>OX235276.1:26542944-27142944 GCA_944472155.2 Trichobilharzia szidati | reverse complement strand
CGGCCAACTAGTCCCAACATTAAGTCCCCTACCAGCAGACAGCTTCATGTCGACTACCCCACAACACGCTGAGGTTGTAAGAATCACTGTCAGCTGCCTATATAGCAATGTGAGGGGGCTGAGAGGAAAAATAGGTGAACTCCGAAGTTGTACGGATTCATGTCGGAAAGAAAACCAACCAACCAGGGGGCAAGCGACTTAACACTCCCAAACGGTCAATATTTCACTAGTCTGGAGATGGCGGAGACATTTAGCTTAGCCTTCGCCAAACAGCTAAACAGCAACGTGGGTATTACCGTTACGGACCAAAATGGTGGCACCACTATTTCACAGGAGGAAGACCAAATAGCCACCCCCCAAATAAACCCTGCAAAAGTACTCAGAAAGCTGCAGCGACTCACACCTGGGAAGTACCCAGGTTGTGACGACATCAGGCCATCTGCTCTGAAACAGTGCGCCGAAGTTCTCTGTAGGCCCTTGTGCGACTTGTTCCAACACTCCATGGAGTCGGGGAAACTGCCAAAGGAATGGAAAAGAAGCATCCTTTCTCCGATCTTCAAGGTGGGGATAGGCGAAATTCCACTAGCTATAGACCAGTAGCTCTACTCCCAGTGGTATCAAAAGTACTGGAAAGTATTATTGACGATCACATCGGGGAATATCTGGATAGGTCTAAAATACTCCATGAAGCCCAACACGGTTTCAGGAAAGACAGATCCTGTGTAACAAACCTACTATCAGCTTGGGATGATTGGACATCATGCTGGGAAATGAATGTTCCAGTCCATGTGGTCTTCCTAGACTTTGAGAAGGCATTCGACACTGTTCACTATGACCTTCTCCTACACAAAATAAGCCAAGTAGGTTTGGGCAAACCACTTCTGTCATGGTTAGAGGACTACCTAGCTGAAAGGCAAATTTGCACTAAGGTCAATCGAGTCCGATCATCTTGGCACAGCTCGTCATCATGAGTGTCGCATGGTTCTATCCTGGGACCACTGATGTTTTTGATTTTTATCAATGATCTACCATGCCGTCTAAGCTGCCCGACTCTTCTATACGCTGATGACGTGAAGATATGGAAAATGATAAAGTGTCCGGAGGACTCAGATAGACTGCAGGCAGATCTTAGGCTTCTGGAAGACTGGGCGGTAGCCAGTGGCATGACTTTCAACCTGAAAAAGTGCAAAGTAGTGAAGTTACGCACCTGTAGACTGCAGAATGCAAGTTACACCCTGTGCAATGAAAGCTTGTCCTGCACAACGTCGGAACGTCACTTAGGTCTAGTTCTAACGGAAAAAATGGACACAAGCGTAAATTACAGGGGTGACGTAGCGACGGCATATGTGGTCATACACTTTACACATAGACAGTTAGGTGCACTCACTCTTGAGCTCTTTTTAAGGTTGTACAAAACATTCGTCAGACCACACCTTGAAGTGCATAATATTATTTCACCCCCACTGCTTAGAAGAGACGCCGACCTCTTGGAAAGAGTCCAACGATGGGCAACAAAAGGAGTGTTTGGTCTCCGAAATAAACCATATGATGAAAGGCTGAAGAAATTAGGCCTATTCACACTTAACTACCGTCGTCTTAGGGGAGATTTAATTACTGCCTACAAAATAACAAATAACCAAAATCACCCAAACAAAGGTGTTCTGCTATTGAGTAGGTATAGGCTCCGTCGTGGAAATCCCAGAAGGATAGCTCACCAGAGGGAAAGGACCCGGGTGCGCTCCCCCTTCTTTTCACTGCGTGTTTGCCGTCCCTGGAATTCTTTACCGGCAGATGTAGCTATGGCACCGTCTGTTGACGCCTTTAAGCGGAGGCTGGACAACCATGCAGCGACACAAGGACGCATCTAAATGGCCTATCCCCTTAAAATTGCATACACCATTCAAGGGTAGACAATTAAACTTGTCGTTTTACTTCTTTACATTCTCTTCCGTCTTATTCTCCTGACAGCTTTAAGTACACCTATTATTATCATTATTACCGGTACATATATATATGTACAGGTTGACTGACTGTTGTTACGTTTTCTTATTCTTTTTCTGTCTGTTAGTCTGAATACCTTCACTAATTATATCTATAATTACTATCTCTTTTCTATTGACGACGATACCGAAGCACCAACTGGTGAAAGGATCAACTCCATTCACAGTAGTAACAGTCTTAACACACCTCATACTACAAACCACATATAATTAATCCCTGCACTACTCCTTTTGGAGTCAACCAAAGCTACGGCAGTCGAGTGGCGGGACGAGCTACACAGACGTTTATAGAAGATCAGGAACCTCTACCTCACAATCAAGAGGCGAGCACACAGAAATCAAATTGGTTTATACTAGCTCGTAAAAACAATATTGGAAATTGGCTGTTGAACTCAAGGTTAAATAGTGGTCATGACAACATTTAAAAAGACACACATTTAACTGAGCGTGAATACTGTAACTTTGTCGTGTTTGTGAGAAATACCTACCACTATTTTCCGCCTTATAAAGATAAAAAGATGTCTGAATTATCATTTTCACTAAAATAAAATAATTTTTGCAGAACACTACACTATTTTAAAGTTTGTCAATAAATATTTTATGATGGACATGTAACTATACAAACTAACGAAGTTGTCTGGAAGACGATTATTCGTTCACCTAACCAAGTCTTTTGACATTAATGTCAATTTCCAATGAATCGCCTGAATTTTAAGACAGTTACTGTGACATGTTCCTTAGGTGATAAATGCATCAAGAGCTGATGAGGGTAACAGTACTTTAAGGTGGCTCTTTAATTTCGTCCTACGATGTTTCTGGTTTTTGACTTAGTGATGAGCAAAAGAAGGAAGGCCATTCTTAAGAACTACGTCTACGTTTTTCCACACTCAGTAAATCAGTTATACCTGAAATATTACACGTAGACATTTGGTGTCATCTCTACAGTATGTGCCAGCTAATATTTTGGACAATATCTGTGTGTTTGGATGCATTTTCTCTCTTGGACTCTAAAAGACATGGATGTGGAGTGGGAAACAAATGTCATTAGGACTTTTAGTGTATTATACCCAATCAAATCAGGATAAAATTTTTTGGGAGAATACGATATTTACTCCAAATACCTTCATACACCTAAATTACATCTAATTTTCCCATAAATTTCTCGACATCACGTCGAAGTTTTTGGCCAAGTAAAGCTGTTGACTGTAAATGAGAAATAGTGTGCCACTTCTTTTAGTATTTTCAGTGTGTAATCAGAAATTGTATATCGCACTGTACACCAGTCCTTTGTCATTTTTGTCATTTGTGCAGCCAATAGTATTAATTACTAGATGACAAAGCAATCACAACCCCTGGTTCGCAATTATATACAGTTAATTGTATCAATGCAATTTACAAACACACGGGTTTATGTCTATATTTATTTCGCCCATTAAGTAATCAGTCGACCAATTTGCAAATCTCTGGTCACCAGATCAACACTGGAAAGAATAAAGCAAATTTCAAAGAAATTAGAATATTAGGCTGCCTGCAAAATAACATCAACAAATTAAAAAGCAGTATAAGATAGTTTTTGAAGGCCATAGAGCTTTCCTTGCAAGAATTTTGGAGAAATTTTGTACTTTAAGATCCAATCTGTTAGTTACTCTGTTACAGTATGTGCTGTTTCAAGTAAACGATCTAACACGCCATTTCTAACTGTTGGTCTACTCCAATTATTAGCAAAGTATAAGATGCGGGGAAAAATCTTTAAACTTCCGTACATGTTTTCATTATTTGTGTACTCGTTTCATGCAAAATTCAGACTACTGTTAATTTTTAGCCTATGTGAGATTATTGCAGGACAAATAGACTAGGGTTTATATACTTTTGTTTGGGCTAAAAGGCTATTTTAAATGAAGTAGAATATAATACTTATTGTTTGCTTAAAAGTTGTGGTAACATTCGTTTGTTTTATTTCTTTATGTTCCCACTGGAACGCAAGGCTTCAAGCTGGAGGCTTGAAGTTTCGGTAGCAGTGGTGTTTATTTTCATGAGATGGGGTTGCCAGCTTCATGTCTAACCTTCCCTCTTTACCAGTCTTATTACTGGCTTAGCGACGTAAAAGAGTTCGTCGGCCGAGGATCAAACCCTGGACAACCTGCATGGCTGGCGAGCATTCCACTAACACTGCTTACTCCTTAATTATCACGTCAAACAAGTTTGAAAGTTTTGCCCTAAAGCAACCAAATATCCAATAGATATATATCTACAAATATCTAAAAAACTCACTTCAGGATTTCTGTGGGATAGTTTCTGTGTGAACTAACGAAGTTTGAATGTAGTGATACTAGACGAATATTAAGTGAAAAGCTTCCTTATTTTTATCAAAATTTAACTGATATGTTCCCATCATTTAACCACTACTTTATCATTTTAACCATTGCTTAACCATTCTTCACCCATTTTTATCCTACAGGGTATACAACTCCTTGTATTTGTTAGCATTTACTTCCTTTTGCAGTAAGCTAATTTGACGTTTGTTCAACACGTTAGGTTAATTCTTTGACTTACTGAACATGAAAAAGAAGCTTGTGATTTTTAGTCTGAGATGATCTGTGATGTTTTATTCTCCATGTATATTTTGTTTGTTTGCAGATACAACCGTAAGCCATTTATCTGTACAGTGTAAAACTGATAAATACATATAAACGCGTGACCATGGAAGTGGAAATTCTACCACCTGCATATTGTAGCTGTACTGATGGAGATGTCATGAATGGTTCACGTCCATATACTGATCAAACTGTCAATAATTTAATGGCTGAAGGAAATACACTTTCATCTGGTATGCCGGAATTTTTTATTGATTTCTTTTTCAACAGAGTTGATTTATAATCTACTGCTAGTTCATTTATCATTTTAAAGTATTTTTTTTTGAATTTCACTTACTCTATGCCCAATCTAAAAATATATTCAAACTGATTTCTGTTTGAATGTTAGCGAGTATAAATTCATTCTCTTGAAAAAGAACCACAACGATGTTTTTAGTATTGTTACCAAATATTATGCCCATATTTCCTCAGATGGCTTTATGTCAGCGGAATCTTACTGTACAGTAAAAGTTGTTTGCTTTCTGTGAAAGTCACTGAATGTTTGACATAATTAGCGTAAAGTGTTATTGTAGACTAATGGCAAGATACATAAGATTTTGTGGTTAATCATGGATTAGCCACTCATATTTTGAGCAAAAATATCTTAAATGTCTTATCTGCTCAAATATTTATCTGCCCATTTTATGTCTTATTTCTATCCTTGTTGAAGAAGTAATGTTTGTGTTCGGCGCCATATACTTTTCTCACCACTTTACAAACTTACCCTTCAGTTGTCTAGAAAAAAAGTTTTATGGACAGTTTTGAGTCTGCCAGATAATCAAAAAATTTAAGCATTCTCGGTAAATCTGTGATGCACCCTTTTTATTTAAGAAAGTTCCTATTAAAAGAGATCAACGAGAACTTGTAAGGGCATTCTGATCTACTTCATCTGCATCAGAACCACGCCATTCAAATGTAAAAACTTAGTGTATCGAAATTTAGTGGTTCTCACTTTTAGCCCTATCCTGACTGTTGTGTTTATGTATATCTTAGAAAAGTTGTGTATCATGTGCACAGTTAGAGGATAGAAAATTCCAAAAGAGGAACGTTGATGATGAATTCACCATAATCCTAAACTTTCGTCACATCCTCTTGATATAGTAATGAAGCAAATAACAGTCTAGAATTCAGGAATAATTTAGGTTATTTAATCCACAAATGAAATCGATTTTGTTGTGTTTCTTTGAAGAAATGAATAAGAAGCTGTTAAAACGTAACTTTTGTATTTAGTAGCAAACGGTTGTCCATCTGTACCCATAATGGTTATTTTTAGTTGTTTTACAGTGACTTTAGGTTTGTTGTATTATCATATGATACAATTTAGTATCCCCTCTTTTCCTATCTACTTTTTCGCTCATCTTATTTTAACTAGTTTGATTAGCCAAATTTCAGCTATCCTTACTTAAAATTGTATTTTAAAATCTGTACTTCTGGCCGATTGTCGATCCTATTTATTTCCCGATTCTGATTCGCAGTTGTCCCATTTCTGTTTGATTTCTTTAAACATAGATAAGATCACTCTTGTAATCCCATATATATTGTCTATCAGAAAGACGTAAATGTCTTCTTATCTTGAGGTCAATTAACATATACATACATTTTTCATAGTATAACGCCGTTTCAGCTAAATAGCTGTTCTGAAATTATTTGGGTGTATTTTCTCTTAGTTATGTAGCTACTTATGTTAAGTAGTTTACTTTGATTGTTATCTGGTTAAACGTGACTTAGAATTCAATGGACAATAAATCTGCAATAAGTATTTCATCTATCTGAAGGAAAAAGGCACATAAATTAAAAACTGGTTAGACCTTCGAAGCAAATTTTTAATTTGTTTTCATTTTCTCCCGGCTAGAATGAAACTGAACCCACAGAAAACGCATTGAACCAAGTGTATACCTCTAAAAACCCAGAGATTATTATTTCGTCTATATACCTTTTAAAAGATTAAGTAATGTGTTGGTGTAATTTAAATGATGAGTAACTATCCTAGAGAGACGTTTGATTGTTTTGATTATGAGATTTTATAGGGATTTTGGTCATTTTCAAAGCAGATTTCGTTGAGAACCGACATCATTCGGAGAATCATTGAAAGTGGGGTCTACTATGTCAATGTGAATTGAATACTTGGCGATAGCGCTGTATTAAAAACTAATAAAGCCAGAATTCATTGGTCGCTAAATCTCAAGCCAATCGACTGAAGGGTCAAATAGCTTGACGTCATAAACTGGAAGTCCAGGGTTCGATCGCTGGTGAGGCCATAGGTACTCATGGCTGTAGAGTCCTAATATAGGACGAAACATATATCCAGTGACTCTCAAACTGATGTTAGCTCTTGACAAAACCTGCAGTGAAGTTTAATTATTAGTTCAGATGTTAAATGGGCTGATCGATTCTTCCTAATGTACAGTTAATTTCTTCTTTAAATTATTGATATCTCTTCATTCACTACACATATTGACCTGGTCAATTATTGTCTCAAAGTCCTGCACTGAGAAATAAATTTTCATCTTGTAAAACAAAACATTTAGTTTATAGTGTGATAGGAAAAAATGCACCACTAAAGATTTTTCCAGACTTACCATTTAATGGTCATGAGAAGTGTTACAGTACTGACAAATGTTTCAAAATATATCCGAATCATGAAACTCACTATGCTGAGAGAAAATAAAACTGCACATTTCCCTTCTAAGGAAAAGCCACATGTATACATGCATATGTGATCAGGTGCTGCCAATTGTCGTAGACTAAAATCGACGTCTCTTACATTGTTCTACAGCATATATTTTGAACATAAGTAAAATCAGTAGTTTATTGCATTAAGGGCAAAAATTTAGTTTGTAGCTTACAAAATAAAGCATAAAACAGTTAGATATCTTTCTGTATATCCTGAAATTTCAGTTTCACGTTCGAGCATAAGTGTTGTAGTCACACATCTCAGTGGTAATAAACACAGGATTGATATCTTTAACTATTACTAGATGGAAAGGTTTTGTAAAGGGATTCGCAAAGGTTTCATATGTTATTTAAAATGTGTCTCTTAAATAAACTGGGATTTACAGCTTTTTCAGAGTTCGTTATATAACATATTTACCTATCAATGTCCACTCACAACTTTTTTCGATTTAGCCACAAGGCTAAATGATAGAAAACTTTTCTCCATTAAGTTTATTGCTGACTATTCATAGTCAAGCAGCAGGAAAACTGTGACCTTAATTTCATACTTGTCGTCACTTATCAATAAGACAGATTGACAATCTCAAAGAAAGCCAAGTAATCCAGTCAGCCATTGTTTAATGGCAGATTTTAACTCCACAGGAAGCATCTTTAACTGTTCACTCTCAGTTATAATGAGTTTTATACAGGAGATAAATTTTCAGACGACAAACATTTAAAAAGGGGTATTATAACTGTTTATGATGTTATAATCACTTATGAAACATGCATCCACAAATCTGAAGTTTCCGGCTTTGATATATGTAAGACATTAACGACATTGCATTAGATGATACTAAGTAGTGATGCAGCATCCAAACAGCACATCAAGGTAGAAATTAACACAGAGGAGGATAAAGAAACTAAAATAAAACTTTTATGAGCTGCGTAAAACAAAAATAAAAAGTGGTTTAAGAAGTGAATATACAAATGACCATGATTCAGATAAAAGTTGTGTAAATGCCTCCATATTAATGTAACTACTTTCAAGGCATAGAACCTACATTGTCCAATCATTGCTTCTGTTGATCCCATAGATTCAAAATGCTCATGTTAACATTCACCTGAATACCCTGAACAGCAGCAACAACAACAATAACTCCGATATCAAACGGTGTTTATTTGATATTTGAATTCTGGAGAAGTGAATAGACAGGAAGTTTTACTTGTCCTACGTTTCGTATTTGTTGGTATTCATCAACAAGGTGTATCTACAGCCTCGAAATAAAACTCGCGTTCCTTCGGAAATTTAAACGTGTATCACTTAATTGACAACCACTAACCTGTTTAGACAATATGATTTCAGTAACTTGATAGATAGACTTTATTCTATAACTAGCCAGATTTAATTACGATGCGTCTCAGGGTGTGTGTTTAAGCCTCGAAACTTGTGTGATTATTGAATGTTCAGTTTCAATTAAAACTTCTTTTCAAATACCAAACTTTTGCAAAAATTATGTCTTAATTGTGTTTTTGCGTTCATTATATTCTCTTTCAGATGAACGAATAAACCAACAAACTGAAAGCGATAACAGTCCATCGAATGGTTCTTTTAACGAGAACAGTGATATTCTAACGGAAACTCTCAACAATCTTGAGAAATTAAGTGAAGACTTAAAAAAGTCGCCTACCAATCCGTTTTCAGTTGATTTAACCAGTCTACCATATCCACCTGGTTACTCTATAATAAAAAGGAATGACTCACAGATAGATCATGCGAATTCCTATAAAGCATTAAAGGAAATCGAGGAAGAGAATTCAAAAGAACCAAGGTATGACATATGATACATGTACTATGCATCGAAATGATCAGTCCCAGTCATCTTTAGTCAATTAGTGATTCTCAGTTATTATATAAAAGTCAGGTGATTTTTTCTGTTGTTTAGAAAAGCATTCAGTTTAATTAGACACCAATATTTGTACACAGAATCTTAAGAGTTTTTTCCTTACTGGTGTAACGAATTACTGTTGGCAGACAGTCATAAGGTTTTATTTGGGTGGGACTTTGGAACTCACCTCCGTATTTGCTGTTATTTTAAACAGTAATTGTACCTATATGATTGGGCGATGACTGTTCTCCAGTAAAGGGATTATGGTAAACGGCAAAGCACTGAAAACAGCGGATGTGCGTCACTTGTACCAGAATACTATCTACTCAATGTTTAAAATGGTTCACTATTGAGATATTTAATAAGTGCATTGAATAATTAATCGGTGTACAGTTCTCCAGACACACAGAGATGATTTTCGAGTTAGTGGTTTCAGTAGACAAAGTGCATTTTCCAAACAAAATATGAAGAAGATTATAATTTGTTTGTTGTGTAACTGTGGTATTCGAACCGTCATAAAATTGGTAAACTCTCACTGTATAGTAAAATAAAAATAGAGAAGAGTGAATAAAACGTGTTGGTAATTTAGTTGCGATGTACTTGACTTATCAACATGATTCCGCTGATGCCTAAGATGTATATCCATCACACTGCTAAGATTCACCAGTAATATGCACTCTTAACCTCATATGGAATGAAATCCAGCGTCCTGAAGTACTTGAGAAACTACTATTCATGCAATAGAACTAATAGTGAGTGACTTTCGCCACATATTTCTACTTCGATTTTGACAAAGTACTACTGTAACGTAACCATATGATTTCTGATTTTCCCACAACTATAACATAACTGACCGCATAATTTAAGGGGGGATTATTTCAGAATCAGTCTTTGGGAAGGTGTAGATTTTCCTGTATTATCATGACTGCACTTTAAAATAACTAACGATAGAAGTGGTGGAAAATGACATTTTAAATTCATTATTGACTACTAGCGTGCTCTCAGTGCAATACTAATATTCTGATTATATATATACATATATGGTTGCATGCCTGTTTGGTTTTAATAACTCTCCGCAAATAAGTTTTACATGAGAAGCTTTCAAATCTCAACAGAGAATGGTATGCAGAAACTAAACATTCTCTTCATGTAAGAAAACCAAGTTCAAAAGAAGCACATATTCTAAGATAATCAGATCTAACAAATACATATATATATTTTTTGCAAACACAGTACCATATAACTGAGTAAATTGTAACAGCAGTGATCGTGCAATCTTCTACTTTATGTTACTCACATTCTGTAAGTAAAACTGACTTGTAAGCACACGCACTACTTAATTTTGAGATAATAAATGAAATTTTAATGTTCCTCTTTCATAGGATGACAAAAAAGTTTTTGAAGCAACATTGTGCAAAGCATAAATTGTATCAGACACCACAACTGAATGATATCCTGTATCTTCATTACAATGGTGAGAGTTTTATTTGTTAATTTTTGATATTTCTAACCAATGTTGGACACTGAATAATTTAAGATCAAGGTCATTCTCATCATGTGCTCACTCAAAACAGACCTTTAAAAAGTCAAAGTCAGCTTAACAAAATCACATTAGAATATTGGTTAAATTAATAAAAATTACAATTAGGAATTAGAATGCCATAATAAACAGGGGGATGGGTAAAACTCAAACAAATTAGCATAATAACTAAGAAGATTGACATTGTGTAATTGGGGTTTAGAAATGTAGAAATAACAAAATATACAGGATGTTTGGATAAAAAACTAGTGTGATGAATAATTGTTTATGCAACCCTGGCACTGAACTCATCATTATTAGTTTACGAGACAAACGTCTCGATATTCAGCCATTAACCTGGTGTCTAGTGATATTTAAAATCTGGCTTCTGTCTGTTTGCTGAGCATTATGAAAGTCTGAATAAAAACGTATTACGTTTTGATAACTTTTATTTGATTCTTGAAATGATCAACTCACTTATCATTGTTTGGGAAACACAGGATATGTTTTACTTCTAGTTTTGATTAGACACTAGCTAGTGTTGTGCGTCCAGTCCTTTGTTTCCTACAGATTGAATTCTGTCAGTCAATTTAGCAATTCAGCCACCATGCTAGGTGGCTCTTCATCCCAGTAGATCCAGAATTGTTATTGTTAGATGGTTGGAGGCGATTGGCGGACGCCTTTGATGTAGGTTTCGTGCTTGTTGGCACTCGTCATCAAGGTGTATCTGCAATCTTGAAGGAACTCATGTTCCACTTGCTTAGTAATAAAACCAAAACAGGAATGTAGGTAGAGGGAATTACTAAGTGCAGTTGACAGTATTGGTAAACAGGGATAAATCACCTGCTGAACTGTTTGAAAATCACCACAATTTCTAAATTAGCCATTATCTTACTGATGTATAGTGATTTGTTTCACCATCTTAGTAGGCAATAAATTTGTGACTTCTGATCTTCCTTTTCATAATATCAGTCGTAGTTATCTGAGACAGCAGATTTTTAATAAAATGAATATATCCCACGGCATAACATCGCTTTCTATTTTATGTAATCTCGATCGCTTTATGGCTTATTGGATTTTTTAAGTATCTGAAGTTATTATTGCATCTACAGATTTCTGCTGGGTTCCAAAGCTAGGTGGAAGCACATACTGTGTATTCTTTCATTTCGGATGTCTTTCCAGCTGTTGTCTCTTCGTAATGGAGTTGTGTTTTAAAACTAGGATTAATTAAAATAACTTTAGGCTTTATCAAAAGTGAACAAAAATGTCGGGGGGAAATCTATGATTTCATTCAACGTGGAGACTGACACCAGTGTAGATCTGTTTGGATTATGTTTATGAGGTTTACGCAGTGTTGATTAACATGACTGTCACGTTTCTAGTAGTTTCAGTTTGAGATGAACTAATATTCTACAATAAACACTTTGAATTCAATAGTAATATTATTTATTAACCGTTGATTTATTTATTTAAGTAAAAATCATTGCTCTGAATAAATTTCATTTCTTTTAAATTTTCTTGATAGGTTTTTCAAAAATTGAAAATCTTGAAGAATACACCGGTTTAAGATGTTTATTCTTAGAAGTTAATGGAATATTAAAAATTGATGGTTTACAAAATCAAACTGAACTACGCTCATTGTATTTATCAAAAAATCTAATACGTCAAATTGAAAATTTAGATCATATGCAATTTTTGGATACATTAGATGTAAGCCATAATATGATAAGTAAAATTGAAAATCTTGGTAAGTTTTTGACTTGATAAGTAGATTGAGGTACTTAATTATGTATCTCTCCGCTTATAGGAGTAATTTTTTTGAAACGGTACAGTGATTAAAAAATACTATAAAGGTAGATTGGTCGATACTACAGTGCATAAAATTTTCACAAATGTAAATGATCTTTACGATTGATCTTGAACCGACTTCATTTAGGGAATTAATAAAAACCATGGAGTACTGGATAGTTATTTCACCCTCGCATGGGACTCTTCGTTAGCACGCACCAACAAACCCAGGACCGTCAGGGTACATGGCAAGCCGGCGTGACATTGAGCCACTGGGATGGAATCCAATGGTCCATCATTTCTAACTTCTGTCAATTCGAGATATATAGCGTGGCTACCGGCCGATGTCATCAGTAAGTATTTGTCCTCATACCCAAACTTGTGGATCCCACTGACCAAGAGCTCCTATAAGGAATTCAGGCAAATCCATCATGTAGTCGGTCACTGGTGAGCACCAGATTAAATTCCAATCGCCGAAATGGAGGGAATTGATTGATTTCAAAACCACTCCCTGGAGATCACAGAGTACTGGACAACTGTCATTTCTATTTGAGTAATTCATATGTATGAAATTACAATTTATTCAGTAAACTTCCCTGACATTTCAATTCACAGTGTCAAACTATCTTACAAAAAAGGACGAATCGTATTCTAAATGTTGACCGATTTGTGAAATAATTCTTCTTCATTCCCGAGCAGTTAGCTGACAAGCTTTACCTAATAATCGAATCTAAAGTATCTTTCAGGAAATTTAAATGTTTTTAGCAAGCAATGATTAAGTGCACTACGAAACTTAAAAAGGTCTCGTGCCAAAAGATTTCTTAATTAACAGTTTTGCTGGCGTAGTTAGTAAATTCTTAAGAAAACTCCTATTACTATTGTACCTAATTAGATGTAGAAATACTGTGAAAATTTAACACACGACGTGTTGGTAAGATAGGCAGCAAAATTTGAATGTGAATTTGAATTATAGTGTGTATGCACTCGTGAACTAGTAACATTTGAGAATTGTTACAGAAATTCTCCAACATTTAATAGTCATTACTTTATTAATCGAATTTCTGCTAGAGTTATTCACACTTAGACAATTACAAGTATTAAATTTTAGAATGTTATTAGGACAACTATAAATCACTAGTTTACGCATTTATCTTTTGTTTTTCTGAAACAGATATGCTTCCAAATTTCACAAAGTTGATAATTTCACATAATAAATTATCTGAGATAGAAGATTTGGTACACTTGACTAAATGTCAGCATCTTTCTGTTTTGGACATACAACATAATTATATTAAGGATCTAAATGTTGTTGAAGAAGTATTTGCTAAAATGCCAAGTCTAGTAAGTTGATAAACATTGTTCAAGCATTTCTTTTATAATGTTGGTTTACAGAGATTTGACTGATTTCAAGTAAGATCATGAGTTGACTACAGTAAAAGAAACGCTGAAGACCGGGGAGTAAAAGACAACTGTTTTGTCTTAGTTCGGGAATCCTTAGCAGCATGCACCCACTAGCCAACCAAGGATCGCACCCACGACCTTCAGGTTATAAGGCGGGTCCTTTAAAAATTCAACCAGTGAGATGAAATCCAAAAGCTTAAGAATTGTAACTTCTGTCTTCTAGCGATAGGTAGTGTATTAACCTGATTGGAGAGTATCTCTTCTCTTACTGAAATCAGTGAACCCAACTGTTCACGACGATTCAACATGATTTCATGTGACTCTTTTCTTTTTTTCTCTTTTACTTAAATATTATAAAGTAGATATCGAGAAATATGATTTTTCCTTTCTATAAGAATAGAACTTGTGCACTGTGGTAGAGTATAATTCCATTATGGGTAAAATTTGTTTTGATGAAGTCTCACAGTGTTATACAGTAATATTTACTGATAACGTTTCAAGCCCAATTTATTGCCGATAATCATATCAAGGTAATCACACAAATCTATAACTTCGTTTATATAATTCCATTATTTTCCATCGCTTGACTTGATTGGTAGTAGTAGCTAAGGTGAGAATGGTTGACCCCGAGAAGATGAGTAATTTAGAAAAATGCTCAGCGATTGCACTGCATACATTAACACGCAACCACAAAATAGGGTGGGAGAGGGTTAAAATTCTAAAAAGTAATCTAGGTAGGTGGAGAGAGAGGTTGATTACTGAATCCTTGCTCATCTTAATCTACATCCAACACGTGCAATAACAATGACTCATCACTCATATAGGAAATATGCAAAATACTACTACCGATCAAGTCAAACGATGAAAAATAATGGAATTATATAAACGAAGTTATGATTGCCTTGATATGATTATGGAAAATAAATTGTGCTCGAAACATCATCGGTAAATATTACTGGATAACACTGTGAGACTTTATCAAAATAAATTTTACCCATAATGGATTTTCCATTTCGTCAGGTGGTTTCATTTAGAAGGTTGTACAATAAAACGTTAAATCTATTCTAATACGGCATTTCATCTTCTGCTGAAACTGATGCTTTTACAGTTGCATTCTTTCTTTAGAGAGTATAAATGAATTTGAGAGAAATGTGCCGAATGACATCAACCATCCTGTCATATATATATATATATCTTCCTACTGATTACATGTTATTTTAGGCATTAACATTCAGCGATATACATGTGGTGAGAGCTGTTTTGTTTTCATTAATGCCTAGATGGGGATTATACATGAATTCAAGAAACAGCCATAAAGAGATGAAAGATCAACTTTCAGTGAGAAACAAGCAATCAGAAGACTGTGTTTGTTTGCTTAAATAATCTATAATAATGTACATGAAAATATATAAATATGTGTTGATTTCTTTAATAAACGATCTGTTGCTTGGTCCTTGTCTTCTGTTGTTACATACATATTCACTTTTACTGTCTTTATGTGATAGTTTTAAAGCGAACTAAGTTTACTTTACTTTTATGGGGTGAGTTACTGGATGGCTTCATGCCTGACCTAGCTTTTTTAATTGGCTTACCACCGGTTATGGGAGATTTAGGAGTACGTCCTCTGGGAATCGAACCCAAACCATGTGTGCATTCTATCACTGGATCACCGACGCAATCAGCAGTTTCATACTTTTATTCCCCTTAATGAATTTTAATAAAGCAAGAACAACAGCTTTTGCAGAATAAAGTGGTACCATCATCATCTCATCAGCTACTTATAGGCCAATTATATTATTATTATTATTGTATAATAATAAAAAATAATAATAATTCATTTTAAACAAAAACCAATCAATCAATATATGCATACAGTAATTATATATATATATATATATATATATATATAGAACAACAGAAGACAAGGACCAAGCAACAGATCGTTAATTAAGAAAATCAACACATATTTATAGCTTTTCATGCACATTATTATAGATTATTTAAGCAAACAAACACAGTCTTCTGATTGCTTGTTTCTCACTGAAAGTTAATCTTTCATCTCTTTATGGCTGTTTCTTGAATTCATGTATAATCCCCATCTAGGCATTAATGAAAACAAAACACGTAGATCAGCGAAGAGTCTCTTTTTTGATTTTGATGACTTCATTTTGTTTCAGGATTTTCATCATGAGCTGACATTAGTTAGAGAACCATTGGAAAACCTGGGAGTACTGGACAGCTGTTTCGTCCTAGTTTGGGACTCTTCATCAGTACGCACCCACCGGGACTCGAACCCAGGACCTTCTGGTTACAAGGCTAGCGAGCTCGTATACCATTAGGCCACTGGGACCCGATCCAATGGTCCATGAATTCTAACTTCTGCCAATTCACGACATAGCGCGACCCCTAGCCAATGTCTTCGGCGAGTATTTGTCCTCACGACCGACCTGCTGCACCCTACTGGTCACGACTTCTGACTAGAATTCATGGACCATTGGATTGGGTCCCAGTGGCCTAATGGTATACGAGCTCGCCTTGTAACCAGAAGGTCCTGGGTTCGAATCCCGGTGGGTGCGTACTGATGAAGAGTCCCAAACTAGGACGAAACAGCTGTCCAGTACTCCCAGGTTTTCCAATGGTTCTCTAACTAATGTCAGCTCATGATGAAAATCCTGAAACCAATCAAATCCCTACAAACCAACACTTGAATTTCATTTTGTTTCTTTGCCTGTTCTTTAATTGCTTATAATTCTTGTCTTCATTTATAACTCTTACGTAATTTCGTATTATCTACTTTGTTCCTATGTGCATCCTGAGTAATACTCACTCGTCAAACTATTCATATTATTACATAACTTCTTTTAACAACTGTTTGTGACAACTCATCACCTTTGTTACTACCCTAATTTCACTAACACCTAATTTTCTTGACTGATTTTGTATTACGTAACTCCAATTACCAATCTTCACCTGTTTAGTTAAAATAACTATAACCATATAAGTGTAAAACTTGGGCACTGTGGTAGTAAGTAATTCCATATTAGTTTGTTTATTAGGTATATCACACAGTGAAACAGTATTATTTACTGGATGACGTTTCGAACAAAATTTATTGTTCATAATCATATCAATTGTGATCACACGATTTTGACACTTGAGTTTTATAGTTATCTTTGTTCTCTCCTATTTGTCGTATGGGTAGTAGAATTTTCCAGATATCGGGGACATGTGATGAATCATTCCTATTACATGTATTTGTAGTTGATTCGATAAACAAAGGTTCTGTTATCAATCTCTCCCTAAACCCTGTGACATTAGATTTTAAAACTGTCATCCTATCCCATCCTATTGTATGGTTGTGTGTGACTGCATGTACTGCTATAGCTATGCAGTCACACACAACTATAAAACTCAAGTGTCAAAATCGTGTGATCACAATTGATATGATTATGAACAATAAATTTTGTTCGAAACGTCATCCAGTAAATAATACTGTTTCACTGTGTGATATACCTAATAAACAAACTAATATGGAATAACTATAACCAGTTGTATTTTGTTTGACAAACTTATCGTACACATACATACAAAATAACACATATATGTTTGCGATTGTATAGCTAAGAAAATGAATTCGCCGAAAAGAGACTCTTCGCTTAACTACGTGTTTTGTTTCTTGAATGTCAGATCATCAATATGCTAACTGTATCCGCCTACGCAAAGCCTGCTGTGGTTGGTTGTTGTTATAACTTTTCTCACGACCAATATTGGGGAAGTAAACATTGACATAAATTACTGTCTACCAATTTGGCTATCAACCAGCTCTCACCACATATATATGCAATATTAAACGCTATTCCAAACAATAATGATCATACACAATGGAAACTTTCGGCATTACGTACTCAAATGAAAAAGAGATGAAAATATCCAGTTGCCAGGGCAAAGAAAGACTAATAACTGTTTCTTTCTGAAAGCACAAATCAGGTTTCAGGCGCTAGATGGAGATGGCTTCAGCAAACTTGAGGGGAATTGAGCTCTTTTGCCTATTGATAATTTTGAACGATTTCGTGACGTCCACCTCATGACGCGTGTCAAGGAGATACCACTAGTGCTAGTAGTATTTTTTTATTTATTTATTTTTTGATTTACAGCTTGATTCTACACCGTATTTTCAGTACAAGTGTGGAATTTTCAGCATGGATATCGGTAGCTCAAATTCAGGCCGACCATAGATATCGGGTGTGCGCTGGCAGGGGATCGAACCCCGGACCATGTGCATGGTCGGCGAGAGTCCTAACCACTGTGCCACCGACGCACAGTCAAATTGTTGTTATTGTGTATTTCAATTTACATTTCTGCTGTTTCTACTGTCTGCTAAATAGAGGCCACTAGTCTAACTAATTGTAATAGTATCATTAATTCTATTGGTGCTACCGGTTTTGAATGAAACTGATCTTCATTAGTAGTATATTTATTGTGTTGTACAGTCAAAAACTTCATATCCTGTTTTTTTCTATAACTAATAAATTATCGTGTCTATTTGAATTCCAGAAAGTTTTATACAATCAAGGAAATGCATTTATTCGAGAAGTTAAAAATTATAGAAAAAATATCATTAATCAGTGTGTAAGTCACTGTTTTATTTGTCTAGTAATAATAATAATAATAATAATAATAATAATAATAATAATAATAGGAAACAGATGGAGTTTATCAACTAAGTGCAAAGTCAAAGGGATGAGTATTTATGCGTTGAAGGTAATCGCTCTTCCTGCTATAAACATGTAAGACAGATCCCTTTTTAAAAATTTCCCATTCCATCGTTTTAGTGAGCTAAGCAAAATAGAGAAGTTATATCTAATTATGAGAAGGATATTTGTGCAAATTGATTTCATCTGACTTAAAAATTTTCAGTCTTTCATTTTGAGAATTGTGAAGTATTACGGATATTTAGCTGAGAAAAATTTATTTAGTTGGAATGTGTCTAAATAAATAGGGCCCGAATTACTGCTAGTGCAACTTATAGTGGGATAGTTCTGAGTCATTTTCTGATCAATGTGTACAGTTGTAGAACAGCGGCTACATCTTCATCTCTTTCTTAGTCCAAACATTTTTAAACAGCATTTAAAGTAGAAAACATGAAAAAAATGATACTTAAATGATAAAAAACAGCGTTAGAGGGAAATGGAACAGTAAACCCATTCAGAATTCGGGAACTGCTAAAGAGCAAGGCATGTTTTTCACCGCTACATATCATTCTGAGGAATCCGGTTGGGCAACAAATAATTTCTATTTGACAGACGTGAGAAAGACTGTAGTATATCCAGTCTAATTTACAGAATACAGTGTCTATGACTTGTTATCTGGTCGTATCTTAAACCACAATCTTATTTTCAGTGGTGCTGTTTAATTTTTTAGAATGTGTATTTGAGGTGGTCAGATTGAGTGACTAGGAGCTTTATATAGGAAACTGAAGCAAATATATCAGCTATTACAAATGACATTAGTTTACAGCATTAGTTATTTTCTTTTCTTATCAGGATTATCTCATATACCCAGTAGTTGAGAGGTATATGCGAATAATGTTCACATACTGTTCATTTTTACTGATCACTTTCCGGCTACAAATTAAAATACTGCGAATTATTTTTCGTCATTATCATCGTGTAACAAGAAATCATTAATGGTATGAAAAGGAAGCTGACAAATTATCCTTTTTATAAACACATACATTTGTTTTGTTGAATTACCCTCCCATAGCCAGTTATCTTCAGTTTGAAAAAACGTAATTCTACATTTCCACTAGTTTTCTTGATTGATATTTGTGGTACCAAGCAGACCACATGTTGTAATCCGAATAATTTCGGTTTCCAAGAGAAGCTGAGGTGAAATTTCACCTTGCACTGTGTGATCGCAAATTGATTTGGAAATTGATTATTCGATCCAACATGTTGCCAGCTCGCCCAAGTGGCAAGCCAGAATTCGGGTGGTGTGAACTGTCTCGGCTCTCTGAACTGATAAGTTCAGTCTAAAAGGAGTGAAACGGCAATTCAGTGCTAAGATCACTTCCCTCTGTTTAACAAGCACTACTGGTTAGTGTCAGTGGTATCTCGTTGCTCATATCAATCAACCAGTGGTATGTAGCATCACAATAAAAACAATTTGCAATTTTCATTATTATTTATTGAAAATTTTGAGTAGACAGGAACCTTTGATTGCAGATTGTAAGATGGGGAAATTGTTTGAAATGCGACGACGTCATACCATTATTTAAACAGTAATATCACATTTGTTTTCTATTTGTTTAGCCTTCTTGCTTCTCTCTGAAACCAACCTACAATGTTGAGTTTGACAATTTTCATTTATCCGACATTCATTTTGTTGTTTCATATTTAATGTACAATTATGATTAGTAGTAACCTGAAAAGCTAAGCTCTAATACTGTGTTCAGTCTTGATAACGTCTGCCATTCTGTCTAGTGTTCAACTTGCTTTGAATTGATAAATGCGTACCGAATTGTGCACATTTTACTCCTTTTTAGAAAACCTATTTTTCTCAGGGTTATTTTAGCAGCTGTATGAGTGAGATACTATATTTTGACGGATATCACGTTTAAGAAAATTAGAGTTATGAAAGGTTATTGTAGTTGAAAGAAGATACTTCATTATGTGACCGTATTCAGAACAGACGTTCATATAAGTAAGTACATGTTATATTAGAATATAATATCGACGAAGGAGATTAACTTTGTGCAAATGCCTACAAAATTTCAAGATAATTTATTCTGTAGATTAGAGACTTACATATGTCACTGTATCTGTGTCAGTGAAGAGAGATGACGAGAAGGGAACCTTAAAAGCGGCGACTTCTTATAATTAATTAGTATGAGATTTTAAAAAATTAATTAAATTGGAACACACTTTTCTCCCCAATATACGAGCGTTTGATCTTATCTAAATTATTTAGAATAGAACATGGTACAATTAGAAGTAAAATAAATCAAGCACCTTAGGACATTTATGTATCACTGAGATTTTGTGCGTAGTTGATATTATTTTTAAGGGATTATTTTGATACTTTTTGAGTGTGTGAATCAATTAGCACTTTGAAATAATAGAGAAGATTTGTAGCTCAGGTGGATGATTTGCAATTAATAGTGTTCTCTCAGCTGGTTGGTTTAGTTGCGAAGCCTTCGTCATCCTTCTGGACAACATCTTCAGTGCCATATTTAGCACTTTCTTTTTCAACAAAGCTATCGACAATCGGATGCTGATGGATATAAGTAGATCAAATTTAAAACAAGGCCGCTTAACTAAGTGAGATGATACTGTAGGACATTGTATTAAACAGTCAAACTTTTTGAACTGGCCGCCATGCTTTCCAGTGTTTACTAAAAATTTATTTCTGAGGGCGATAATTGCATAATGTTATTTAAGAGATTTTAACCAACACAAACTCGTTTTGAAATAATAGGCTCTGAAGATAGTCTGCACAGTTGAATGTAGGTAAATAGTAACATCTGTAATATGCTCTTAGTTTTTAAATACAGTTCAGCTTTTCAGTGGAAGATTGTTGATGAGAATAGATTAGTAGTCCTGTATTCAAATTTAACATTGTAGAAAACAGATTAGAAATTGGAAAAAAAGACACCTTCGTTTCGGAAACGTCACATGTAATATTAACGAATGAGTTGCAGCGTTAACAAAACCTTGGTGATGTAGTACATCCCACTAGTTAACCACGAATGTCTTATGCTGGACTCTTAATTCTCATTTTGTTAGTCTGGATTACAGGAGCTTAAAAATTAAGATGCAGTCTTGTATAACTTCACATTTAAGCGGTGACGATAATTTGGAAATGGTTAATGTAAAGCAAATGGAGTCTACAGTAAATTTGTACTCAAACTAATCGGTGTGGCAAACAATTCTTAATTCCTTTGCATATTCTCAGACGACATTGTGTTTGGCCAACGATATTGACAAGTCAACTAGAATATTTTTGGGTAAAATGATTAGTTCATTAAACTTTGTGATAACACACTGCTAAATTTCGCTTAAATATAATTGTTAACAAACATTCTTAAAAATTTTATTGTTTTAGAAAAATCTTACATATTTAGATGACCGTCCTGTATTTCCAAAGGATAGGGCATGCGCAGAAGCTTTGTAAGTTAATAGTGTGCAAACTTTATTATTTGAAAAAAAATTTGAATTATAGCTATGCAGAAGGAATTGAAAAAGAACGTGAAGTTCGACAACAGTGGATTGAAGCTGAGCAAAGAAAGATTTTGGAAAGTGTTAAATGTGAGTGGATTTCAGTTGTATTCTAATTTGATTAAATTTCGTCACTGACATATTATTTAAAAATAAAATATTTTAAATTTGCGGTCTCCCAACTATGATTAAATCGTATCATCTTTTCCTGGAATAGTTTTTGGATTTCTTACTAATACTGCCTTTGGTGTTTCAACTCCTACTAGTCGTTGGATAAATTTGAAAGACATATCTACTATCAGCTTGCTGGAATGATACTCTGTCAGCATATTGCACACTTCAAATAAATTTTCTAAACCTTAAAGTAATCAGTTTTAATGTTTATCAGTCATCAAAGCTTTTCATTTGATAGGGTATATCGACTGACAAGGCATCTGTTAGGCAAATTAACTGAAATTTTCAGCTTTCCAAAGGTTGCTAGATGATATTCCAGTTTTGCTGATAATTATAATGATGGATCAGATTTCATTAATAACGTCAGCGTTTTTATCCAGTTATTAATACTGCGTCACTTTGTGTTATTTCAAGTAAACTTATCTTATATGGAATCACATTCTACTACTGAGCCTAAGTTCTACACTAACATCAGTGATACTTATGGTCTTCCTGTACGAAGAATAATCAACAGACTCACACAACTATCACAAGTAAATGCAAGTGTGTAACACTGTAGCATTCTTATGCTCAAAGCTACTACTACTACTACTACCGATAATCTTGAAAATGGTATAGCTTAACAAAATTTTGAATATTTGTAGGGAATGTAACCCAAGCTGAAATCGAAGGCTTTCAAAGTTAAATCGTGTATAAAATAAGTTTCAGGGTCTCGTGGTTTAAGTTGGTCAAATGATCTGTCACACATTTGTTTATAAGAACTCAGTTAAGGAATACAGTCAGTTGAAATTTTGTAGTCAGTGAAATAAATTGTAGTGTGACGTAGAATTTTACTAGTCACTCATGAACATAGGGATCTAGTTTGCTGTGTGTTGAATATACTAACTATTTGCCTGAGTAACTAACCGAATAAGAAGTTATCTACTTCTTTATTGTTTCAGAACACAGTGTATCGGTAAATCAGGTATTGCAAACATTGCTTTCTCTATTTGAGCAACACTTCTTAGGTACAGTGTTAAGATAACATATTTTTACCCACAAGGCAGACGCTGAAACACTGTTTTTGGGAATTGTACGTTGTAATGATAATGAAGCCAATCTATCTCGATATGCAAATAGTCATGCAAATTAACACCAAATATGGAGAAGCTCGTCAGTTGGCTTCTGGATGAGAAACGTTTGCACATTTCATGCAGTTCATTTTATATCCCAACTTCTAGCGCGCCATTATCCTCCGGCTTATTCTACTGCTTTGATGCGTAGGTGCTAAAGAGGGAAGAAATGAAAAAAAACTGATGTATAAAGAATTTGGTTTGTTTTTTCCCTTTGTACATGCAATTGGGAATCAGGTGGTAAGTAATATTGACATTAGACACATACTGTTGGCTAAGATAGGTAAATCAACTGACAAGATGATTAACCTTTACTGACTAAGCTGGCCAAAATATGTACTACGCGTCCGAGCCTTCAAAATTAGGATTGGGTTGAGTAATATAACAATAGGGATCGAACAAAAAATAGCATCAACCATATGAGTTCACTTACTGTTAACGTGAAGTATGTAGGCAAGCATCGGCTGAACGAATAAGGCGCTTAGTATTTCCAAAATAAATGGTTGAGCAATCTTCACGAATGTTTTGAAACCGATTCACAATTCAAAGGTGGATTTGCCGCCTACAGGTTTTAAATTTGGATATTTTCACTAATCTACGTTGGATTATCCTTACTCTTTCCATACTTACTGCTGCCATTGCAATAAAATTCAAAGTCTGTCCTATTTTGATATAAGAATAAAACTCGTGCACTGTGGTAGAGTGTAATTCCATTATGGGTAAATTTTGTTTTGATAAAGTAAACAGTAAACATTACTGTATAACACTGTCTGTCCTATTTTCATTTGTGGCAACTTTGTTCACTCAGTCAGAACGACATTGCCATGTAGAAAATCGACTGTATTTGTTGATGGCTATTATGATACAATTTATTCTACAGTTTATGAGGTTTAATTTTTGTTACACTGCAGGCCATTATTCTATCTGTCATGATGCATCGTGGTATCCAAAGTAGACAATCAAAGATGCATTGAATAACTGTCAAGTGTTCAACATAAGAAACTAAAGTTAAGATTCACAGACTCAATATTTTAACCTAGTACACATTTCAGTATTCCATTAAAATTTAGTCCTATTTTTGACATCATTATTAATATCATTTTAGTCTATATTCTGACAGCTATAAGGCAGATTTTCTTGCAAATCATTTATTTATTTGTTTTAAGGGTTATCTGATACACGTAAACGCATTGAAGCAAGACGTCGTGAAGCTGAATTGCGCAGACAGGCTGAAGAAGCTGGATTACCAACTGATAATATACACGTTTCGCCAGGAGATATTGACTGGCTATACGGAGATGTCACTAATACACCAGATGAAGATAATATTTCAGACAATAATTTTGCAAACGATGGAACTTTTGACAATTCTGCGCCACCTCCATCTTGTGCAGGCGATGGAGAAGCATGTCCTAGATTACGTCCAAGAAACGGTCCTATGATGGCAGCACAGGTTTATGAAGAAATGTGTACGGAAATAGAAAACATAAGAGCAGAGATGGAGATGAAACTACCTAGTTGCACTCAGTCTGATACTCAGAGAGTTGTGGATAATGAAAGAGCTGACAGTGACGTAAAAAATATAATTGATGAAACTGGAAACCATTCAATGAACAATGAAGCTATAAGCAAATCATTTTCTGACAAACAAGAGGTAATAAAACTATTTTGTAGTAAAGCAATTTATTGGCATTTAAGACTATTTTTTTCAAAACTAACCATTGTCCACCGTTTGATGTTGAATTTCATTAATTTCAGAGAGTGGTTTAAAGCTCCCTAACACTGAAAATATTTTATTTTATGCAGAAGAGTATACCCGCATTCCTGTTGTTTACCTCTGGTTCAGATTTAGGATAAAAATAGTGAAGAAATGATACAGTCAGTAGGTACTGCAGACTTTATTTAACACAGTAGTCGATCAAGGATGGTCTCATCTCCGTTTGTTTTCATTCTCGGAAAATGTACATATACCCACATATATTCGTATTGTTTTGATGTATTTCGAGGTTTAAAGTTTGTTGATGGAACTTCTGATATCAGCCTAGACATAACTCATTTCTACTTTACTAAGAAGTTCTGAATATTCATAACCTGAGGCGTAAATTTTCATTCCCGTGCAAATATTTTTGCATTTAATTACTTTACAGTAAGAAATACGGTTGAACTCTATGACAATAGGAATGTAGCTTATTTGAAATCACTGGGAATAAGAAGTAAATCTCACTTTTCGAATTAAGAGAAGATGAATATTTAGTAGCAGTGTCCAACAGCCTAGATAATTGTTTTCATTTGACAAACAGAGAATAAACTTGTAGACCGATGTGTTAACAGTCTCATACACAATCATAAAAGTATACGATTACGTTCCTCTACTTTTTTGATAGCTTTTTTAAGTAAATGAATGTGTTGATGGAGGCTGCTACAAACAGTATAACACAGCACCATTTTAGCAATAAAAAAATTGGTTTGAAACCATAAAAATCCACTGCAAGTTCATTTTATTTTCTCATCAAAGCAGTATTTAGGCTTTTAACTCATTAAATGAAAACTAGGAGTACCAGAATGTAAAATTATTTAGTGTTCAGTATTAGAAAACGATGATAGGTGGATATATTTCGTCTGGCAAATAAAGTATCACTTGTCTCAATACTTTCAGTCAATTTTAGTGTTCGAAACGTCCCAAGTCAATATTTGTTTTCCTGCGCTTAAGATCTGTGAAATTATTAGAACCGATTTACGGCGGCTAACTGTTATTATAAACTCACTTGACACTAAGCAGACATGCTTAGATGAATTAAAAAGGTCAACCAGCTACTTACCTTATCAGCAATTATGTACAGTAATAGTTAGCCTGAATATGAAGATATATGTATGCGAGACAACCAGAATTCACTGGTCAAACTGTTATTTTGAATCCTTATTTCAAGCATTAACTGTGGAAAAGCTTTTTCGGGAAATGAAATGCCTTTGAAGAGTAATAGAGTATTTAATATTCTAAAATAATTAACATATTTAAAGTTCATAAGTGCTTCTAAAGTGAGTCAAATATTTAGTCTAGTGAAATAATTATATCTTCATGCAGTTGTTCCCATTAATAAACTTTAAATAAATGTACTTAGATAAACATTGAAATCAGCTATTAGTGTAAAATATTACTGGAAATGATTAACTGTGATACCAACCTGGATTATGTTCAACATTACATTCTATTCATTCACCTACTGAATAAGTCGATTGCAATCGTATAAAATGAATTTATCTATATGTAAACTACACAGTCGAAGGTAAGAATTCACCACAGTCAGAATATCGAGATCACATTGTATGACACTATACGTTGCTAGGAGAAAGCGAACAAATTATGAAACAATACAATCAAATGGAATTTAATAAAGTAATGCATATCAACATAATTTTAGCATTAAAAGAGTAGAATGATAGTTAAATACCACAAGTAAAGCCTAGGTATCATGTACATAAATAAAACATTTCTGTTTATTTGCCATACTAGTCGTCCAGTGAGACCACATTCTGTCAGCTCCAACCACATTCAATGAGAAGTAGGTGTTAATCCCGATAGATAGACTGTATGATAAGCAGCCAATCAATATTATGTGACCTTTTTTGTCGCGATTATTGACCAATTAATGTAACTCACACCACGTGATGGTGACCTTGAATGTTCTTTTTTGTCTGTCACTCTACTTGTATATACATGTAATTAATTGACTGTTCATTTTGTCCGTACCTTCAGTACTGTTCGAAACTTTGTAGGATTATTTTTGTCCTACAGATTTAGTCCTTCCTCAATACTGACGATACAGAGTCTCGGCTTAGATAAAGTTAAAGTCAAGTTATTCTGTTTTAACTATAGCTAAGCCGAGACTCTGTATCGTCAGTATTGAGGAAGGACTAAATCTGTAGGACAAAAATAATCCTACAAAGTTTCGAACAGTATCCCAGACGAAAGTTTCGAACAGTAAGGCAGACGAAAGTTATGAAACTATGCCGTCGTTAACTCCACAGTTAGAAAAGAGTAATGAAGCTGATTTCCCTGGAAGCAACGAGAATAAATCACACCATATGATAGAATTGGAGCTAGCGAGATTGCGCATAGTCCAAAAAGAGAAAGAAATGGAATTAGAAAGATTACGACAAGGTAGTCGCGAATGTTCTGGTCACAATAAATCGCCTTACAAACCTTCTTCCCATAAAGTCGCTGTATCTGTTAATGATGAGTCCGCCAGAACCATATCTAAGTTTCTGGACATGCTTAAAGGATATCAATATTTTAAGTGGAATGCCGATGAACTTGAGTGTTGGATCAATGAAAAACTGCAAACATATACAAATGAGGATTTTAATGAACTCAGTAATCTTCAGCTGAAAAAACAGAAACATCAAGAGTTTGAGTTCGAAGTAACAGTTCATGCTGAAACACTCTCAGCTCTAGATTCTACGGGAGAAGAAATGATTGGACAGGGACACTACGCAACAGATATTATCAAAAACCGTCTTGATGAATTGCATGCCCTGAGGGAAAGGCTTATGGCTATTTTCAGAGAAAAATCCAGTGTCATTAACTTAAAGCTTAAATTTGTCCAGTTTTTACGCCAAGTCGACGAGATACTTTTCTGGATACGTGAAAGAGAAACTTACATAACATTAGATGATTTCGGTCAAGACTTGGAAGATGTTGAGACACTTCAAAAAGGGTCTAATGAGTTTACAAAGGATCTCGAGTATCAAGAAAGTCGTGCCGAAGACATCTATCGGAAAGCAGATGAATTTCTAAAAGAGGAATTTCCTGAGGATGCCCTAGTCATAGAAAAGTCCAGAGAGGTCCGAAAAGCTCTAGAACGTCTGAAGGATCTGGCTAGAAAACGACAAGAAAAGCTCCTGGAAGCCTATGACATGCAGCGCTTCTTTAGAGACATAGATAGAGCTATATCGTGGGTGAATGAAAAGTCCATTATTTTATCCATTGAGGGCTGTGATCGTGATCTTGTCTCAGTCCAAGCCTTACAAAGGAAGCACGAAGCATTAGAAAGGGATTTGACTGCCCCAGATAAAAAGATTGTTCAACTTGGAGATGATGCTAAGGCGCTTGCACAGAAGCATCCTGATTCGCAAGACACTATACAAGGCAAGTATGACGCCTTAATTACTGCACGGGATAAGTTGAAAAGTCAGGCTGTAGATAGGAGAGGTAAACTGGAAGAGTCATTCAAGATGCATCGCTTTTTGGCTGACTGGAGAGACTTGATCATCTGGATGAATGACATGAAGACGTTAATATCGGCGGGTGATTTGGCAAAGGATGTAGCTGGTGCTGAAGCCCAAGTAGAGCGACATAAGGAATACACCGCTGCGATAAATTCGCGAGCTGACAGTTTCGATACATGCATGCAAGAAGGTCAGGCACTACTAAGTGTTGGCCATCCCTGTAGTGAAGACATAGCTGCTAAACTTTCTACCCTTGAAAGAGAGAGAGCCTCCCTGATGCAGTTGTGTGAGGAAAGACGTGAACAGCTAGAACAGTGTATGGGCCTTCAGTATTTTTACCGCGACGCTGAACAGTCGGAATCTTGGATTGGTAAGCAAGAGGCCCTCCTAGAAATAAATGATGTGGGAGACTCACTCGATTCTGTCGAAGCACTTATAAGGAAACATGAAGACTTCGAAAAGTCACTTTTAGCACAAGAAGAAAAGATGCGACAACTTGATGAATTCGCTGCAAAATTAATCGAATCAAACCGCTACGCGGCTGCACAAGTTCATGAGATTCAGGAAGGTCTTCAAAGTAGACGAAATGCATTAAAGGAGAAAGCTCAGAACCGCCGTCAGCGTCTTCAAGATTCCCACTATTACCAAATTTTCGATAGAGATGTAGATGAAATGCAGTCATGGATATCAAGAAAACTTAAAAATGTACTAGACGAAAGTTACAAAGACTCGACGAATTTGCAAACAAAGGTGCAGAGGCATCAGAATTTCGAGGCAGATATACAAGCGAACCAATCCCGCGTTGAAGATATTAAAAAGACAGGTCAGGATTTGTTAAATGTAAACCACTACAACTCGCCAGAAATAAAAGTAAAGATTGAACAGTTGGATGAAACTTGGTCTCATCTCGTAAATGTCATGAGAGACAAGAAGAAAAATTTAGATCAAGCAAGTAGGCAACAACAGTTCGATCGCAACGTAGATGTCGAGTTATGGTTGAATGATATTGAAGCTCATATAGCCTCAGAGGATGTCGGTCGTGATCTAAACGGTGTGATGAACGCACAAAAGCTGCACAACTTGCTTGAATCTGATGAAGCTACTCATCGTGAACGTATAGATACATTCAAAGTCCAGGCTGACACGCTTGCTGCAGAAAGTCATTTCGACGCTCCTATTATCCATGAAAAACAAAGACAGTTAGCCCAACGTTACCATGACCTGCAAATCCCTCTAAGTCAACGTTGTGAGAAGTTAAGAGATGCCCTTCCCTCGGACACATCTTTGCAGCTTGAATATGGTGACTATAGTGAGCTGATGAAGTTACTAGTCGATTGCTGTATAGATTTCAAAGCACATTCGCCTACACAAATCGAATCAGAAATGTGGCATCAGTTTGCTGAAAGCTTCACTATTGGCTCATTAGCCACTCACAAAGATGCCTTCAGGTTATGGGTTAAAGATAAGAACCCTGTTGTTGAAAAGCATATTGGGTTTTTAGAGTCATAACGTGATCCCTTTGGCGTTCGTGCAAAGTTTGAGTCATTTGTCGCTGTTGTAAATAGGTCAGTGTCTAAAAAATTCCAACGACTTGTAAATAATGCTGAAAGGTTGTTAACAAGTTTACCCTGGCCTTCTACGTTTGAAAAAGTTAATTTCTTACAGCCAGACTTTACTAGTTTAGATGTAGTGACGTTTGCAAATGCTGGAATTCCTGTTGGAACTAATGTTCCTAACTATGATGATGTACGACAAGTTGATGGATTTAAAAATGTTTCTTTGGATGATGTACTTAGTGTTCGTTTCAACGATCCCAAAACAGAATTTCTACGTAATGAAGACAAACAGATGTACGTGGAACGTGCTGAAAGTTCCTTTGAATTACAAGTTGAACTTCATGAACTGATGGGATATAGTTCTGGTAAACTGTTTCGGCGTGCTTGTTATGGAAAACGAAATTTCCACACGAAAGCTACTGAATATGTCATAAATGCAGATCCTGTAAAAGGTTGGTGTGAAGCAGGAGAAACGTATGACAGCAAGTTTTCAAACCTTTCATCTGCAATAGACAAGTGTCAAGCTGAGTACGTTGGAATTTATTTATCTAATTTACCTCTTGTTCTGGAGCAGTTCGGTCTGAATACCAACTGTGCTCAAGGCAATGTCTCAGATGTAGTCTATATTAATTGGTTGTCAATGTCTCCTTCAGCTGTAACTTCCATGGAGTTTTATTCTGCAGGAGAAAATGCTGATGACATTGGATCATGGTGTCAAGCACATTATTGTGCTCGTTATGCGATTCTGCAAGTTTTGATTGAAGCTGACGATTCTATGGGACGTACACATAAAGTAGTCGGTGAGGACGATGCATCTGATTTGTGTATTTCCTTAGTTCCAAAAAGGCCTTTAACTGCGGCTCGTTCAGCAATTGGTGAATTCTTACGAAAATTACAATATTACAAAGGTAAGGCGAATGCTATGTATGGATATGCTTTCTCCCAACACTATAGTCAACTACTTCCAAAATATTTGACTGATTTGCTCTGGCATAAATGGCTACGTGGATATCTTCTGATGCTGCAAACAAGATCTAAGTGGTTGGATATAAAGCACAACCTACAACCTGATGATCTCGTCTTAGTTAACAGTGCTGACACACAGAGAGGTCTCTGGCGAAAGGCTATAGTTAAGCAGATGTACTATGACCAAGATGGCCACGTCAGGACACTGTGTTTGAAAACTTCAACTCAAGAAATGGAACAAGATATAAGAAGCGTACGAAAGGTCAACGTGGTGATCGTTCGCGGGGAGTGTTAATCGCGACAGATAGATAGACTGTATGATAAGCAGCCAATCAATATTATGCGACCTTTTTTGTCGCGATTATTGACCAATTAATGTAACTCACACCACGTGATGGTGACCTTGAATGTTCTTTTTTGTCTGTCACTCTACTTGTATATACATGTAATTAATTGACTGTTCATTTTGTCCGTACCTTCAGTACTGTTCGAAACTTTGTAGGATTATTTTTGTCCTACAGATTTAGTCCTTCCTCAATACTGACGATACAGAGTCTCGGCTTAGATAAAGTTAAAGTCAAGTTATTCTGTTTTAACTATAGCTAAGCCGAGACTCTGTATCGTCAGTATTGAGGAAGGACTAAATCTGTAGGACAAAAATAATCCTACAGTAGGGAAGGAGTAAGTGGTTAATAGTAAGGCTATCTGACATAGCCTTGATTTTGCAGACTTTTGTTAATGTAAGTGGTGACCGAAGGTGAAGTGAAAATATAGTGAGAAGTCGTAACCAGCATTTTCCGCTAAGTTACGTAAGAGGGCGGTTAGTCACCAGTGACACTGGCCAATTTGTAGAAGTTAAAATTCATGGGCCTGTGGATCGGGTCTCAGTTCCTAAATAGTCTTCGAGCTCACCTTGTAACCAAAAGGACCTAAGTTCGAACTCCGGTGGTTGCGTACTGACGGAAAGTCCCGACCCGGAACGAAACAGGTGTTCATTGCTCCTTGGTTCTCCAAAGGTTCTCTAACTGATGTAGGCCCATGATTAAACCTGTAAAGAAAATCAGGATTTTAATGTAGTTGTGTTCTGTCAGCTGGATGGTTTATTTGCGAAGCTTTCATTGCCCTACTTGGCAGCATCTTCAGGGCATACTTGAATTTGAACCCTGTCACGCTCCAAATTTTCAATTCCTGTTCAATCATCTCCTACTACATCAGTAATAGTGTGCCAATTCAAGGCTCCAACTTCCTAGCCACTTTAGCTCTCCTCTACAGTAATATTTATGCATGAACCACATGTAAAGCTTACTTTTGTTGTCAATAATATAACATGGTCTTTTGGTGCCTTCTATATCCTATTACGGCTTTATTTCGGGAATGCCTAAAATACTTTGTAAGCGTATTTAAAAATGATTAAAATGCGAGTGGCAAGCTCTCATGCTAAACGTTGATGTTCCATAAGAGAATCAAACAAGTAAAAATTACACAGCATTAAAAAACAACAAAATTTGTTTTCACTTTGAAGTTTAGTAAAGGTATTTATAAAGCATTCCTAAAAATTCATTCACAATAAACAACAGGTCTTTTTGACTGACTTTATTAATCTGTGTGATCTTTTTTTTAAATGTTATTTACTACATACAGATAGTTGAAGCATTGTCGAACAATGAAGAAATTTCTCTTTTAAGAGTTGGAAAGAATTCTGATTCTGTTTTTAGTCAACTAAATAAAAATAATACTCACAGAAATGATTTATCATCAATGTTAAATATTACAGGTAAACTAACATTTCTTGAATATCACTTTGTCTATAGCCTTCTAATAGATTATTACTACTATTATCAACACCAAATATTAGGCGTTGAACTGAAAAAACCCATAAAAATAGATTAATAATACTTACTATTCAATACAAAATTCAAGATCCCTCTTTGTCTTCAACAGTGGAGATAGAGCAAGAACTCAGTATTTAGATAACAGTTCCTGAGATTGACTCCCTCTGCTCTGCTTCTAGGTAGGCAACTGGTTAGTACCGACAGACTTAGTACAAGAAGTGTGCCATAGAGCCAGATATGTAAAAATCTGTTCTAGGTTACTGAATTATAACTCTTTGATTTAGACTTGTATCTTCCAATGACACGAAGAGAGACTTTCGTTCTAAATTATTCAGGTTATAACTGATCCTCTGTAGAACTGACCTATACAGACAAACTAGTTTTATAAAGATAGCCGTTGAGTTTTCTTATCAGTAGGAAATTTGGCTTTTTCATAGCTTCTTGTCTGTTTGCTGAGTAAAACATCTTATTATTACACAGTTAAACCATTCTCACTGATAAACGTTTGTACTATATCCTGCACTGCTTTGTCATTCAATTGTTACGTTGGCTGCGGAAACGTATTTGCCTTTTAGTTAGTATATGTTTTCACTTTTTTCGCTATTAAGCCTGTGCTTACATAATCTAATCTTGTGATAACTTTTATCTACAATTAAATCGATCAAAATTATTTTTCAGGCAACAGCAACAACGAGGAAGACGAAGAAGACAACGCATCTGAAAGTGACTTCACAGATGACATTGAAAGAGGTAATGAATAATCTCATGACATCCAGACATGTTTCTTAATACAAACTGTTCACCTATGAATGTAATTTTTTTGTTTATTGCCAATAACTACAATACAATATGAAGTGAGTTTATCGTCTTAATATTCATTTGAAAGGATAAACTCATTAGTTGCATTATGGCAATCATCGAATTGAAGATTATGTCAAGAATTTCAATGAAAGCTATCTGAAAAGCATGATCAAATCGAATCACACCTTTCAGTAAACACAGGGATTTTTTTGAATATCATTCATTTGAAGATAATTTGTTTTTATTTATAATCACTAGTAATGATAAATTTCAGTTAACATGATACAAAAGGAGTATGGTAAAATAAATTAGCACAGTAGAAATTAAATATTTAGTATTTCTGTTATCGAACGCAACTTTATCAGCTGAAGTATGTGCCACAAATCTCAGTCACATCTAACTTTCATTTTGGTTAGTGAAAATTGTGTTTAATTTTTGTCATCTAGTGTCCTAAGATCCAGTTTACAGTGGTCAAGTGCGCAGCAACCAAGCTACCTATATATTCCAAAACAGCTAAACCCAATAGTCGGTGACCTGGATATACGGTAATCAAAACGACTAGCTGGCAAAATCGCACTACTTATACCTTTAATAGGATGATGAAAACCTGATATTTCTACCTTTTAACAATATTATAGTGTCAGTCATTTTCAAAATTTCTTACTGTATTTAACTGTATGGTTTTCAACTATTTGTAGATGAAGTACTGTTTAGTTCCAATGGTTTCAAGGCTCCAAAAAATCTTATTATGGAAGTCTTATCGGATGGTTAGTCTCGTTTCTAATTAAAATATAGTGAAAAAATTTTTAACTAAAAGATTTTACGGTTTGCTGGATGCAAACGGTTCGAAAAAAGTGTTCGTTTCATTTCTTTTGTTCATAATGGGACATAATGATGCTTTATAAGCTTTGAAGACTCATAAATAGTAATGGATCAGCTGGGCTCAGGCCTCAGCTTCGCTCTTTTCAAGACTTACGATTATCTAATTAAGCAGGCAAGGTTTGGGAGTGAGTCGGCCAGGACAGCTTGCGTGGCTGTTGAATATTCTATCATTGAACTACCAATGCGGATGTAGCTATAAATGAAAGTTTATAAAAGAAATTTTATAATATAACTGGTAGAGTTCTCACTTACGCATCAGTTGAATGAACAGATTTCTATCCAGATTAAAGTGTTATTTATGCCCAATACTATATGCTAAAATGAATGAGTAGAGTTTCAACATAGGCAAATTCGCTTTCGAATAAATCATATAATCATCCAGTTATGTTTTCACAGATAGTTCAAGTAATTATTATATAATTCAGTTGATAAAAATATTTTAGTATCCATTAATAAAGATTCCCATCAGTTAAATCTGCGCGGCTAATCGGTAATGAACTCGACTGGTACACTAATATGCCTATTCGTCCGTTGTACCTTCCGATTCACTGAGCCACAAAAATACCAAAAGACAGAGACTAGTTTGTGACTGTAAGATACTGTGCATTTATTAGGAAAACTACATATGATATTTATACATTTGTACCATAATAAAGTCAGCTGTCAGCCGTGAGAAGTGATTGATCACACAATAAGTCACAATATGCGTGAGAAAGGATGGTATTCTATTTTATGCGGTATCCTACCACCTCCCCCCGTAAAAAGTGTAGGACTGTCTTTTGGACCTGGTTCGAGAAAATCTGATTTTTGTTCTGGAAAGAATTCTTGGTGGATATAACTTATTCTAGGCAGAAGTATTCGGTGCCGTATGTTAAGGCAGCGAAAATCTATCTAAGATATCTCTCATTGTTCCCTCCCCATTCACTGTCATGAAACCACGCTTGGAGGCATCGAAGAAGCGTTCACCTTGTCCATAGGATTGAGTTTGATACTGAATTGGACGTTTAGGACGAAAAACTAGCTTAACGCTCGGCATCAGAGTTGAAGGTCTCTGGCTAAACTTGCTGTAACCAAACTTTTCCTGGAAGAATGTTGCATGCTTTTGACGCGAATGTTGACACAGAGATTGACGTGATGCATGGTATGAAATGAAATCATTTGACGAAGGTGACACGTTAAACATACTGAATTCAATGGAACATTTGAGAGATTGAGCTTATGTAACCAGTCAAGACCAAGTAGGTTCAAATCAAGATGGTTTGTGAGAAAATGTACACCATCAAATTGATGCTCGACAAACCGAACATGGCGGTTGACCTTATCCATGAGCTTTAGCACATCTTCATAGACATTATTAGTGATATGCTCTGTTGGAAGAATTTGTTGGCACTCAAGTGTGCGCAATGTGTTGCGCAAAATTAAGGTGATATCTGATGCCGTATCCAACTGAAGACGAATAGGTTCGCTGTTAAGAGATAGGGTAAGATACTTTCGTCTACCGGCAAGGTCGGCTTTGGGCGTTGCGAAAATTTTCTGTACCTGAGGTTCTTTCGGCTTGAAAGAACTACGTTTGTTCCTCACCCAGGAGTTTTTCTGTGGTGGACAGTAACCCTCTTTATGCCCAAAACGGTGACACTAGTGGCATTTATGTTTCTTGAAAGGACGGAATTTGACAAAATGCCATGGATTAAAGTGCCAGCACACTGACGGAGGTTTAGCTAAACTTTGGGACTGACGTGCTGTGTGTCTAACGGTGGTAGGAACAGTTTTCACTACGTTAATTGAGCTAAGTTCAAACGGCTGTGATATGCACTTTACCATAGCAGAGTCGTGTTTCAAGTTGATTAGGCGTTGGCATTCTGCTGTCACCATTTGTAAAGTCATTGTCTGGTCTTGTTATAAGAGCGACAGAAGTCCATTTCTAATGTCAGCATCTTCTGGGCTGTTCAAACCACAAATAAAAATCAAACACTTGAACTGATCTGATGTCGTCTCGAGTGGCTTGAATCTTTTACATTCCCTGTTCATTTTGCCAGTATAAGTGACACAATCATCGGAAAGTATTTTTGTTAACCAAATATTAAACTGGGATGACTGTTCACTGAAAATTTCGAATTAAAGGGTGAATGTATCATCGAAATATAATTCACGTGAGTTCTTCGGCAGAATGAAATTAACATGTTTGTTGTGCTCGCCAATACCTGGGTTTTGCAATAAAAATTGAACTTTGGCATCATCATCAAAAATTGCGCATTCAATGTGGAAAACGTCTTCGTAATGTTTGCACTATGCATCAAATACAAGACCAGATACTGGATCGTAGTTGAACGCAATGATATAATTCGAGATGCTGTCATATTTATAAGAATGAGATGTTGGGTGAAATTGAATGGACAGCTTCTGAAAATCCACAATTAAGACAATAAAGTCTTTGATTTGTTCATTTGTTTTTATTCATTAGGTAGTGTGTTACATTGTTTTCCAGGATGCATTGTTGTATTCTGTCTTCTAGTGTTATTTTGTAACAACAGATGACAACGGTCAGGCAACAGATCGTTTATTGAGAAAATCAAGAGGCATTTGTAGATTTTTATGTGCATTATTATTATTGTTATCGGAGAACCAATCTCTTCTGACTGGTTGTTTTCCTGCTGAAGGTTATTCCGTTATCTCTTTGTGGCCCTTTCTCAGAAAATCAGGTCATATATCTGTGAATCATATTTCCACACTTTAACTCCTTTGTGACTGGCTGGTGATTTTCTCAATGTTAAGCTTTGTTATTGTTTCTACATGACCCTGATTCGGGACGTGAACATTGACGTAAGTTGTTGTCTACAATTTCGGCTTGCAGACAGCTTTCACCACAATTTGACATTATCCCCAGCTATAAAAAGCTGAAACATTCATTCCCCTTGGATTCAAGTACATCCCACCGATTACTATTAATAAGTAAAAAAAATCTAAATCGAGTAATTCTTATCTTCTTAGACTACGCTACATTATTAATATCTGGATAATGGGTTCATTTTTGAATCTGGATTAATTTCAAACTAGATTTCATCCTTGAATTCTGGCCCAATTAACTGAATGGTCATTAAGCTTGAACTGGTTACCTGATGATCTCAGGTTTCGACCCCTGGCAGTGGTGTCATGGATGCGCTCTGATGAAAAGACTAAAACTAGACCGAATTAGTTGTCCAGTGACTTCAGGTTTTCAATGATCTCTCTAACTAATGTTGGCCAGTGACGAAATACTAGTTGATAAATAAATTTTTGTTAATTTCTCTACATTTTGCCTCATATTTTTGTTTATTATTCTGACAGGTCAGCTTAAGGAAGATATTATTTTATCTGAAGAAACAGTAAGTCTGAGAGAATTATATCTGATTATTATATTTTAACTAGAAGTCAATTTACCTTATTTAATAATCCCTGACAGTTGTTCTTAAATATCTTCTCAGTTAGTCAGTAAGGAATTGTTTCTATTATTCTATGTCGGTTACTCACATCTTAGCTTATGCACTTGTCATAAGATTTGTATAAATTTAATATTCTAGCAGCAGGCAGATATTTCATGTCTCTAAAGTTATTTCAAGTCATTTTATCTTGTCAGTTGCCTACTGTGCATGTAAACTGTCTCCGTAAACTTGTTTGCGTACGACAGCACAATCGTGTGAGTAATTCTGAGCTCCAGCAGTGTGTGTCTGGATACGGTAGAAGTCACCATTTACTGAGTGTTGTCACCTGGGAACACTGACTTTGGTGGCTTCGACACGTGCCATTGATGTCATCCCTGAGGCTCCCGCACCGTTCTGTGTTTTTTATCCCTGTGACCGGATGAAAAATGCGGGGCAATGGTCAGCCTGTGATGTGGCGCTGTGGCTTGAGGGATATTTGTTTTATGCTAGCGTCAGCCGATACACCGTGCCCCCCTCATTGCGGTCCGGGAGGTAGTGTGGACCAGTGGCCAAGAACCGCATGGTGATTACGCTTCGGTTTTCTTCTTTCTTCCCTTTCCAAGAGTAAGGATAGTGATGAGTGTTGAATGGTCTTGATAAACGCCCCTACTTACTTTCTGGTTGATGTCTCTGATTTATTCTTCCCCTACATTTTATATGTTAATGTTTTATCACAGTTGTGAGGCGCATCTCTTTGTGCCGAAAATGAACCGTCTTTTTTAAAATAAATGAATGAAAGAGAAATAAAAATAGTTGTTCTTTTAAAATGAACAGGTGGGTTGGATTGTGCCTCTAAAATGTGCTAAATGTAGCATGAATATATATTGAAAATAAGAGATGAGTGAAATTTATGAAGGAACATAGAGGAAGCATCTCACCGCTTACAGAGATATATGATCGATTAACAACTTCTTGATGTCCACAAAGTGGAAGTTAGCTTTTACTGAAGCCTCTAGTAAAAATGTCATTGATTGTGCTTCTGTTGATTAAAGATGTTGACTGTAGAACTCTATGAATAGTTTCCTGAAATCAATTTAGCTAAAACATCAAATGGTTTCCACGCACACTTCACTACCCTTTAATCAGAGCTATTAGTATGGAAGTGTTTCATCCTCTTTACAATAAACAAATTAAAATACCGTGCTAAAATGTCGAGTTTGGTGAAAATATTGTATGGTAATAGTGGTTTCACTTACTGCATGATGGGTAGCTTGCTTATTATTTGGTGTATTAAAATTTTCAACGTTTTCCCAATGATTAGCTACTGTTTTGACTGCTGCGAGTTATTGAGTAATTACTTACCTGTAAAATTAGTTCAAGTTTATGTCTTCCGTTTGATCGACTAATAGGATTTGTAAATATCGATGTCTGTTTTTTAATGTTCTTCTAGGATCTTAAGCATCTTAAAATATTGTGAATGTAATGTTTAATAATTCGGAGTGGAATTCCGGAATCATTGTAGTTGTTTCATCTTGAAATTCCCCACACTAAGCATATCCGTAGTCCATTTAATAGGTGTATGCTGAAATTCAACGACTTAACTTAAAAAAAAGCACTTTTAGCCATTCAGTATATTTGGAAAGAGAAGATGAATACTAATATTTTTTGGTATCCAGACAAGCATGTAATTGCATATGAGTGCATACAGCTATGCTGTAAATAAACCAAATAATATTCTAGCTAACAACAGCAACACAATTTCTATTTTAAGTATATTTTGTTTCCCTATAATGATGTAATGATTGAGAATCCTAGTGGTATTTTCTGGAAACTGTTCGTTTTGTTTATCTGTGCACATGAGATTCTATTTTCTGGTTAAAATACATCATATTTTCTACTACTTATTTTGATTTCTAATCAGTAAACATTGACTACTGCGTAATTTATTTGAGGTTCTTCTATCTAACCGGTTGAATTTCAGTCAACAAATAAAAGTCTTGGTTTATGCCAAAAAAATACTAATTTTTTTCTTTGATTGGATGAATTTTACTTTGCAGATCCAAGAGGATTTGTCACATATTCCAAAGGTATGTCAGACTGCCAGTCAATTCATTAAAAGTTCAGTGTAACTATAAAATATCATTAAGGAGTCACAGTTTGTATTTAACATAATGTGACTCGATTTACTAGTTAAACAGAAGAATATGTATGGAGTATTATACTGGTAAAACAGTAGATAATGGCGAAAACACTGTTAACAAACACACAGAAATGTATAATTTTTGGAAGAAATGATATTTATTATGGAACAGTTGCAGTTTAGCGATAATGAATACGGATGAGGTTACTAGTAGCAGTTCAAAACCAAAATAAAAACGAAAGCTGAGTGTATGGCGTTTGTGTTATTGTCAGGAATTTCCTAGTAGTATATCGAATGTGTGTGTATTTTCTTCTGCAAGAATCTTGATGAGCATAGAGTAAAGGATTAAGTTGCGAAAAGGAGTAATGAAGATCACTCTCAGTGAATATAGATAGCATGAAATGAAGGCCGAAGATGTATAATACGAATAACTCTGACAAGTTGAAATTTCAATATAAAGTTTTTATATTTTGCTATAATTGTACATTGTTTGACCGAATTAACAGTTCTACAGAAACAAATACCACTGAATTCTGATGGAACAAGTGCACGCGCTCATCAACATTTCTTTAACTGCCTGAAATACTTGGCTACTTTTAGCATATTAGGGATTTCTAAGATTTTTCGTTCTGTCTTGGCAATTAATGGTTGTTAGCATATTGTTCCTTGTATAGGAAAAAATTTCTTACCAACCTGATTCTGCTTCTGTGTATGTCAGTTTACTGTGACTAACTGTATCAGTATAATATATAAGCTGTCCCAATCTGCCTGTATGCACACGTATATTAGAATGTTTTAAAAAAACGTTGAAAAACTTAACTAAAGGCTACGAAACGCTATGGAAAAAAATGAATGGGAGGTGTGCACATAATGAAGTTTGTTAAAAATAATTAAGATGTAGACAAGCTGTGAATTTACTAGTACCATTGGGATCCATTTTGGACCATGTCATTCCAATTCTCTAACAACAGTTTCTGATGGACACGTAAACTCCAGGGGAAGCAGCTTGCGTTTTTCTGCCCAGCTCAGAAAAATAGTCAGTGGCTACATAAACTAATATCACTTCATGGTCTGATCACTCTCTGTTTTCACCAGCATAATGCTACCTTCAATGAGAAGTGAAGCCATGATCAATACATTTTTACTTAATTTGATGGATATTCCTGTAACTCTGTGATTTTACATCTGTATGAGCAACATGGCATTTATGGTCTTCATTCCACTCAAATTCTATAAGTACTTTGAAAAAATATGCGAGAATTATAATTTAAGATTTTTAATGAATTCACGTCTTATAGAGTAACATAATGTTCCCAGTTTTTCGAGAGACATTCACATGTCTGAATAGCGTAAGTTTTGAGTTCTTTAAGATAAATCAAAAGCAGTGTGAAAATGAGAAAATCAATTTAAATATGTAAAGCTTTGAAGAAGGAAGCCCGTAGATCATGGACGATTAGAAAATGTGTGAATATTATAGATTCTTTCCACTTAAGAAGAATTGAAAATCCCCATTGAGTCATATGAAAAAGAGAAGACTTCAGCGAAGAGACTCTTTTCGGAGAATTCATTCACATAGCTGTACAATCGCATTTATATATAATTATTTGTGTGTGTGTACATGAGGTTTGTCAAGTTTAGGTAGTTGATTAGTCAGTACAAAAATGGTGTAATATAGAAACAAAGTTAATCAGACAATAACTAAAGTAAGATTGAGTTAGTAAGCTAGATGACGTAATATAACTGACTAAAATGTTTCCACTTAGATCAGAGGTAATTACAGGTAGAGACTAAGTAGAAGTGAGATTGAGGAAATAACTTGGGTGACGTAACATAAATGACTAGAAATTGAGCGTTGTTCAAGTCAGTAACAGTGGTAGTGAGGTGCAGAAATTGAATCGGGTGGGGGTAGAGGACAAAAAAGTTGAAAATGTAAAATATTACAATTGAGAAGACAAAGTAATACTAATGAAGAGAAAGAAGAATAGATTAGGTAGAATTTACTTGGCTAATAAGATAGATTACGTCCATTGCAAGTGTAGTGATTGAACGAACTTCTTCTGTATGCAGAGTTCAGGATTTAGCAAGTGAATCACCATTGTTACTGTAGTTTGAAGAAGTTTGATTCGTACACCTTTAGGAAGACTATTTCTTACTCTGTAGACGACTTCGAAGTTTGTTTGCGGTGTAGCTTGGTATCCGGATTCTATCAGATGTTCTAAGATGGAACTGCGGGGGCATCGATTTTCTCCTTTGTAAAACTATGTTGGTAAGTGTTCAGTGATACGTTTGGTAAGCGAGCGCTGGGTACGGCCGACATACCTGGCTCCACACGAGCAGGTGAATTGATAAATACACATTGCTGAGGCCAGCAGCGGTAGCTTATCCTTCACGTTCACATGAATCATAGGTTTTGTGGAGAAGGTTAGTCGTAGTTCAGCTGCAAAGAAGGTGTTCTTAAGTGAGCGCGACAGTCGATTTTTTAGTGTTTAGAAGAATTACTGGAACTTAAGACTAGACTAATGTGTCTGCAATTCATCTGAACGAAATTCTGTACAATGAGTTATTTTTCTCTGCGTTTAGTATAGGCAAGAAGAAAAAGTATTTAGCATAGCAGTTGCTGTTAGTGTTTACTAGGCGTTTAAAATTAGTGTCAAATAAAAATGATGTTTGCAAAGCTTAAACTTTAACACACTTATTTTCAAACTCTTCTTACCAGTTTTACTATTTTCTTTAGTAATACTACATCTCAACAAAGTGTTTCATCATTTATCATACTATTATAATGTGTTGGGTAAAATTTCATATGAATCTCTAGTCGAAAAACCTTGATGATATAAATCATGGTAGGCTAATGTTTATAGCTGATATATACACCCCATATTATCGTTGAAGTTTTGGTGAATTTCACTGACTTTTATTCTATTATGCTTTCTACTCTTAAAACTATTCTTCTTGGATTTTACATAGTTCTCGTCTTGTTTACCTACTATTTTTTTGTTGTTACACAACTATTACGAATCAAACTATGCGGAGGCTGAACAATGATGTTTGCACATTTATTTCATAAAAGTAGAGAACACAAGTCATCAGTCTATAAATAATTTTTTGAAATGAGATGAAATATGTAGTTCATTATTCATAATTCAGGTATATGGTAATCTTAAGAATACGCTTTGAAAATTAATTAAGGTAGCTGTCAACATGTTTTTTCATTTCGAGTGGAGCATAGGGCTTCAGGCTTTGAAGCTTGAAAGTTCCACTAGAATTGGCGTTTATTTTTAAGAAATAGGGTAGGTTAGGCGTAGGGCTAACCTACCTTCTTTACCAGGCTTATCACTGACTAAGCCAGGTTTAAGAGTGCATCGAGCGAGAATTCAACCAGGACCATTTACGTGGTTACCGAGCATTCCACCATCAAACCATTATAGCACACAATTTCAACAAATATAATGCATTTAAGTAGCAGTGTAAGTAAAACTTATACGTTTTTGTAACTCTTACGGAAATAATCTCATAATCTTTACTAATAAGTACTTATGTTTCATGTATTTATTTTTCAGTCTGCATTTATTGAAGATTCATGCAATGAAGAATGTAATCCATTCAACAAGTCAAATTTACACATATCCGATGTTTCTTTAAAGGAAAATAATAACAAGAATGAAAATATCATTATAATAGACAATATCAATGAAGATGGTGACGAAGCTGACACTGAAAGAATTGAAGATGAAAACACTCAAGATAGACAAGAAAATAACATTTAATCAGAATTACAGATGTATACAAAAATTGTTCAAACATCATCTATTGTAGGGAGTTATTTAAATCAATAATTTAAGCAACTTTAACAAATATATATGCAATGAACCCAGTGATTATTTACTTATTACTATTGATAATTTTGTTTATCTCTGCAGAAGAGTCTGAATCAACAAGTAGTGAACTGGGTTAACAGATAGTCAGTACACTTTTGACAGTTTTTAAAACATTATGTATAATTATAGACTGATGTGACCATTGTTTGAGTGCATGTATACATGTGATTATAGTTATTAAAAAACAGGCATTTGGAAATACATAGAATCACAAACACTATACAAATTAATAGTTTACCCACTGGAACATACTATCACTGCAGTAGTCATCTTACATTTAATTTGACATGATGTAGTGAAGACGATCATTACTGTAATAGATAGGTATTCTTCAAATAGAATTTGCGAAAAAGAATTGATCAGCCTCTGTTGACACACTGAGTCTGAGTGTAGATCCCTTCATGCTGTGCTTGACCATATAAATGACTATGCTAGATGGTTATTATTGTTAGTATCAGTGATATTATTCAGCCTCCTCAAAGCACTACTTAAATACAAATATATTGAAATAAAACCCAGTTTCCATGACGAAACCCATCTTCGTAACAAAAATGGATTGATCAATGCAATTCTGAATGTCAATAATTAATAAACTGAAAGCTTTGACAGCAATTGATTTAAGATAGGTTGTTGGAGAGGGCTTTGTAAGAAACAAATGTGATAAGGAACAACAGCAGAGATTCTTACGATTTTCAAATATGATGAAATATGAGTCATGATGTTCATTTGAGGGCATAATTTCAATAATTACTGTCGTAAATGCACCACACTATCAAAAAAATTCATGTTTTGTAAACTCAAATGTAATTAAAGCTCTTTTTAGTCGTAGGTACCAAATATTAATGTCTGCTCGTAATATAATTTTACTTTGTACCCTGTATACAGAAACTTTCGCATGTAGGTAATATGCATAAACACATTTCCAGGTATGATTATAAGCAATAAATTTGGGCTCGAAACCTCATCCGGTTATCACTACTGCATCACTGCTTGTAATATCCAATCAACTTATCTAATATGGAATTATATTCTACCACAGTTCCCAAATCATGCGTGGAAAACCATTAGAACTCTCTGAAGGTGATTTTCAACGTAACGTGTTCAACGGTTTTAGGAAGAAAGAAGAGACAAGACAAGAAATGGCTCTCAACGGACACTTGGGAGCTAATAGAGGAGAGAAGAATGGTGAAAGATAAAATGATTCAATGCGATGACGGACCATAGAAAGAGACGCTGAGTTCAACTTACACGGCACTGGACAAAGAAGTGAAGAAGAGTGCCAGGAAGGACAAAAAACAATTCTACGACAACCTGGTCACTGAAGCTGAGAAGGCAGCAAGCAAAAGGGACCTCAGGACACAATATCAGATAACCAAGTCTCTATCCGGGAAGAGATCAACACAAGTGAAACCTATAAGAGACAGCCAAGGGAACCCAATTACCAAGGAAGAAAGGCAGATTAAACAATGGGCGGACCACTTCAAAGGGCTCTTGAATACACCACCACCTACAACCCGTCTAAAAATACCAACAACAGCACGTACACAACTGCAAGTTGATACCAATCCTCCAACGAAAGCTGAAGTCTTGAATGCAATCAAGCTTCTGAAAGCTGGATAAGCAGCTGGACTAGATGGAATACCCCCTGGAGCACTGAAAGCAGACCCAGAAAAGACAGCAGATATACTGACTCCATTGTTGCAAAAGGTCTGGAAGGAGGGAGAGGGGCCTACTGACTGGAGGAAAGGTTACCTAGTGAAACTACCAAACAAGGACGACTTAGGACTCTGCAAGAACTGGCGGAGAATCATGCTCCTGTCGACGCCAAGTAAAATCCTGAGTCGCATCATCCTGGAGAGAATAAAGGACGCACTGGATACAGAATTACGACCAGAACAAGCTGGATTCAGGAAAGGCAAATCATGTTCTGACCAAATTGCAACTCCACACACCATCATCGAACAAAGCATGGAATGGCAATCAAACCTCTACCTCAACTTTATAGACTTTGAGGAGGCCTTCGACAGCGTTGACCGCGAAGTAATTTGGAAACTACTCGAGTACTTCGGCGCATCTCAAATATTCATCAACCTTATTCAACAGCTGTACGACAACGGCACATGTCAAGTGATCCACAACAGAAAACTCAGCGAAGCGTTTAAAGTGAACACAGGAGTCAGACAAGGGTGCTTATTATCACCAATGATATTCCTAATTGTGGTGGACTGGATTATGCGTCAGACAGTGGGAAACGAGAAGACAGGGATATCCTTGACCGAAGTGAAGAACCTAGAAGACCTGGGTTTCGCGGATGATTTACGTCTGATGTCACAAAATCGAAGACTTACAAGCGAAAACCGACAAACTGGTCAAAGAAGCAGCCAGAGAAGCCAGGACTGCAGGTGAACATAGACAAGTCGGAGGTTATGAAAATAACCAACCAACAACAACAACAGCAGCAGCAACATCCAGCGCCAATCACCATCAACGGAAGGCATTTGAAAGAGGTTACTTCATTCACTTATCTAGGGAGCATTGTCTCAACTACACTACAGGAGGAACGGACGAGGATGTCAAATCGAGAATCGGGAAGGCGAGAAACACATTCATCAACCTGAAACCAACCTGGAAGTCTTCGTCACTCAGCATCAACAACGAAATTCGGATTTTCAATAGAAACGTCAAGTCAGTTCTTCTATACGGATTAGAAACTTGGCGGGTCACAAAGAATATTTCCAACAGCTGTTGCAGACCTTTATCAACAGCTGTCTTCGTTCTATACTCAAGATCAGATGGCCGGAAAGAATCACCAACAAGAAACTATGGGAACAAGCAAAACAAGAACCAATCGCCCAACAAATATGCAGGAGAAAGTGGAGATGGATTGGACACTCTCTGAGGAGGTCGTTGGGTGACATCGAGCGTCAGGCCCTCGAATGGAACCCGAAAGGGAAGCGGCGAGTGGGACGTCCAAGGGTGACATGGAGGAGATCGTGTGAAGAGGAATTGAAACAGTATGGATTAACGTGGATGCAGGTGAAAAGTACAGCAGAAGACAGAAACAAGTGGAGACGTGCAGTTGAAGCCCTATGTTCCACTAGGAACCCAAGGGAACAATAATAATAATACAGTTCCCAAATTCTACGCTCAGAGGAAAAAAATCTTGAACTCAGTCCAAAAATATTTCACAGGATGAGAAATCACAGTAATTTCATCTGTATCACTCCATTAGTAGGAGAAAAAAGCATACGAAAAACATCTATGTTTATAAATTAGTTTAATTATAATCCATATCAGATATATCTATGCTGTAAAGGAGCCTACAAGTCGAATCATTTAAGCAGACATTGCTAGCAAAATCATGATTCTCATTCTTTAAAGATATAAATAGCTTTCGTTGAAATATATTGGGTTCGAATCCCAGCGAGTGCGTACTGCCGATGATTCCCAAACTAGGATGAAACAGCTGTCTAGTGCTTCCTGGTTTTCAATAGCTCTCTAACTGATATCAATCCGTGATCAACTCGTAAAAAGCAGATGTATCAAATAAATAATATATTCCTCTAAAGCAAGTTAAAACGAATGATATAGTGACAGTATTCCTCATGAAATAAATACTGTAACACACGAAAAGGCAGATTTTATATGCAGAAATGGGAAATGAAAGCAATAAAATGGGAATGACAGAGTTAATGAATATAGTAAAGGCATTTATTTTCCCGACCATTTCTGGTGGTTAATTCATACATTTTGACAGCTGTGAAACTGAACACATGCAAATATTTACTTTGGTAGACTTTTCAATTTGTTTGATAAGCTCCATGACTGAGGAAGAAATGAAACCGACTTAGGAGTTACATTTCACTCATTTCCTTGATTACAGTCGTTTAAACTGGATAAACAAAACCACTAGACAAATAAAATAGACATTGATGCAAGAACTCTTAGCTTTCATCTCTTGCAGTACTTAGATTTAAAGTGATGAATGAATTCTCGCGTTTTCTAGACATTCTGAGACTGATGTTTTCAGGCGCATCCCTGAGACTGTCGCACAATAACAGACTACAAATGATAAGTGTAAAATTAATTGTCATGAAAGAATCTGTGGTTGAAGTACTGTCATTAGCAGAATTTTGAATATTATATTTTTCTTATCCAAAACGCCATCATTTATTTGTAAACACATACTAACTGCTCATATTACTCCACCAAAATTATTAGTGTATATAGCAAAAATAATAATTTCATTTTTCTCACTCCACATGGATTAACATTTCTTCTGAGTGCTTACATGAAATATTTATTTCGCTTTATTATTATCCAGAAAGAAAACTTAATATTATTAGAGATCTTGGTTAAATTCAGTTGCTTTATTTTTCTTTGCATACCATCAATAATATAGCTCTATGAAATGATTCCTATATTTTGGTGTTCTCTTCTTAACCTCGGAGAATACTATGCGTTATTATCCACAAGAACTCAGTCATCAGTTTATATAGTGTTTCACAGAGAACTTAATAATATAAGATATCATATTGAAGGTCAACTGATTTCTTATGCAAATACGGTAGTCCAATTTGCCAGACTTTGAATAAAGACACATAAAAGCAGACAGAAGAAATGCAATGAAACTACAGAGTAAAAATCATACAAGGCAGAGAACAATTAAACTTAGATTAGTGAAGAGTTCCAGAATCTGGACGATAAGAAGGAATTATTCCATCATTACCACTGAGAATGACTTGGAGCGCATAACACTAATAGTCTACAATCATTATGCTTAAAATCCAGGTAATCCTGACCTCTATATGGTCTTCTCGTGGCTATGAAACCTGGAATCCTAGACATTGCGATAGTGAAGCTTATCCTCCATAATTATTACAGGATATTTTGTAAACTTGGCCACAGCTAGGGGATTGGCGCCTACCGGAGTACAGATGTAGGCTATTAAACCGCCCCATGGGACATTTCGCTCATTTTTTCAGTTGTCTATCAAGTGAGTTTGTTTATGTCCAAACTATGTTGAGAATCATAACCTTTGTAGAATCCACTTTCTTAATAAGTCAGAATACTTGACTGGTAATGACTGCTGTCAGTGCTTTTTAATTCCTTCGCTTTCACCGTTCACTACTGTTCAGCGTCATCCGGCCGTCACCCGGCCGATAACTGCTACCTTGTCGTGGTGGTCGGGCTTAAATACCGCAATTACCCAAGAAGCTGAACTGACTGGGACTCTGTCTCTACAGGTTCCACCATGTCAGGGAGGTTTTCTGGATAGCGGTTAAACTAAAAGCAGTTACTATGGGGTACATGGGCTCCAGTTTCCAATTAGACCGAATGGCGTATGAACCCATATGGGTCACCGGCAACCATGGGAATGCAGCTCCTGACGCTGCTCCGCTGCCTTGCGGATTAGACTCCAAGTCAAAGGCTTGGGGGGTGGTCCCTTAATAAAACCACCTGCTTCGGTCTGGGCGCCCGAGCAGTATCTCAGCCCGCACACAATGAATGAATTGAAGCAACGAACTCTCACTGAAACTCAACGCGCGCTAGTAAAAATGATTCCAAGCAATATTGATCCCTCAAGCAACTTATTTCCTTCCTATCTTACTTTTATTTTTACACATAGTTTCCTGTATTTTACCTTTGCTAACCTTGGCTTCTTAACCTTTGACAGCCTTTCGCCTTTGTCGAGATTCCCAGCCTATCCGAGTCGTTTCGAGATGTTAGTGAGTAGTCCTCAAAATGGTTGTTCCCAATGTGACTTCTAACACAGATATCCTGAAACCGCGTGCTGCGTTCAAGCTGGCTACCTACAATGTTCGGATGCTGATGCAAATCGGACAACAGGCAGGGTTGGCAAGAACTTTGGAAAGCCTCGCTATCGATGTCTGCTGCATTTCGGAGACCCGCATTCAAGATCCCAGTGAAGTGCTTCGACTAACCTCTCCATCTGGAAGTTCTAGTAGTATGTACCACCTGCGCTTATCCGGGGACCCTGTGGCATCGGCATCCGGCGTAGCTGGTGTCGGTGTCGCACTGAGCGCTAGAGCCGAAGCTGCACTGCTCGACTGGATTCCCATTAACAGTCGTTAATGTGCTGTGAGGCTGGAAGGATATACGAAAGTAAGGAGTAGTAGGCCAGATAGGCGGTGTCTATTTGTTGTCTCTGCCTATGCACCGACGGATTGCAGCCCGGGTGCAATGAAGGATGAGTTTTACTACCAACTGAGCGATCTGTTGAAACAGGCGGGTCGGAGGGATATCGTAGTGCTAGCTGGGGACTTGAATGCACAGGTCGGGCGTCTAAGCTCAGAGGAGAGTCGTCTAGGTGGTCAGTGGGGACTACATGGTCGCAGGTCAGATAATGGGGACCGTCTTCTGCAGCTTTGCGCGGATCACAACCTATTTCTAGCCAGTACCAACTTCCGGCACAGCCATCGCCGTAGCGCTACCTGGCGTCCTCCCTCTGCGAACCAAGCTTGGACTCAGATTGATCATATTGCGGTCAGTTTCCGGTGGCGAGGATGCATACAAGACTGTCGCTCCTTCTGGAGCACATGCCTGGACTCCGATCATGCGTTAGTGTGTGCCAAGTTCGTCTTGCGATTTGGTGGGGTTCGTAAAAACCGTCGTCTAAGCGTTGATGTGAGCAAACTAGTAGCACCTGGTACTTCTTTGAAATATCAGAATGAGTTGAAAACAATGCTTGCCAGCAACCCCCCAAGTAGTATAGATGAACACTGGCTTCATGTGCAAGGTGCCATGCAAAAGGCGAGTGTAGCCGCTTGCGGCTTGAAAGAATGCTCCGCTAACAACCACTGGGTTTCTGCGAGTTCCTTGCAACTCATGGATGAACGCCGGTCCATTCCGGCTGGCAGTGAATACAACAATCAGCGAAAGGCGCTCACGCGCAAGATTAGACAGTGTTTACGTAAGGACCGCGAAGCCTGGTGGTCAGAACGTGCGTATGAGATGGAGTCAGCTGCTGCATCTGGCAACAGTCGGAAGCTGTTCCAACTCATACGAGCCACCGGCAGCAAGAAATAAGGTGTCAGCGAGACGGTCTGTGAGGCAGATGGCACTCCAATTACCAGCCTGAAGAGACGCCTGGAACGCTGGGCAGAGCACTTCGGGAAGCAGTTCAGCTGGCCACCAGCTTCATTGTCTACTATCATTAGCCCGAGTGCTCCTTGGTCGGTTAGTACCGATCCACCCACCGAAGCGGAGGTCCGTAAGGAACTCCAAGTTCTGAAACGCCATAAGGCGCCCGGCCCAGTTAAATTACCCCCGGCTCTTTTTAAAGATGGTGGCGAGACTCTCATAATGGCTCTAACTGGGTTGTTCAGGAGGGTGTGGGAGACAGAGAGTGTACCATCAATGTGGAACGAAGCCATTATCGTCCCCATCTTTAAAAAGGGTCGACGTAATTCGTGTGACAGCCATAGGAGTATCGGTCTGTTACCAGTCGCGTCTAAATTATTGGCTGCTGTCTTGCTTCACAGGCTGTGCAAAATACGTGAAGGATTGATTCGCGAAGAGCAGGCTGGGTTTCGTTCAGGTCGTGGATGCATTGATCATGTGTTCACCCTTCGTCAGTTGTTAGAACACCGCCACACGTATTGCAGGCCAACGATCGTTGTGTTTCTTGATATTAGGACTGCCTTCGATTCGTTGGACAGAACTGTGCTCTGGAACTGTCTGTTAGAGAGAGGTGTACCTGAGAAATTTGTTAACATCTTGAAAGCCCTATACAGAAACACCTCAGGTAGAGTGAGGACATACAACCAACTATCATCACTGTTCCCAACCAACAGTGGGGTTAGACAGGGTTGCCCGATCTCTCCATTTCTCTTTAACTTTGCCATCGATGACATTCTGGAGTCAGCTCTGAAGGATGTGCGTGAAGGTGGTGTAGATCTGCTACCTGGAGATAGACTTTTCGACCTCGAGTATGCAGAGGATATCGTCTTACTGTGCGATAGCATGCAGGCTGCCCAAATCGCACTTAATCAGTTGGCGATCAGTGTCTGTAAGTATGCTATGTGCTTTGCACCGTCTAAGTGCAAAGTACTGTTACAAGATTGGTGGGAGCCTGTACCTGCACTCACTCTTGCGGGTGAACCGCTTGAAGTTGTCGATAAGTTTGTGTACCTAGGTAGTTGTGTGAGTGCTGGAGGAGGGGTGACGGATGAGATTTCCAACCGTATAATGAAAGCTAGGGTGGCATACATCAACTTGAGCCACCTCTGGCGCCGTCGCGACGTTAGCCTGGCTGTCAAAGGTCGGGTATACAATGCTTCGGTGCGGGCTGCGCTGCCCTACGCCTGTGAAACCTGGCCTCTCCGAGCTGAAGATGTGAGGCGACTCTGCGTGTTCGATCACCGCTGTCTCCGCAGGATTGCCTGCGTTCGATGGCATCATCGCGTGAGTAATTCTGAGGTTCGGCGGCGTGTGTTTGAACACAGTGGAAATCACCATTCATTGAATGTCGTCATCTGGAAACACCGGCTCCGGTGGCTTGGACATGTGCTGCGAATGTCACCCCAGAGGCTTCCGTACAGGTCTCTGTTCGCTAGCCCTGGGACGGGATGGAAAAGGCGGAGAGGTGGTCAGCCCATGACGTGGCGTCGTGGGATGAAGGATTTCTGTGCTAGATATTAGCATCGGTTGGTGTGTCACGACTCCCTGGTTGGAGTCTGAGAGACAGCTCAAATCGATGGCTCGAAACGTTATCGGATATGGCCAAGAATCGTAATCAATGGCGAATGTGTTGCGATTTCCTTCTTTCTTCCATTCCCGATGATAGTTAACGAACACTGTTTGAACCTGTTAAGAATGAGTGTTTTCCTTCCAGATGAAGTTCTTTATTCGTTCTCTACTTATATATATTTTTTCTTTTCCTGCCTTCTTTCCTTTTTTTCATCTATGTTGTTTTATTATTATTGTGTGGCGCATCCTTCTTGGTGCCATATTGTACCAAGTTTTAATGCGTTTAAATAAATAAATAAATAAACAGCGTCATCATGAAGACTTTCGTTCAGGCGACTTCTACTTGAAATTTCCGGAGCTCACTGGAATTAGTTTCTTTGCTGTGACTAGTTTGAGTGAAACAGCGGAAATCCATTGTTATTTATTAACTTTGGCTGAATACTATCAATTGTCTTCATTGTTTTTTCCAGAGTACAGACCAAATATGATGCTAGGCCTCCTCAGAATAAGTATTGTTATTATATTCCCTATATGTAGGTCCCATGTTCTCACTAAAATGCTGAACATGAAATGACTTGTATTCTACATGTGTTTAGTCTCTGGCATGTGCAAACACATACTAATGCGTTATCTGAGCCGTGCAGGAATTCTAGGTAGAGTAACTATCTTCCATTGGCTCAGTTCACCAATATTTTGCATCTAAGTAGTCTTTTTTCATCCTTTACCATCTTTATTTTAGAAGTCAGCAGGTGAGGTAATACCTCTCATTATTTGGAAATTAGCACTGATCACGAACAGGTTTTCATCTGAATAGATAAAAGATGGTCACTGTTTTCATTTCGTCAGGATGTGACAACAAAGATACAACCAGTGGTTTTTAAAATGCCAAAATGAATGTATCTGAGCTTGTGATTTTTGCAGCGAAATAAACAGCTTTTGATAGGATTCATGCTTTTTCCGTCCTAATGCAGTCAGTTGATGTTTAAGCGGATAATATGAAAAGGCATCTATCATCACCACTATCAGTACTTATTCCGCCTGACGGCACACATACAACTGTCCATTGAAAGGTAATCCAGTAGTGAGTTTTCTTCGGTAGCTCTCAAAACTATTTATACATCATTAGGTTTTTGCGAACTAATACCTGTAGGTTGAACTGACGACGTTAGTCAGTTGAGGTTAGGCCAGCAACGTCGCTTGGGTCTTGTATAAGTTCCCCAAGAAACATCAAATACATAATACTTCAAGTTTCTAGAGAATGATAGATATTTGTGTTGTCCAGATTTAGAACATGTTATAGGACATGTTATCTGAACAAGATCTTGCATTATCACAATTTAGGTATAATTATTCACTCAGGGTAACTATTCAAATTTCTCATTTCTCAAGTGTTTTGAATTGCTGTGTGTCACAACAATATAATGCCAATAAGTATGCATTTTCAATTCATAAGGCTTGTCTCCGATAATACTGTTCGACATTTATCCTTTTGTTTTTTGGTTCAGAAGAAAATACCTAAATTTATTCACAACACGGTTTTATAAACTTTACATATGTATATTTAAAAAGTTTTTAGCTCCATAGAATTGAGTCAAAGTATGAAAATGCGTATTCACCTTTGATAAATGTACTCTTTTTTAAAAGCAATCATTCTTTTATTCTGCGACACTCATTGGAAAATACAACATACATTGTGGAAACTCTTTGTTCTTTGACCTTCTTCGATACTATGCTTCAAAAATATCCTTGTCCAATTCTCTGACAATGTACGACCTACCAAATGAATTATCATCTGAGTGAATTTAACTATACTTACATGCATAGTTTTACCGTCTGCTCTTGAACTTTTATACGAAAGTTGTTCAGTAATTCTGACCAGTTCAACTGTTCGAAAGCTTCTATCCTAAATTACATAATGGAGGAGTGGTTAAAGTGTGTTCAACTAATATTCTTAGGATATTATCACCATTCTAGAAAATTATAATTTCAGCACAAAAATGAGAAAATGTGTGTGTATGCTTTGAATGAAATTAAATAAGTGATGCACTTCTGTTAAGAAATAAATCTGAAATCTGGAAGAAATCAACAAGTAAAACTGTGCATGGTATTATGGTTTCAGCTTCATTTGCAAGCTGTTGATGTTAACAACACAACAGGATGTATGTAGACAGATTTAATGGCATAGTATCTAGCGAAAAAGTGCATCAGACATGAATCTTTCAGTAGTATTCATTTAGAAATGGTTTTCATTTTCAGAAGCTATGGAATAAGAGTAAAAGCCAATAGGTCGAAATCAATCATAATAAGTGTGTTGAGGTCATTTTCTGGTAGCAACTAGCTTGCTGCATACAGCCATTTGGTGATTATTTACACGAGTTTGTTTCACAAGATGAAGGTGAAGTTTTTGGTGAACTTTTTCCTAGTTACCAGAAATGCGACTGCATACTGATTAGTACTAATTCATTGGCTACGTAACAACTTTTCCATTATCCTTGACAGACGATTTGTCATCTGTTAAACAATTTATAAACTTAAATAGCCTATTCTGGAATTTTCTAAATAAATAGCAATTTATTAACTGCAAAAAAGACTATCTGTATTGGGGAAACATTTCCTTGTATTTTGACTCGAGTTCACTATGAGCCTATGTACGTAACAGAGACTTTGTGGGGAGTTATCAAGTGAGCGGAATCTCAGCATGTGTGTTCGGTAAGTTAACTCGTATCCATCAAATAAATTCAGTCGGATATATCAAAGTAATAAAACAATTCAGAGGTCACAACAACTAGGTTTAGATCGAAATTCATCAGTGGAACTGACGGTAGTCTACTGTTTGTAAACTTTCTTTTTCATTCCAAGAGTAACGTAGGGCTTTAAGCTTGAGGCTTCGTTAGCGATGTTGTTGTTTTTAAAAAGAGGAAGTTGTCAGCCTCACGCCCAACTTTCCCTCTTTCCCGGGATTACTATGGGTTGTGAACTAGATGAAGTTTAGCACTGCCTCAGCAGGGAATAGAACCCGAACCACCTACATGATAGACAAGCATTCTACCAATGAAACTTCGGTTACTGCTAAATATTTTTGGTTGTTTGGTTTATGGGGATATGAATGAGTTCAACGTAGATGTGATTCAGTTGTTATGTTTTTATACAAGGATTTTCTTAAGTGCACACTCATGATCCAGGAAGAGATTGATCCCAAAACCCTCGTCATACTGCAGGGCAAGAAATTCAACATTCAGTCACTGTAATGATTTCCAATATTTTATTTTTTTTACTCCAATTAATCCTTAATAAAACGCCACCGCAAACCAGTGTCATTCAAAGACTTCACACAACACTATAACTTTTGGAAATCCGTCACGAAGCTGATCTCTAGCTGCTTAGTGTTCATAAAAACGTCGCCTTCAAATCCCTAATACTTAGATAGGAGTCAGTCTAACGGGAAAACTTAAGGGGCGATGTGGCTAAAAATCGTTAACCATGGCTCACGTGTGTTTTTCATCCAGTCTTGAAAACGTCACTAGTCTTCATTCACATACTCTCCTTATCGTACTGACAGTTGTCGGTTTTATTATTATTAAATCTGTGTTTCTTTGTTTTTAACAGTTTGATGAAGTATAGCAACTTGAACTATTGCACTTCTATGTAAAATTAAAAATTCATTCCTCGATCAACTGTACATTCAGGGTTTTGTAGCATTTACTTAGAACGTCAAACTTTTCTTCGCCTATATATCACTCACTACTAAACAGTGAAATGAATTGTGCGATTTGCTTTCTCCATAGGTAAAAATGAACATATTTTCATATGTAACATATCAGTTTAACACTCAAATCGCATTACTAGAAATTAGACTTTGGAAAAATGATTGAAATTGGTGAGTACCAATTTTTGTTGCTGCATCTTATCACTACAAAACCGACTCATGGTTACTCAGTGGGAAAGATTTGATGATTCTCATCACTGATCAGAAAGGTCTGCGTTACACTATCATTATCATCAAAGTTGAGACTAAGTGTAGAACTCACCTTTCTTCTAAAACTTTGAGCTGGTCTGTTAAGTGATCCAATTCATTCTCCATTTTCCTCATAAATGCTTGTAAGTTATTCGCTTCATTGAAATGGTTTATAGTCAAAGAAGACTCTTCCTGCATTGAGTCCGACAACTTAATTACGTCTTGTTTCAAGTCAGTAATGTTGTATGGTGCCTGAAAATAATGAAAAATAAATCACAGTGTTAGTTTGCTAGCCATTATATCTCGGTTAAATAGTGGCAGATAAATTTCATATTATTACACTTTTATTAGCTTTTATTGGCTTTTGAAATTAAAAAATTTATATGAAGTCTAAATATCTTCAAACGAAATAAGTAATTAAGAAGTGACAGAATCTAGGGGTCGCAGTGGTTTTAAATGAGTTATCGTTATATGAAGACAGTGAAGCACCAGACACAATGTCAGGTTTTTGTAAATATAGGGATATAAACTGAGAGACACTGAATGCATGCTTACTAAATCACTACCTTTAAAAATCACAATAGATTTTAGCAACACTTCAGTCACTTGGATGACAAAAGAATTAAGCGAAGAAATATTTACTTTTCAGTTACATCCTGATCTATGGCTCTACTCCACTCTAATATATATATATATATATATATACCTATATTTAGAATATTCGGATGAAATGTTCTACCGGAATTTGATGAATTAATTAAATCATGTCTTACTAACCTTTATTGCTTGTTTTAAACACTATTAAACAACCTAACTTAGCATGTTACGATAAATCTCACTAGTGAAAAATCATAAAAAATACTGTGTGCTGAGTGAAGTTTGGCGACTCGAACTGCTGCAAATCGGTGCAGAGTTCTATGTTGAAACCAGACAGAACAAAAATATTTTGTTTTAGTTTCTACGATGATTCACTGGACTTTATCATGGTACAAGATCCTTTTACTAAACTGAATGAATCGTTCACAGAGGAGTCAGGGAACGCAGTAAAATGGGGTATGTTCTTTTATCTTGTAAATATTTCTCGATAAACTATATCCCCAGTAATTGACTTAAAATCCTCACATACTGGCAAATTCATCAAAAAGTATTCCTGTAATTATATTCTAACATTTTTATTTCGCGGTTGTTTCACAGAGATATTTAAAATTAAGCCTAGTGTTTATATATTTGTCGGCACATAACCATCAACTATTTTGGTGAACAGCCTTTATAGTAATACTTTTCACAGGTGCTGTGAAGGTGCTGAAAATATTCATTATAATAAAGGTTTTTTTATTTCCCAATGAATGAAAAACAATATCGTTTTGTTTTTCATTCATTGGGAAATACAAAAAACCTTATTATAATGAATATCATATACCCAATGCCCAAATTTTTTCAAATTGTTAAAAGTGCTGAAAATAGCTTAAATTTTATGGAAGGGATATTCGCAGTTATCATCTTATCAGGCTCTCAGGTAGTCCGTGGCATTGCGTAATCTTATACAAATATCTATCATTTTTTAATCAATAACTTATCGTTAGGAAAATCTATTGATGACATTTCCATGTTATGTATCTGTTCAATGGGCATAAAATGCTTTGAAACAGACAATATATTTATTAATAGTATATAATGATTAGATATGACAGATAACTATTTGAGTCCCACACTAAGAACAGTAGGCTGTTATGATTTTTGAACGTAAACTTTTCTTCTTTGAGATCATATTTTGTGTTTCCTGTTAAACTGGATCTGCTGGGGTAGGCGCATCAGCAATAGTGAACATCAATAGCTCAATAGCATGATTTTATATAGATACATACTTTGTGACAGTGTCATGATTAAAAGATTTGGATATTTGCACATGCGGAAACTTCGCATCTAAAATCTTATGTGTGACGTTTAAAATGAAGATCCAGCAAGCTTACCACCTGTCATTACAATCTTAATTTAAATGTCAAAGAAGCTAGCATCGATTTATAGTCTGTTCATAGAAATACTATCAGGACGAACAACATTTCAAAGAATCTGTTGACAGAAGACCCTAACCCCAGTAAGTCGTTTCCTTGTGAAAACATATTTTCTCCACGACTGTTAATGTGCAGTGCATAATAACCTGTCTTTTGGAGCTCATTTGAAAAGACCTGAAGAATAACAGCCCCTTTTTCATTAGTGAACGCATTAGTTATGGCTACAACAGGTATAGGAAACCCGTCACTAGTGTGATTTGAATTTCAAAACTGATTTTGTTCATATGATTGCATTTTTGAATTGGTGAGTAAGAACCGTCGACCAAGAGCTAATTTTCTCTGTAAATAGAGGTGAGAATGGGATTTATTGACACCTGACTACAGTGTAATGTCAGCAGGTAAGTATCACAATAAATTATCAGTCCTTTTGAGAAAATAAAGCAGTGGTTTTGTTGGTATTATACTTACTCTTCCACAACTTATTTACATACCGGGCGTATCTAGATTCAAACTTGTGTTTCACTACCTATGAGGATAACTTGCACGTACGTTCTTGTGGACAGAGACCACAGTAACATATTCTGTAAAAATATATGTATTTATCTGTTTTTATGAAATCTTTACTTTAAACAGTAACTGTGGTTACTGTTTCCATTATTTATTACAAAATTTCAGATATGATCTGGGTGGTAAATGAAAGAGAATTATAGTGAAAACAATATTTTCTAAATCAAGTTTCTCTACCTCGTTTTTCCTGATCAGTACACTATAAAAGACATTGAACTTAACTGAAAATTGGTATATATTCAAGTGGGTCTACTCGGTCTTTGTGAAGAAAACGGGATAACTTCATGAAGGACACAATACTGTTGCGATTATTCCTTTCCCTTCTAGATGCTGTAGTTCATCTTTGATTACTGTTTGATAATGTGTCTAGATTGGTTTTCCATTACCGAAAAACCAAGTCATAGTGGATGTATAGTAACTACAAAGTTAGTCTGAACAACTTCAAATAGTCTATGAGTTTTGAAATAATAGAGAAGATTTGTAGCTCAGGTGGATGATTTGCAATTAATAGTGTTCTCTGAGCTAGTTGGTTTAGTTCCGGAGTTTGCCCAAAATACTGTAATTAAACAGATAGGCGCAAAATGATCATGACTAAATTCGAAGTAATATCTTTGCTACCACAGGATTTTAGTAAACACTTTCAAGAAAAATCTGTACAAAACTCCTTAATGGGCTTCACAAAGCCTTTTTATAAATTATCTGGTGTCAGTACAACGACGTTTTAGTCACTGTTTTCTTTCACATATCATCACTACTAATTACCGACTAGTTCCATTATGGATAAAATTTATTTTGATAAAGTCTCGCAGTGTTATACAGTAATATTTACTGAGGACGTTTCGAGCACAATTTATTGCTCATAATCATATCAAGTTCTCGATATTACTGTATAACACTGTGAGACTTTGTTGAAATAAATTTCACCCATGATGAGATTATACTCTACCATAGTGTACAAGTTATATTCTTAAATCACCAACTAGGTTTTTTCTGTCTTCAGACAAAAAACCTTTCAGTTTCAATACGACAAGTGCTAAATTAGAACCAACTGAAATCATGCAATAAACTAACACACATTAAACTCACCTCATAGGATTTATTTGCTTCACCCATGACCATGGGAGATTCACGAGAAATAGGATCTTGTTTTTGCACCCTGTGTTCTGGTATTTTGGGCTCCAGCCAGTCTAATAAAAATTTCAGCTCATTTCTTATTGTTTCTTGCCCTTGTTCTTCCATTCCTTTATTTAAAAAATCATAAATGAGGTACATTTACTCCATCAATCGAGTACTTTTAGTTCCAAACATTATATAAATTGTAGTAAATTTAGCACTGCATACTAACTGATTAAGTAGATATATGCATTTATATGTATATGGAGGAAAGACGACTTAATATTTCTATTTAAGGGTTCACATTGATATACTTTTTAATACCATATGAAGATGGAAATAGGCAAGCGGAAGGGAAGCATATATTAAATTTGTAAAATATAATGCGATGAACCTTCAGAATATAGATAAACTGAGTGTCTGCAGATGAGTTTTGAGAACAGAACTCATAAATTAATTCTCAGCAACCGCATTAATTTTGAGCATCTTACTGCCCAATTCAGTTCTATCCGCCTTTTTGAATAAAACACGTTCATTAAAATCTAGAACCAGCTTACAGACGATTCATGGAATTTTACTTTCACCAACCTAATCCTACTCCACATGACACAATATACTTCAGCATTTGGTATATAATTTTGTGTAAGACAATTCAATGAATTGTTTTACACGAAACAGTGTGCTTTATCTTATTGTTATTCACATTTTCAGGTAATGATAACTAAAACACTACATTGGTTTCCCAGATAACCTTTGTCCGTACCTAGGCGTTACGAAAATGACTTGCGATTTCTACATTTGTATACTGGGCGACAATAAAGAAGTATTTGTGGTTGAAAACTTTACTATTAACTGTATACATTTTATGATAATTGAAAACAGAATAAGGAATGAAGAATGTCACACAAAACAGTATCTACAGTTGAATATTTTATTATTACCATGCGATTAGTTGTACGTCCACTGATATGTTTAATAGCACTGTATCAGTTTCTCTAGATTTATTTGTGACAATCAGGATATAGGTAAAACAAGTTAGTTTTATTAGCCTGATACTGAATAGCAGTGGAATCTAGGGCATTATTACTATTGTTCCCTTGGGTTCTAAGTGGAACATAAGGCTTCAACAACACGTATCCACTTTCTTCTATTTTCTGTTCTCCTCTTCAGCTGGGCCCACGATTTCCAACAATCTCTCATCCCCTCCTTTCATGATCTCCTTCATGTCACCCTCAGACTACCCACACGTCTTTTACCATATGGATTCCACTCAAGGTAATGCTTAGTGCGCGATGCCATACGACGGTCTTCACAACGTGAGTCCAATCCAACTCCATATTCTTCTGTAAATTTTTTGAGCAATCGGCTTTTGGTTGGTTTGTTGCGAGTTTCTTGTTGCTAATCCTTCCTGGCCATTTGATCTTCAGTATGGAGCCAGCTAAGGCAGCTGCTAGTGAAAGTCTGCTTTTCGTGTGTACCAAGTTTCTGACCCACATAGAAGAATTGACCGACTTAACAATGATGCTGAAAATCCAAATCTTGCTCTTTATGCTGAGTGAAGCAGAAAATTTTTAAACTGATTTCAAATTGATGGAAACGTATTTTGTCTTCCCGGTTCTGGCTTCTACATCTTCATCCGTTGCGCCTGTGGGTGAAACAGTGCTTTCCAGATAAGTGAAGGAAGTAACCTATGTCAAGTCCGTAACTTGTCAGAAATGCTTTTCGTGACACGCAGTGCAAGCTTCTGACCAGTATAGAAGGATCGACTTGACATCGGTGTTGAAAATGTGAATCTTGTTCCTTATGCTGAGTGCGAAAGATTTCCAAACAGGTTTCAGATTGATGAAGGCGTATCTTGCCTTTCCTATTCTGACTTTAACATCTTCGTCCGTTCCGCCTGTAGATGAAACGATACTTCCTGGACAGATAAGTAAAGGAGGCAAACTCTGTTAAATCTCTCCTGTTGATGGTGACTGATGCGGGTTGTTGCTGCTGTTGGTTATTTATCTTCATCACCTCAGTCTTTTCTATGTTTACCCGGAGTCCTGTTTTCGCTGCTTTTTCAACCCGTTGGTTGGTTTTTGCCTGTAGATATTCGAGTTTGTGTGATATTAAACATAAATCATTTGAGAAATCTAGGGCATACCTAGCTCTTTAACCAAATGTCATCGGCATCTCGTAAAGTGACAGAGCTCAGAGTCGGACAAAATTTTAAAGAAAATCCTGACTAACTTGGCTTATAAACATCAATGTTGAAGAACTACACGTACAAATAAAAATCGCTAAAACAGATATATGTTCAGAAACCTTATTGTCCAATTTATGATTACCTGATTCATGGGATCTGAGGGACTGTAGAAATTGTGTGTATAAAGCACAAAAGAAATGGGCTAAATCTTAATATGAATATGCGCCTTAATATTATATTCCTAAACTACTACTGTTAAAAAATACCTGAACAGTCATGAATTTAGACGAATCTATAGTTGTTTAATTACGCCTAGGCACTACTGTGTCATGTCTATGTATTACATATTTATATTGTTTACAAAACTGGAGATATTAAGTAATTTAAAAAGGGTGAGTGTATATTTCTTTGAGTTGGACTTATTTGCTGCAAAACAGGGTTTACTATCGAACAATCAGAAGGCACTATTTCATAAATTACCGCTATTGAATTTCTACAAAAACTTATTTAGTGTACTTCTAATAAAAGTAGACCATTTTTAAGACATGAGATAAATAAATCGAATGCTACGTAGTTTTATTATTCCACATTATCACTGAGCTTTTTGCATGATACATCAATGTGTGTTACCGACTCAGCACACTGCAGAGGACTAAGATGAAATTCACAGAAGACTGTTTACAATATTTCTCTGAAAATAGTGAATTAAGGGATTAATTGTTCACGTGAATTTGAAAAATTTGGAAGACAAAATAAACAGTCGAAAGAGGTGGTATCTGTTTACATATTTAACTTACTCAAAGTTTCTGTATTTCTTATTTTCATAAAGATGTCAACCTTAAAGAAGAAATAAAGAGATATTATTTGTTACCTGAGACTTCAGCAATTTTAAACTATTGCGTATAAGCAAAAATTGGTTTCTGAAAATATTAATTTATCGATAGCTTTTACTTTAGGAGACCGGTTTCCTTACTGAGCTTTGGAACTTCGTGGGAACCCATCACAGACGTGTTTACTGGACCACTTGAATCACTGAAAGACGTTTTGGGAACAATAATTTTCTACAAATTCGAAATTTATTTATTGTTACTTTGTTATAAAGAGATTCATTAGTTTTGAACCAAGGCTCAACTTTATTGCTTTCATCTTCTTTGCAATGCTCTTTTAAAAATTTGGAAAATCTATTCGAAAGTGGTGAAATGTCCCGAAACACTTGGCTAGATCTATTAACTGAAACAGAAATGTTCACACTATCCAAAGGCCTACGTATATCATCCTGAGAGTAGAATGACAAACTCATTGCGATTACTGAAAGGAGTTTTATTTGTCCGCTTTTTGTAATGTAGTTCGACAGATAAAAACAAACTAATAAAAACAAACTAAATTAAATCATTGGTGTTTTGTCTCAATTGTTGATTCCTTTCACTTTAAGTGATAAATCTTTATGACATTCTTTCATCGAAATCATCCCAGCCTATCTTGGCAGGATTGTAGAATGAGTTACTTCCGACATCCGTCACATTTAAAACCATGTTGTATAGAGGCAATGATTATCTAGCTGTCATTACTTCGCATCTTTCTACAGTTCTGCGCTTCTGAGGGATTCCAGTGCAGGAAGTCTCTCCACAAGCTGTTTTATCTTGATCGCAACCATTAGGAGGGGGGTGTTCACTTACCTTAAATGAGCAACTCCTCTTGGGTTATGCAAAGGAGTTAAATAGTGCCCTACCGTTAGTGTATTTATGTTCAGATTTTCGGTCGTATGCTGTTGTGGAATTGCCTGTGATTCTCTGACTGCTAGTCATATGCAGATCCAGCTTTCGAACTCGTCATCACAATCGGCTTTATAGTATAGTAATGGGTTTAGCAGAACATGCGTAATTTTCTAAAAACAGTTGAACTGCCAAATTAATCATAATAATGGTCACAGAGCTGATAATTCAAACTGTACATCTGGTAGGAATTCTGCATGGAGGGAGCACTGAGGTATTTCAAGTGACGAAATATACTGATGCATATATGAAATCATAATTTGTAGCCTCGGTATGTGAATAAAAGTTATAATAATAGTTAATTCTCACAAATTAGTCTCTACATGATAGCTTTAAGCTTAGCGGGATTATCATGTCAATAATGTGGATGATCCAAGAAATGCTTGGATTCATTTGACAGCCTTTTATTTCACCCTTGACAATCAGTTCCTTTGTCTGCTGATGAAAGCGCACTGTGAACAAAGAGACATTAAGGATAAAGAAAGCCTACTGGATGCATTACATTGAGCTAACGCTTTCATAGAATTCCCTCACATAACTGCATATCTCGACATAGGAAAATAGCATGAAACATTTCGACGAATTTGGTGAAAAAAATAAATGTAGAATTCGGACATTGTGGTAATGTAATTGCCTGTTACAAAAGTTTATTTTAGATATGACACAGTGATGCAGTATTAACAACTGGATGACGTCTTGAGCATAAATTATTGCTCATAATCACACCAATTTAGTCACACGTTTCCACAATTTGTCTTATATGTGTTTTCTCTTTCTGTTTCTCCAACTTCCTTTCGTTATGTGTTGGCACTTACCATATCTCCGGAGTAGGCTTGCATCGTTCCGATTGCACGCGTGAGGTGTTGAATCGACGAGCAAAGCTGAGGTAATTAACCTCTCCCTCCACCTAACTATATTACTTTCTAGTACTCTCACACTGTCCCACCCTATTTTGTGGTTACATGCAAGTGAATGCAGTGCAATGGCTGGGATTTTTCCTAGGTTGTTTAACTTAGCAGGGTCAAATTTTCTAGGTCTGGCTGGATTTTTACGTTCCAATAATCTAGTTGCCCCCGACCTACTTGTCTGATCTACGCAATCAACCTCACAGACATTACATGGTATTTGTTTTCTTAGTTGGATCTATTAGGTCCCTAAGCCGACAAAGTTTATCGCTGAGTTTTCCGGTTTAAATGCCATCCTAATTCCAGCTCCATTGAGGATTCCACGTAAGGCTTCTGAAGTTCCCTGTTTATATGGCAGTGCTACAGAGGCCTTGAATTCTATTTTATCTGCGTTATTTTAGTAACTTTTATTGCTAGTCTTAGCTTTATATGGTTCTTCATGTATTTCTGAGTGATTTAATTTGGTTATTTATTTCCTCCGTTTGACTAATTTTTTATTATTTCAAGTGTCCTGCTATTCAGGCGTTTGTCCCGACTGTATATTCATTCAACTACACCTGTCTCTATCGATTCAGGATGGGCTGAATTAAAGTCTTCCTACTCATTATAGTGTGTTAGTATCTCACCCATCTTGCTTTCTTTTTATTCTACAGTCTAGTGAGACCAGCCCATTCCGTCGATCTTCCAACTCAGAAGTGAATTAGTTATTCCGTCTACTATTGAGTTTTTATTGTGAGATACTAAGGGATATGTTCAGATTTCAATACGGTGAGTATCCAACCACATTTGTCCATCCTAACCTAGCAGACTGATTAAAGGTTCTAAGAGCCCTATATTTTCAAATATGCATAAATATGTCTGCCACTATTAGGGATATCGCTGATTCCACTGCCACTCCGATCGTTTGTTTATATATTTTATTTTTAAATTTGAATACATTGAAGGTTAGAAACAACTTAACATCTAGTAATATTTCATTAACCTAGAGCTTAGTCCTACTTTTGAATTCAGGATCAATGTTCAATTCATCCCTAACTGTTTCCAGAGCTGTATTATTGGGAATATTATTATTGAGACTGGTTATGTGAAGACTAATCACTTTTTCACCTTTGATTAAAATTCCTCTAATTTCTGTTTCAATAAATAGGAATTAGTTGGCCTAGAATTCGACCTATTTCTAACTAGGCATAATATTAAGGCTATGTACTCAGATAACTCGTACATCGGTGTTCCTAAAGTCAACTGTTGACCTGCTGGGGTATCCTGCTTTATGAAGTTTTAATGGTCTCACACGTTTCACCAGAATTATCATTTTTAGGTATAAGATTAAACCATTTTGACTAACCCAAAGACGACTTCATACGGCGTACTGGATAACTAGCAGATATTTTGATTTTATTCACAGTGGCATCCACAGGTTTCTCCATTTCCTCATATAAGCCTGTTTCAATATGATGACTGACCTTGTCATGTAGTCCCATTTGTCCATGACTACTGTTGTATTACTCTTGCCAGACTTTGCAATCACTTTGTTTTTATCTTTCCCCAAGCTTCTTAGAGTCGCAATTTCCTTTAGTGACAGTTTGCTTCTTCATTTCTTCTGATTTTGTAGTGTCTTAGCACATTGCTCTGTGACTTGTTCCGTAGTAGATCTGTCTATTTCACTTGACGCTACTTCTACACTAGTACCGACATCTTTAGATTTTAATCAGTTAAGAGCTGAATTGAAGTTTCATCCATTTTCACATACTTTTATTTCATCAGAAGTTTGGGGTACTGTTGAAAGGTTAATTACCAACTTTGTTTCATCAACCAGATTATTGGAACGTAAAAATTCAGCCAGACCTAGAAAATTTGACCCTGCTAAGTTAAACAACCTAGGAAAAATCCCAGCCATTGCACTGCATTCACTTGCATGTAACCACAAAATAGGGTGGGACAGTGTGAGAGTACTAGAAAGTAATATAGTTAGGTGGAGGGAGAGGTTAATTACCTCAGCTTTGCTCGTCGATTCAACACCTCACGCGTGCAATCGGAACGATGCAAGCCTACTCCGGAGATATGGTAAGTGCCAACACATAACGAAAGGAAGTTGGAGAAACAGAAAGAGAAAACACATATAAGACAAATTGTGGAAACGTGTGACTAAATTGGTGTGATTATGAGCAATAATTTATGCTCAAGACGTCATCCAGTTGTTAATACTGCATCACTGTGTCATATTTAAAATTAACTTATCTAATGTGGAAGACACAATGAATAATCGTAATGCTTCGAAATCACTGAATCATTGGATAATGTAAGATTTATGTCACAAGAGCTTTCATCCTCTGTAGCATCCCTGCGGGGTTCACTTAATGCTGGCCCTGATGGAACTCAATGGATTCTGCCAAAAAGGGGGTTTGAGAACCTATCCATTGTTTTTTCGAAGGATTTCAATCTCTCTAACTGATGACAGCTGCTTATTGCGCAGGAAACTTTCCCTCGTTTCCCCAGAGCACAAGTTCAAACAAACTTACTGTATCAAAAGCCATCTACTCACCAGTATCAACTCAATAGATTCCTGGGTTATGGAAAAGATTACAGGGTAAGATATAACTTCATACCCTCACCATTAACAAGTGTTTGCTCCAGCAAAACACAACCTATTTAAAAATAGATAACACTAAACCTGTTCACTTGCCCACTTTGATGATATGGGTGCTAGGCGCAGTCGTGGTTTGTTTGTTGCCACCCCCTCTTTGACTTGAGAAATGCCTGAGATAAAGTCATTTGCCAAGGAGTAGTTCTTGAGCTAAAACTTTACGGATTCCGAGACCCGCTGTGTTCCTGGTTCAGTCCCAACTTGAGAGGCAGCCGCCAAATTGTGAAAGTCTCAAATAATTAATTTCTCAACAGGACACAAGCGAGGTGGACTGATTCAAACCTGTGTGCTATAGCCATTGTTTTCCTGATATACATTAACGATGTCCGCAGTGTGACTAAGCATGGCACACCGCAACTCTTCGGTGACGACCTAGAGATTGCCTGCAGCCTCATTTTGGGACGCTCAAAGCAGCCGCGCACGTTCAAGACAACCTAGATATGTTTTATTATTGGAGCAATGTCTGGAAACTCCCACTCAACTCTGAAAGATGCTGCAACAGCTCCCACCTCAACTTCAGGTCACACTTCGACTAGTCTTCTCACAACCCTTTGCTCCAGAAAAGAAGCCTGCGTTGCTTGCGAAACTTGACTTTTACTCAGTAATTAAGTCCCGCTGTCTCTAAATGCTGAAGACTCACACGCTTGTTACTTCAAAAACTGCACAGGACTGAAGCTAACGTTCTTTTATACAAATCCATTACTTGACTAATGTAAAATCACCTTAGGTTTTACGCTCGGATGAGATGGGACTTGCATTGAAAATATCCAAAGGGGCTCTGCATGGTGCTTCTTACACAACCATGAAAAGCTTTCTTCGGGGAACGGGGGCGTAAAATGTGAACTTAAGTCACCCTGATTACAATGCCCGAAACCCAACATGATTTTCTACTTCCATCTTACGCACAGCAACATCAGGAACGAAAGCGCCACAGCTTTCAACTGTGCAGCTACTTATAATTTGCGGAATCGTGCGCAAACCCTATCCACAACCCAATTCGAGAGAAGACTGGGTTCGAGGTCCTATAAAATATGTTGTTGTGTTACAGAACGCACTACCACATTCGTACTCTCTTCAGATCTTCCACTGAATTCCAACACTTTCTGACTAAGATCCTATCAACAAATATGTGTCGGTCTACATAGGCATATAGTCCATTTAATTTCTAGTGGTTTAGGACACCAACAGCACGGTGTTATATGACCACTCAGATGTTATAAGTGATTAGGGAACTCAGAATGATGGAACGAGCAACGAAGTAGGGACCACATATTCTCTGTTATTCGTAAAGCTTCCTTTATCTATTGGGTGATGGATGCTCTTCCATTTGTTTGAATAAATACATCCCTCCTAACTTGCCCGTCGCCACGCTTTCAGAAATAAAGTTTCATAAACACCACTGGTTTTCTTCAATAGTACAGGTTTTAGATCAGCAATCTGAGCAATCGTTTTCGCGGAAAAGTCAGTTTCCAGTGTGTTGACTTGGGTGCAGTAAAACAAATCTGCTTGACAATGACCAATGTTAATCTGCATTCAGTTGAATTTACATCTGGTATTACTTGCAATAAAAATGATGTCAAAATCATAAAAATAAATCACTCATTTCAAATTAATACCCAATTTGAACATAAAACAAGAACAAGATACTATGCCGCACACAAAAAAGTTATATGGAAGAATTGACTACAAGCTTTATTTTTTCCCAAATATTTGTACTTTATCAAATACTTGGGTTTTTTGTTAATGCGAAGACAATATTTCTATATTTCTTAATGTGCTCCATTGAACGACTAGCTATCAGATTGTACTCACTAAGTGATGTCAGAGAGGACAGCAACCATGTAATTTCACTACGAATCAAATTCATGTAATGTAAATAATACTTATCCATGCCTGTACAACCGGTGTGTCCTACATAGATAGGAAATATATATTAATAAGTCACAGTAGTGCCGCAATTTCGGTCCGTACCAGTAATACCCACATTGCTGTTCAACTGTTTGACAAGGGACTGAACTGAGTACTTCAACCATCTTCAGACTGATGAGGCATTGACCGCTTGGACCAATTAAGGCCCATGTCCCCTGGTTGGTAGGTTTTCTCTTCAACATGAATTGGTACGGGCTTTCTGTCTTCTCCAGAAATTTTCGGCAACGTTAGAAGGAGGGTAAGACGTCTTCAAAATTGCGCATACTGAGCGCTTATCTGAAATTATTTCCGAGTGAAAATATTGTGTGGCCTTAGTATTTGACCCTATACATAAAAAGCACCATTTTCTTTGTTGTGGTTCCTGACTTTCATGATTTGGTGGTATCTAACATTAGAAATACTTCTTTCGCGATTCTGAGGAGTATACCAATTTTCAGGAGACATTATCAGAGAATCTCTGAGAATTGAGGATGATTTCTCGAGGTCGAACATTTTGTTGGATAAGAAGCATGTTCTTACGAGATAGACTGAGAGAGTAAGGATTGACAGTGGAATCTTAGATGGCCTTAAAAACTGTCCTCGATTTGTCAGTGTCTCACGTGGGCTTTTTATAGGTCTTGATTGAAATGGTGGTGAATTGCTGACTGTTCCGAAATCATGCACTGCACCAGCACCGTCACAAATAGGTTTAGTGGTTGCCTCGAACGGTTTAGTGTTCATGAAACAGTGACTGAAATACACCTCCGTCTATTCTGAGGGCGATTAATTTAACATATGTGAGACTTGTATTGGGGCTGAGATTTCATGTTGAGGAAGGTCTTCGATGACGACCTAGAGATTGCTTGCAGCCTCATTTTGAGACGCTCAAAGCAGCCGCGCACATTAATAATAATTTATTTCTGGAACAGAAACCCGCCATTTTTACAGGCATGAACATATGTTTACTAATTAGAACTTATTGAATACATAATATGATTTGTTAATCTAGAAATAAACTGAATACTGGTAAATGTGAGAGAAATATTTAAAAAGAAATGTACAAATAGGGCAATAGGCAATTTTTGAGATCTGCTTTCAACTGAATAAGTCATGAGGTATTGCATCAAATCTAAACTGTAATTGAAAAAATTACGGTATGTCAATTTCACGCGGGAATTATAAACGATTACGTTAATTGTGGAAGGTATGTAACATTTTTTTACAGGTGCTGACGTGAAACATAAGAGATGTAGGATGAACAGTAATTGTAAGTGAATGATTCATAGTGTTTGAAAGTCCATAAAACTTAAAGTCACCGGTAAGTACGCCATAATTGTGTTATTTCCAGTTGTATATGATAGAAACAGAGCTTGAAGGCTGGAGCTTTACGATAAGCACGTAAGGTGTAGGGAGAGTTTCTGTATGAGCAGAGGGTACTGAATTTTTGAGAGTAGTGCTAATACTAGCTGTCAGTACAGTTTTATCCGCAGCTTCAGCTCGACGCTTACGACATACAAGTGAGTTATGTGGCTCACTATAACCATTTGTAGGGAGTGTGTTACTTGATGTAGCAATCAACGACTTAAAAGTAGTCATCAGATTTACAGGGGATTGAGTTCGTTGCTTTTTACTTTGGTTAACCATAACTATTTGATATGAGAGTTAATAGTTATAGGTATGGAGGTAGTAGAGTACTTGTGCAAGGATTACAACAAGATAAATTTTATGTAACGAATCACGCAAAAATGTAACGCAAACGTTGGACGCACCGCGTATTTAATGTTACCCCCTTGTACACAGTTAGCTTATCGTCACTAAACTGGCCATTGACTTTCGTCCCTTCGAACGGACCGACACTAGCATAATCACTGCATAAGACACGTGGGTTCATGGACGACTCTTTTACTGTATATGACAATACCAACGACGACTGGCTGACACCAGTTGATGAACTTAGCGGAGGTTGTCTAACCGCAGGATTACCACCACTGCTGTCTTTTATTATTGGCTTAAGTTCAGCTTTAACAGCTGTCGATAGTTGGGCTACACCCGGATCATTTACACTGACGGTCTCACTAGTATTCATACCTTCTGCAACCGCATCTGCCTTTAATTCTACTTCACTTTCGAGTTGTGCAGAACCTTTGTTCAACTCAGTAGTAGTAGGCATTCCGCTAATCTCATCATGATCAGCCACAGACAAATGTGAACTATCTTGACCATTGTCACAAATACCCACTTTACCGCCGCCTGTATGATCGACTTCATCATTTTCATACTCCTTAATAACAGCCGTAGATGACTTAGGTTCTTCCTCATGAATCCTTAAAGGTTTTATTCCTTCACTCTGACTAGTAATACCTTGTAAACTTGTGGAGTCAGAATATGACACTGAAACTGTAACCCTCTTCTTATGCATAAACTGCGATGTCGTCTGAGACACTCTTTTCAACAATGGATTACCAGTTATGACTACAGGCTTCTTCGCCGCACCATTATCGTCATACGATTCGGAGTCAGAACACGATGACGCTGACTTCACATTTAGCTTACCACTAAACTTGCTCATTGCTTCACAATTCGCCTTTGTATGCACTTCTTGCAAACGGACGAAGCACAACCGTGTTTGTCTTGCAGCTTGTAACTTATCCGTTGGGGACGTCCCACTAAAGCTGTCACAATCATTAGGTTTGCTAGAAATCATACAGCTTTCTCGATATCCACTACGCTGAGACCCATTCATCATAAATGATTGCATTTTGCTCTCTGATTTCTCTATTCCAGGGGTGGGATGCAGTATACTATCAAACTTGCTCAAGGCTTGGTTGACACTATCTTTCATCAGGCTCACAATGTCATCCAACTCGGGCTCTAAACCCTCATCCTCTAGACGTGAACAAACCTTTATGAACTTCCTTTGTAGACGAACAGGTAATCTCTTGGCAACAGTCCCAAGCACGGAACTTGAGTTCAATTCATCTACGCAGTTAAGAGACATGAGTGTATTTCTATATACCATCAAATTATCCAAGAACTCTGCAAGTTCCTCTGGATTATCGTTTAACTGTGACCCATTACCTTTCACTGTCTCGAAAATACTACGGGATATCATATATGGTTTTCCAAACCTTTGACGTAGTATCTTCATTGCCTCAGTATATCCTTCGTTCGGGGCATAAACTTGCAGCACTGTATGGCTCTTGCAGCCACACCAGTGCAATATCTCAACAAATACATTAACTTCATTTCATCATTTGATACAAAACCACTCAGCATGACCTCAAACTCTTTACTGAACTGTGGGTAGTCGGCTGGGTTTCCATCGAAGTATCGCGGTTCAAACTTGGGCAATCTTAAGCCTTTACTATCACTTAATGGTGAAGCGTGAACATCAAACTCAACATGCTGAGCATCATACATATCATTACAATTAACAAGCAACTCATCGTTACCCACTTTTTTGTCTGCTTCCACGGTGCCACGTCCCTTTCTTGACCCAGGCATTATCCAACGCCACCAAAGAATCCAAATTGCGTTGATAATACGTGTCCAAAGAGAAGCTGGCTGCGGATCTAGTAAGTACACCCGGAAGAGTTCCAGAAGGCGCTTCAGAAAACGAACAGATGAATGGAAACTGCCCGGAGGACGAACAGTAGAATCAAACTGCCCCAGATGGCACTCCAGAAGACGAACAGATGAATAAAAACTGTCAAGGAACTTAGCCCTAAGTTCCTATCGTAACGAAGGCGATTTGAACCGATAATGACTAAGTATTTGTTTCAACTTTAGATCCAAAACACCAGTATTCCTTGAACGAATTTTTATTGTTTGGCAATTAAAGCGAGACAAAATACAAAGTCTACAAACAAATGTTTAGTACAAATGAAGTTATAAAGTACTTTTATTCGTATTCCTTCCGCCCTTCTCCAACTTGCAAGCGATCGAACCATTCGCGCCTTCGAGTTGCCCACCAATGGCTGCCAGCTCCACTAAACAAACGTTCAATGTTCACGTCCATTGACAATAGTCAATACACATTCGGAGGGAGCCGTCCTTCTTCTTGACTAAGATAATGGGTGACGCCCATGGGGAGGATGAAGGTATAATGGTCTTTTCGTCCAACATATCTTTTATCAGGGAGTTCAACTAAGGCTTGTAATGCACGAGGATCCGTCGGGGTGGTTGACGCAGAGGTGGATGGCTGCCCGTATCAGTACGGTGCTGAACAACACCGATGCGTCCCGGATTACCCCCATCATCAAACACACCGGCGTATCATCAATAAATTCCAGCATTCGCCCTCGGAGGGGGACAGGAGCAGATGGATCAACCGAAATTTGATTTAGGATAGTGGACACTGATAAATTTGACGCAGAAGACGTCGGTTGCTGAGGGCTATTTAAGGGCTGAAATTATCCAGCGTGCTCAAGGTCATTTGTGGAGTGAGACGCTCAAAGGTCATTTTCGTCCATGTTAACCGGCCATGTTGGATTGCAGTTCCGTAGCCGTTCGCTTGCACATTGGTTTTAACGTTTACCCTGCAGTTATTCACGACTTATCTTGATGCGCATTGTTCACAAATGTTGCGTTTCACCTCATTTTTGTTTCCGTTGCTGTTAAACTTAGTTATTTCGTTGGTTTCGAAAGTCTTTACCATCAGGTCAGTGCATTCATTTCATTGTAATTTTTTCACACGTTGCATTCATGCATGGTTTCAGGGGTTTAGTTGTTTTTCAGCTATTAATGAATTAGAACTGTGTAATCGGTTTGCAAATTATGCACGTGAACATGTTTGAGTGGCAGAAGCCATTGTTTCCAGTTCATTCGTTTGTTGCCGTTACTGCTTCTGGCTCAATTGGTTACTTAGTATGTAGAAATGTCTTTCACATTCATGTTTACAGCATGCAGCAATCTACGGGTCAGTCTGGTGAGGAGAATACGTTCAGGGTTGATATTTGCGAGGTTTCCGAGGAGCATAATAAACCTGATGATTTCAGAACATGGTTTGAAGTTGAAGTAGCTTTGAAGCTTTTCGAGAAGCTGAGTATACCATCAGTGTATATTATGAGTTAAGGAATCAGATATATTGTCAGAGAATTTCATTCAAACAAGGTTGAGCCACATGAGAAGTGTGAATCTGTTGTGCCTGTACGCAATTTCGGAACTGAAAGAAACGTGAACGCAATGAGAAACCCCTAAATGGTAAGTGTTACCTATGTTTAATAATGCCCAATGTACTAGATCCAAATAAATGAACTAGGACCGCCTGTAGCAATGCCAGTGTTAACAGCCATTCAGTGTGTTGCAAAACGACTTGAAAAGCGGATAACATGGTGATCTGGTGAGTGCACGAACTATCTCAGTTAAAGGTAAGACTTTAATTAGCAAGAATAACGTTTCGGGTTGTGGTCTACAATCGGTGGTTACAACAAGCTGATTATTATTCGGGGTGAAAATATTGGCTGAATACAGATTGCTTGTTTCATTTCAAATAATGAAATTCCTATTTTTGGATGTTTGTGATTTCTATATAAATACGGATGACCATGATCTTTAAGAAGACTAAGTAAATTTTCTTAAAATCATTGGTTTTCTTTTTCTTGGCGAGACATCTGTTATTACGATTAGAAGATTGGGTTGCAAAGTAGGATGTTCTGTGATTGATAGTCTTTGTCGTGTTTCGGATTAATATAGCGCTCCTAACTGTTATAACCCTATGTATATAGGTTTTCCCTCATGATACATTATCATATCTAGAAGTCATAAGCACACTGTCTTCGGTAAATTTATTTTTACGTTTTAAGTGACTGCAAATAATGAGTTATTTGAGGTGATAGGATGAAAGCCTCTTAAGGCTTTTGTGGAGATTAGGGTATATTTATTTTTTCAACCAAAAGATGATCTTTTTATCAGTAAAGTTCTCAAAATTTCCACTTAACGTAGCAAAAGGAGATTACCTTCAGCGGAAACCATTTTAAGGTAACTACGTAGCTTTAGGTAATACGTCATAGGAGTAAGCAGCGTAGGTTAATTGTGTCTAAATATATTAAACGTTGTATAACTGGTCAAATCGTAGTTCTTACATACTAGTTTGTCTTATAAATAATAAATGCACCGTACAAACGTTTACTTTGATCTGCATACTTAGCTCATAAGCATTATACCTGCATCTGGTACACATTTAAGGCTGATACGTTATGATGAGTTCTGCGAAACATGGTACAATCATGATTAAAGCAAGAAGAACGGGTCAAGTATTGGTAAGATGCACGAACTGACAAACTGTAAGAGAAGGGGATAAGTTATGCTTGAGTGCCTTAACTTCTCAATGTGAACAGTCAGACAAAATATTACTTTAGAAATCGCTAAGATATCGGAAGACCAGGATTGGTCAGAAGAAAGAATTAATCCAAGATACTTAACATCAGACTTGATTTCTATATCACCATCATCATTTATACAACGGTAATGGGAATTAACAGCTTCATTTAACTTTCTTTTACATCTAAAACTGAAATTAACTGCCTGACATTTGGAAGGATTCAGTTTAACACCATTTTTTTAATAATAATAATGATTTACTTTATTCCAAAAACAGTACTTGTGATACGGAATGGAATTTTCAGCATTAATCACAATATTGCATCTAATTTCCTCAAATTATAAATAAAATTAATCATATAGAAAATTTTTCTACATTTACAATAGGGTTAATATAAAAAAAATAAAAAACATGCAGCATATAAAATGGTAATAATAATGAGCGACTTTATTGCATATCCCCTCAATGACGTTTGTCTCTATGTTGCTATTGGTTTCAAGTGGCCTTGGTTTCGGGGCGAGATTTAACTGATATAATATTGTGATTTCATAGACATATCTCAGGCTCATACGTGAAAGAAAGTTATTATCCTGTAATAAGGAAAAGTTGTTCAGAAGGTAAGGAGGACGTTATTTTTCAGTTTATTTGTGTATATACTATTGTGCACCGAGTTGCATTGAGTTCTTAGTGCAACTGTATGTAACTGCATTTACATAAAGTGAAACATTAGGAATGCTCCTGTTTCTAGAATAAAAACATTATTATTATCATTAAGTTTAGTAATGAAGAATGGAATTTCTTCAACGTCAATGTTATTTAATTGAAGTTGTAATCTGTGTAGGCCCTCGGAGGAATAAATTCGGCATGGAGATCTCCTATGTAAACCGAAAGTGCTTTTAGTTTAGTAAATCTTACTGACTTCCTGTATAAATTTGATATTTGTCAAGTGTATATTTCAAATCTGCTGGAGTATTCAGTAAAGTAAAAGTTGTAGTGCATGATTCCAAGACTTGTTGTAGTCATTGGTATTGCCAGGATACCACCTACTCGTTTTATGCAGCCAAAATATACAAATCTCTCTTTATTGAGGAAACACTATAATGCCTGCAAAAGTATTGCATCAGTTAATGAGTTTCATAAATTCTGCAGAATGTTTTCTACTCAGTGATTACTGTTTGCGAATTATCCGAGAAAACACATTTCCAATTGGGATGTAACACAAGGCTGAATTCTTAAACTGTCATCCTTATATCATTTCAATCCAATCACACATATGTCAGTAGGATAGTCTATAAATGACTTTAGAGACTTATCATCATCAACTTACAGTTTGCTGATGATACTGTACACCTAGACTATGAGAAGTTACCCCTGATACTGGAAGATATGAAAAGAATACCGGTGTTTGATTATAGGTGTCTGTGTTCTATCTCATGATTAAAGCAGTATAATATGGCGATTGCTCTTGAGGTTACGCATAAAGTGTTAGGTGAGGAGGGTAAGTTAGTCTTCAAGGTTGGGAAGCTGAATAGGTTGAGATGGCTATAACACGTGATTGCATACCAAGCCATCGCCTTCCTCGAGGGATAATGTTAGCCAGCACATGTTAAGGTTCAAAATGTGTTTGGGTCGGTCGAATGAAAAGCTGCTATTGGTTCATAAAATCGTTGACAGTCAGCTAGAAGAACTACTAGATATATGTCTGCAAGTCTTTGTTTATGACACAGATGCATTCACTCTGTGTAATCGCACGTATCTATTCAACTCATGTTGTCACTATTTATTTTCCCTCAAATTTTCGCTCGTTAAACTTCCATTTAGTTTTATGTCTCTACCTTTGTGTGGTGCATGGAATGTGGTAAACTGAACAGTTGGACTTCTTTGCGAAGTCATACTGAAAGTCAGGCAGAATGACACAGGCTAGGCATAACTAAATGCGAAACACTGAATAATGGTCTCCAGAATGTCAACAAATGATAATTGCAGTTCTTAATCTTGTTCTTTGCTAAATGACAAATAAATACCTTTCAGTAACCTCTTCATCCACCCGGGATTCGTCTCCTACTTTGCAAGTGTTTTTTGTGCTTTATCACTTTTGTGCTAAGCTTTAAGTTATTCAACATATGCCGTTATTGACTAAGGACCTAGATGATATTAGTTGAGTAAGGTTTCGGTCGTGCAAACACGAGTCCTGTGCAGGTGATTGGTTGCATTATCATTTCCCAAATGGTATACAGCATACTGTATATTAGGGTAAATCTTCCGCCTTGCTTGCTGAAGGTTGTGTTTCTCAGGGTACTGTTATCTCTCCTTTTCTTTTTTCTCTCTTTGTCTTACATGACTTTTCTCTTTCTAATGAGAGCAACTTCGTCAAATACGCTGGTGATCTGACCGTCTCACTTCCTATCATGTCACAATGTGTCACCAGGAGGACTTTATTTTTGAGTTTATTTGTATATATACTATTGCGCATCGAGTTGCACTGCGATTCCACATGTAGCAGAAGATTATGAATACCTTGCTCTTCTCTTCTGCATAAGAAAGTTACTTCACAAGAACCGCTATATTTAACTCAGTAAGGAAAAATATAAAATTTCTCCACTTCAGTGTTGTGAGTTAATTTGTGAACTGTGTAGGCCCCTAAAGTAATGCATTTGGCGTGCATGCTGAATAGTGAAATCAGGAGTGTGCATGTTGTACTAAATCTTCTGCGCTTTCTGTATGGATTCCATGTTCATGAATTGACCACTTAACAACTGCTGAGTGTTGCATGTGATCCAGCTGAAATTATAACTGATAATTCCAAGAATTTCTGTCGTTTTCATCGGCAGCGGTTCACAGCCTATTGATTTTACACAAGTACAATACCCATTGCTCACTTTAATGAGGAGACATTAACTATGATTCCAGAAAAGTAGTACGTCAGTATGTGAATTTCATGAATCTGTAGATTGCATTCCATTCACTTAATACTGAAACTAAACTATGAGGGAACTGATATTTCCAAGAATGATATAATACAAGGCTCATTTCTACAACTGCCGTCCTTATTTTAGTTCACTTTCATCATACATGTATTAACAAAATTGTGTGTCACTCACTTCAGGGACTTACCAGGGAAAAGTCTTGTCAACTTAGTGTATGCTAATGACATTGTCCACCTAGGTTGTGAGAAGTGACCATTGAAACTGGAAGATACGAAAAGACTACTGGTTTTTGATCGCAGTGTCTGTGCCCTTTCTTCTGTGTTAAGTAGTCTAAATGGTGAGTAATATTGGGGTGAAGCTTAGTGTTAAGTAGAAATGTGACTTCAAACGTTGTTTATAACACAGATGCATTCACTCTGTGTAATCTTACATATCTGAGCAACCATTGTGTTCTTTCCATATCACTGTTCGTTTTCCATGACATTTATGCTCATTAGAGTTCCATTTGATTTCTTTTTTCTCTACCTTTGTGTGCTACATGGAATGTGATAACGTAAACAAGTGCACTTGTTTGCAAGCTTCTCTGTTGAAAGTCAGTCTGTCAGAATGATCTATAGTCCAGGTATAATGAAATGCTAAAACGTGGATAAAAATAAGCAAAATGTCAACAAATGATAATCGCATTTTTTTATTCGGTTCTCCTCTAACTGAAAAAGAGTTGTCTTACAATAATTTCTCCTCCTACTCGAGATAACTTTTACACTCTGTCCCGTTACATCTCAGAAGTTGTACTTCTCCACGGAGTTCCATGTTAAAACTCAGTCAGTCGGCTTTGTCACTGCAGCTGCCTAGTGTCATAACTCACTACAGTGTTAATTGGCACAAACAATTATGAATGCCGTTTCTTAAGTACTCAATGCATTTCTCAATTCCTTAAATTGTCCAGATAAAGTGCACTGAAGAAAACATAAACCAAAAGTCAGTAACACAGGCATAAGAATTAGTGCTAATAGAAGTGAATTAGATGAGTGATTTTTTTAAACCTTTAGTACGCATAACTGAAATACTCATGTATCATTCACAAGATGGTTGTATCACAGAGGGAGATGTTATTACTTCATAAAATGAGATACAATAATGTACGAGATGCTGCGAATTCAACACTGAAACATTAGTACTGTTTTCGAACAAAGCAAATTATTACTGTTGCACCTCGCTGCAGTGTTAATCTGCTTATACCCTTATTATTGCTGTATCCTAAGAATTGCACTCATTTTCTCATTTCCTTGCACTGTGTAAATAGGGTGCAACGAAGAAGTTACAGTGAACTATAAGTAAGTAACGCTGACGCAAGTAATGGTAGCAGTCGAAAGAAATGAAATGAGTTGAAGACCTTGTAATAATACTAGTAATCTCCCTTATTCCAAAAGCAGTACTTGACTTATTTACCTATGCATTTTAACGTGTCTTCTAATTATCTTATTTTTGTCTTTGTAGACATTGCCTAAGGTGCCGTTGTACGGATCATCTGGAAGCAGTCTTTAATTTCATCTACCTTCCGCGAAGTTTGATGTACGAAAAGTCGAAATTTTACTGACTGGAAAACGCTACAATTGGTTTTACTCATGCGGCGATACGCCAGACTAGACACGTTATAGCAACGTATGCCTGTAATAACATTACCTACATAGTAAATACAATGCTAGTTACAAAAACTCGTCATTATCTTTTCATTGCGTACTTACAAGAAAAAAACGTTCACCTTACTTCTCATACTAAGTACTGGAGATTCCGCCTAGTACTCACTTTTACTTGCTCTCTAGAAAATGCTTTCTACTATATTCACAAATAACTATTAGACTTCTGTCACATGAAACGGTAAAACATAAGGCGTATGCAGTTTAGAAGTTAGGGTATATTTGCATTTATTGACACAAAATTTATGTACATCTTCCATTATTATACAAGAAAGTTCTCAGAGTAATTCAGAGTTGCTCGCAGTGCACTAATAGTATATTCATCACTGTAATTATCCTGCATAACTGCGAAGCTTCTGTTCAATTGCTTGCGAAGTTGCAGTATCTCCATGCAGGGTTTCTTCACTGAACCTTCACACGGCACATGACTTGGTAGCAACGGATCCTGCCAAAACCATCTGCGACACAGGCGAATTACTTTGTCAACTAAAGATATTAATTTAAATATTAGTAAGAGTTTGATTTACCTGTAAACTGAGGAATTTGAGTGTGACATAGCAGCATATGCCGGCAAGGTAGTCTTTGTGCCCTAAATATTCTGCAGGTACAAGTAGAATTGGCATAATCCACTTGGTGCAGGTATATGCCGTCATTTATGATAGCCATATCATCAGTGTACAACACTATGTTCATCCGACGATTACGGCCATAGTACTTGGCAATTAACTTAGCGGCATAAGGAGTGAAGTTTCCTAATATCGGCATAACTGGTTCCGGTGCGTGGTACTTATGAATCCGACAACTTTCGACGATGACTTCAACACTACGACGCTTCTCTGTGCGTACACACCATTTATACGTCTTGTTCTTGCATACGTGTAGGGGATCTCTTCTGTGGAGATATCGTTTTAGGTGACTGTGAGAGCTTTCAACTCTATTGTTGGTACTATTAAACAGCAACAGAGTATTTGGTATATATGCCGCAGCCCACGTCTCCTTCTTAGGCACGCAGTAATGCCTGACATGATTCCACACCCTCCGATCAACCATCCTAATGACACTAAGGTAGTGATGAAATCTAAACGGTTAGAAATCAATGCATTTACTTTTCAGGTGTCGCAGCTTTAACAAGACGATATAAAAACCTGCGTACAAAAGGATTTCTAGTCTAAATGCATCAAGTATTAATTACATTCACCTCACCTTCCTGCTGAAAGCCCGGCATACATGAAATGCACAGATGACGATTTTCGCCTGAATTTGACTATTACACACGGCGGATATCTCACAGTTGGCCGAATCCATTACGAAAGTTTCTGTAATGGACGTATCCTGCATTATTCTTTGGAATTGTTCCAATATCCAAGCTACATCACATGACCTCTCTCGTCTCGTCCATGCCAAAAAACAGGCCTGCCATGACCCATATTGTCTGTTACCACCAACTGAAACAGAGAATATCTGATTAAGATTTGTCAACCGTTTCACGTATAACCTACCCGTCCTTACTGGTATTGTATGTTGAGTCAATACACACCACCTCTCCATATTTCCGATATAACTGAACCTGTGATTCCAGGGCGAAGCAAATTCTGCTGGTTATCCCTGTATTCGAATCCACGTATTCAACCACCTGACCGCTTTGCCTTATTATGCGCAGTACATCTGATCTGAAAGGCATGGCTTCAAAAATAACTTTAAACTACTTCAATTACCTGGTTTCACATCCTTACGTAAATTATACACATCTGTGCTTGTCAAAATTTTATTAAAATTCTCTTCAGCATATTCCAAAACATCAGCAACCTCAGATGTAGTCTTCACAACTGGTGCAATATTCTCCTTTTCATCCCCGGACAGGCGTCTAAAATATGGCTCACCTATCATAAGACTTTTTTCACATCTGTGATTGTGAACTGTTTTCGCGGAAGAAATGATAAACTCGTCCTCCTTTTAGCGTAAACGAAAGCCAGATTGGCAACCGGTGTATTTTGCACTGCAGAAATAAATAATAGAATTCTTACGGTTTGACGCGTAAACCTGAACCTCTAGTTTTTCGCTTCATGCCATATGTACAACGAAAGACTACTAATTTGTACTTCAAATCCTGAGATTCATGGTCCCGTATGCACTTTTTGATTACATAATGTGTATGAGTTGCCTAGGAATACTCTGCCATACATATATATTACTGATTCCAGCTGACTTAGAGCATCTTCTACTTGAACCCAACTGGTATACCGGTGACTAAACATAATTCCGTCAAAAAATTTTTTAATATCCACTGATATAGGAAGGGCAGGTTGGTCGCAATTGTCTCCAAGTGCCAATGCGTCCATTCCGTACCACTGTAAATGAAAACAGAAGCTTTTCAATAAAAAATTCATGAATAGCCAACAAAGTACAGTAAGCAACTTAAAAGAGACATTAACTTGGAAACTATAGCGGAAAAAAATATAAATTCCTTACCACAGTTACCGTTTTGGAAAGTTCCTGATTAAAGCCATAAACATTTACTGAAACACTCGTGAACGACAAATATGGACACAAGTGATGAAACGAAGCTCTACAGAAATCATTGAGACGCCACAAACAGGAGGATTTTAGGTGCACTCTATAATTTTCACATGAAACACATTCTCAAGCATCCTCCTGCACCATAACTGCCTTCAGGCCTAGAGGCAGCTTTTGACGACTATTCTTAACAAAATCAATACAGTTCAAGCCAAACAGAAACCAGAATCACGTCAAATGCAGCTACCTAGATCAAACGAAACAAATCAGCCAAACTGAAATCAACTAGACCGCGCAAATATCCTCAAGGTAAAGGTGGAGGCGCCACTTCAAACAGGGGATATGCCTTATCAACGCCCGCAGTCATAGAGATAAGTTGGTGTTTGCAGTTATGAAAGTGAAAACAAAGAATCAACAGGACCATAAATATAATAGAAATAATAAAAGTAAAACTTGAAGGTATATAGATATGGATTGAGGAGATTGTTTATTTACTAGATGAAAAAAGGTTAGTCAATTCTTGCCTGACACTATTTTCATCACATAAAATACGTGCCAAGTATGGTATCATAGAATTTTTATACTTAGACGTGCGAGCATACAGTTTTCTGAAGTTACTTCTTGTTCTACCTGAGGAGATGCAAGGTAAAAGCTGAGGGTGAAGTGGATGCTCCAAGTCAGACAAAATCCCCTTAGCAAATTTACTGCACGAAGTCAAATGCCTATCGACAACGACGTTAACTATGTAGTCCACTGGGACACCACTCATCCTACTGACAGTCTTCAGCATTCTACGAATTGTGATAAAGTCCTTTTTAAGCAAACCAGGAAAGAATAAGGGTGAACAATAAAGAAGAATAAGTAGGATACAAGAGTTTGTGAACTGTAAGAGGAGGGGTTGAGTTATACCCGAGTGCCTTAACTTCTTAATGTAAAATGTCAGGCGGAATATTTTACTGGAGATCGCTGAGACATGGGAAGACCAGGAGAGGTCAGAAGAGAGAATAAGTCCAAGATACTTAATTTCTGATTTAATTCCTATATCATTGTCATCGATCTTACAACTGTCATGAGAATCGACGGCTTCTTTTAACTGTCGTCTACATCTTAAGCTGAAATTAACAGTTTGACATTTAGAAGGATTCAGTTTAAGACCGTTAGACTCAGACCATTTACTGACTTCCGACAGAAAGCTATTTATTTTGGTACAATCTAGCTGGGAGTTAACACCCATTGAAACAGTTAAGTCATCAGCGTACTTCACAAAATTTATTTCATCAGACTGAGGCAAGTCATGTAAGAAGAAAGAAAAAAGAAAAGGAGAAAGGACAGCGCCTTGAGGGACACCAGCTTCAGTAGCTAATGAAGTCGAAGACTTCCCTTTATACACGGTGTAATGCTTTCTTTCTGAGAAATAAGAATGTGACCAGTTAACAGCCCAACATTCTGTTTGACTTGTAGCAAGTTTATTTAACAAGATGTCCCTAGGGACCGAGTCAAAAGCAGATGTGTAGTCTAGGAAGGCACAACGAACAAATTTAGCCCCTTTGTCTAGACTGGAAGCAATGTTATGATATAAGACGGCAGCTGCATCTAAAGTGCTCCTACTGTGCTTATAGGCAAACTGTTTTGGGTCATTGAAGGATTTAAGAGAGGGTACAAGACTAAGTAAAAGTAGTTTCTCCATAGTTTCCAAAAAAGGAGAGGTAATAGCAATGGGTCTAAATTTGACACATGCTCCAGTAGACGATTTAGGTATGGGTACAACTTTAATGTCTTTCCAAACAGCAGGCACAATATTACTGGAAAAAGATTTGTTAAACAGATCAGTGAGAGGGTAACATAGAATATCAGAACATTTTTTAGAAATAATACTTGGTACATGATCTGGACCTTAGCTCTGGGAAGGGTTCAGAGACTTGAGGCACTTTTGAACATCATTTGTGTTAAAACCTGGAAAGGGTCTATTATTAGCACTAGTGATACTGGGAAGCATGGAATTTGAGGGAGAATAAATAAAGGATTTATTAAGAGTACATACATCAGAAGAATACGGAATATTGTTAATCTGCTTACCACCAGTGATTTCCTTAAGTAGTTTCCACATATTTGAAGCATTTTTGCAGGATATGAATTTCTGGCTATATATAACATTCAATCTCTGCATTTCAGACTTGATAAGGAAGTTAGTTCTTTTTACGCCACTTTTATCTTTCGTTTTATATAGCTTTTCCTTCTCTCTACGAAGCTTTTTAAGTTGAGGGGAGGAGAAACGGTCGAATTTGACGAATAATGTTTCTTTTGGGCAGCAGATTTCAAAACAGAATTTGAGATAAGACGTAATATTGGAGATTGTGTCATCAAGTGAAACATCATTAAACAGATCCCATCTTGTGTCACTGAGCATGTTTCTAAGATGTTGTACATTCTCATTTGAGTAACATCTGTGAAAAACTTTCTTGGACAAGTTAGAGAAGGCTTTTTTGTGTAACTTTCCGTAAACTTTGGGTGGAACTCGTAAAATACAGTGATCAGAATTTGAGAGTGGAGCTCTTTTACGAGCTTCGTATATTCCAGAATCATTTATGAATACTAAATCAAGCGAAGTATCTTGTCGAGTTGGGAAGTTAACCACATTTCCATGACCCAGCAATGTAATAAAACTGTAGTCACTGGCGTTGAAGTCACCAGTTACTTCAGACAAGGAGTTACCAAACGAAGCAGCAGCAAAAGTAGTGAATTCGTCAGCAAAGATCGATAGTTCTAAGGGACTGCAAGAAGGTGTGACATAGATATTTGTGATAAAAATGCAGTTATACTTGGATAAGTGTTTAGGTCGGCATTTAACAGTTATACAATCAATATTGTCATTTTAGAATTTGAAGCAGACGTTGTTGGCAGTAGACCACTGAGAGTTAATAAAAGTGGCAACACCTCCACCTCTCTTCTTCTTTGAGCTGCATCGGTCTTGTCTGTACTTTGTGAAATCAGGTAAAGAGACTAAATTATCGTCATATGAATCGTGCAGCCAAGTTTCTTGAAGAGTAATTACAGCAGTATTACAATATACTTTTGAGTTTAATAGAGAATGCAAGTAATTAATCTTGTTTGGTAGAGATCTGCAATTTGTGCTCATAATCCCAGGAACAGCCATCAAATGCATTGGAGTACGCTTTAAAGCTCCTTGCCATCCACCATGAGGCTTTTTCTTAAGTTTGTTAGAAACTAGTAAATCAGCCGGTTGGAAACGTTTTAAATAACCGCGAGAGTAAAAATACGATTAGGACACATAATTGAATGATTAAAATAAAATAAATCCGAGGAAATAGATGCAATATGTGGGATGGAAATTTTAGGTAGCCCAAGATTTAAGCAGGCCGCCATAAAACTGACTCCTGATATAAAGCTGTTCATCTTAGTACAGTCTAGCTGGGAGTTAACAGGCATTGAAACAATTAGGTCATCCGCATACTTAACAAAGTAGATATACAAATACTCCAGTTGTTGATCATAAAAATAATGAATATTAGATATCATCACATGATTCAACAGTATCTCAGAAATAAATAAAAATTGTTTCTCAGCTCGTCGCCAAGTAAACAGTCTATTTGATGATGTCACTGCACATTAACAGATTAATGAAGTAGCTATTAACCCTAGTTTACTACATTAAATTGTACTACATAATTGGCGTTTAATAATAATTTATATTTTTATATAAACATAAATTTACATGAAAATGCATGCATTTTTACAGGCACGATCAAGTATGATATAATGTCAAATAGTAGATTGTCTACAAGTTAATAATGTTTGAGCAGCTAAATATTTGATATATATATAAATACACTCATTGTCTGATCCAGGCCGTATCATTATTGAATTAAACAGTAGTCCTCCAGGTTGCGCAGGAAAATCGACTTCGTTTCGTTTTCAACCCGTAGTTGTGGGCATGCGAAAACCAATCAATATTGAGGTGAGTACAACGTTTACAAGGGATAGTAAGCTGTTTTAGAAAAGTAAAGGTGCTAAGGTGAGTCAATAAAGTTTAATGAAATAGGTAAGTGCAATGTATCATTAATAGATGCATTCATGAAGGAAATACAATGGGAGACTATAATCCGTCGGCTGACAAAGTTCATTTGCAATGCATAATGCCACCCATATAGGTCTTACTATCATGATGTCCACTTTTGGTTTTAATACAATTATCCACAAGCCGATTGTTTTTATTTCATACCTTTTTGTGTATTTTGTAGCACCATACAGACTTGCAACTGCCTAAATAAGGAGACTTTAGCGTATCGAACAGTACAGAATTATTATTCAACTTGCTAAATCCTACTTACTTTACACAATCTTCTATTGAATAGAAACAGACGCGAAATCCTATGAATGATTAAAGTAACAGTCTCATAATACTGTAGTAAATCTCCATTCCACGAGGCTTATTATGCATTAATCAGAATTCACATATTACGAAAGCTCATAGTATAGCCACCAAGTGAAACCTTCAGAAGAAGTAGAAATGAAGAATATGTTAAACATTTTCCTAGTTTACATGATAAAATTTTTATGAAGGGTATTAGCGTTAGTTTGACCGATTGATATTTCCACTGATTTCACATTCCACAACCTCCATATACCTAAAATATGAAGCACAGTGTGAATTTATGAAAGATAATTGTATATGTTAGTATACACTGATTCTATTAATACTAAGTGTAGTTCTCATACAATTAAAAGCATTTATAGTCCACAGCCGGTCTTTATATTGACGCTGTATGAATAAGTAGACCTCATAAGTTGTCCAGCATTAGAGGGTTACACGCAAATTTCAAGAGAAAATCTAAAACACCCATACTGTTGAGACGTCATTCTCTCATCAATTTCTCACTAAAACGTCTACGTTAAATGAGGTATTGCAAATATGTAGCATAGAAATTGATCCACAATCTCAGTAATGTCTAGTGCGCATAGTTTTCTGAATCCTACAGAAATTACATTCTCATATTTAGGAATCTGTAGTCATCAGATATAAGCTGAACATGCCTCAACTCTAAGCAACTATGCACAGTGCTAACAACATAGAGAAACACTTAAAATATTGTAAGATACACAGACCTGTTGTGTTGATGAGGATAATAATGACATACAATGCAACCTAGACATTCGGTCGTGACACCGCATCTGTACTGTTTCAGGTAAATGGAAATTTCAGAAGAAATTCATCACCACTATTGGCGATCAAAAACATTGCAGTATTAAGTTTAGTGTCAGACGGTAGATTAATAATAATAGAGCTAACTAGATTTAATTCTCGTAATCAACACAAACCATGTGTATATTATTACTATACACCGAATAATTGCACTAAGTGAAACAGTGAGGAAAATTAAACGAGTTATTGCCTTCTCAAATGCACTGCACTTGCAACAATCACGAGAACCACCTACATTTGTTAGTCTAGCAGCCAACTAAGAAAACAATGGCACAATAATAATAGACGTTTCTTTTATACGTTGAATTCACATATTCCATATTATACTGCGCCAGTCAGTGTAAATATACATTGAATTCATTTAGAGATAACCTTCCAACTTACCATAATTGCTGTCCAAACACACATACAGTGAAAGACACGTCTACATGATAACTTAATTAGGTTCCCACAGAAGGTTCTATTAGCATTTACAAGGGATTTCCATGTACTGGTAGAATTCTTTTGTCAAAAAGGACTGTTCTTCACACGAAAATTGCCACATTTTGACGTGGTCTTCATTGAATGACACTGTGTTGAAATCTGCAGCTTCTACAAGAAGTAAACTTTTTGTGTAGATGACATTGCCGGCCAAGTTAAGTTTTAGACACCAATAACTACCAATCAGCGAACTACGTCAAATTATCCAATGAGATTCGCGAACGCAGTTCAATGCTGTATAGCGCTTGATTCATTTACTATGCGTGCCCTTACAAGGTTACCTTTGCAGTTTGAGGAGGATAGCGTATTTCAGTGTTGCCTAGACTTAGGCTTGGTAAAAAAGGAGAGAAGGTGTTCCTGTGGTGGTGTTATGACCCTGAAAAGCTATGCCAGGTCAACTGATGGTTTTGTCCATCGTTGTGGAATATGTTGGAAACGAGTTAGTATTAGAGGGGGTAAGCTGCTAATTTTAATATTTCGTAGGAACATTTTTGCTAGGTCGCATCTCTCTCTAACCCAGATTTTGTATATCTGCAACTATTGGGCACTGAAGCAGCCAGTGAGAGCGGCAGCTGCGGAAACGAAGAATAGCCTGGTTTCAGTGGTCCAATGGTATCAGCATTGTAGAGATATCGCATCATGGAAAATGGACAGAATTACTTCGTTGTTAGGTGGGGAGGAACCTCGCCTAGATTACTAGGTCACTAGTATTCTAGCCGGTCCCAAGCCCGGATAAAGAGGGAGGGTTGGGGCGTGGTGCTAGCAACTCCACCCCCAAAACTAAACCAAATTGCTACGAAAACTTCAACGCACAAATATATTTTAAATTCTAAAAATACAAACAATGACCTTATTTCTCGCTGGAATCGGGGAAGTGAAATGACGCAGGCTGGTGAAAGCCTTCGGGAAGCCAGTCAGCCGATGTGCCTTCTTTCGATGAAAGCAAAAATACGGATGGGGACATGGAATATTCGTACAATGTACGAAACTGGAAAGGCTGCTCAGGTAGCCGCAGAAATGAGGAGATATAAAACAGAAGTGTTGGGAATCTGCGAGAGCAGATGGAACGGATGCGGAAGGTGCCAACTACCGACTGGAGAGACAATAATCTACTCCGGTCACCCAGAGGACGATCACGAGCACACCGAGGGAGTAGCCACCATGATGTCACCAATAGCGGCTAAAGCTCTCATGCAGTGGGAACCAGTCTCCTCCAGGATAATGACAGCCAGGTTCAACTCAAAAGGAAAAAAGGTTACAATAATTCAATGCTACGCGCCTACAAACGTCTCAGAAAAAGGGAAGAAGGAGGATTTCTACAGACAACTACAAGCAGTAATGGACAACGTCCCAAAGAGCGACATCAAAATCCTGATGGTTGATATGAATGCGAAACTGGGAGGAGACAATACAGGAAGAGAACTCACCATGCGTCGTGAGGCCCTCGGTGAAATGAACGAAAATGGTGAACTCTTCTCAGACTTCTGCGCCTTCAATGATTTGGTGATTGGTGGCAGTGTGTTCAAACACAGGGATATACACAAGGCAACATGGATTTCACCAGATGGACACACAAATAACCAGACAGACTTCATTTCAATCTCAAGGAAGTGGAGACGGAGCCTACCGGACACAAGATCGAGGAGAGGAGCAGATATGGGTTCAGACCACTATCTAGTACAAGGGACTTTCAAGGTGAAGCTAAAAGCCTCGAGGATAGCTGGGGATAGGCCACAATGCAAGTTCAACACGCAAAAACTGAAGGACACAATCACACAGGACATTTTCACTGCAACGGTCATAGCAAAGCAGGAAACACTACGTGACACCACTGAGGAATCATCCGTGGAAGACCATTGGAACTCTCTGAAAGTGATTTTCAACGAAACGTGTTCGACGGTTTTAGGAAGAAAGAAGAGACAAGACAAGGAATGGCTCTCAACGGACACTTGGAAGCTAATAGAGGAGAGGAGAATGGTGAAAGAGAAAATGACTCAATGCAAAGACGGACGAGAGAAAGAGACGCTGAGTTCAACTTACACAGCACTGGACAAAGAAGTGAAGAAGAGTGCCAGGAAGGACAAAAGACAATTCTACGACAACCTGGCTACTGAAGCTGAGAAGGCAGCAGACAAAAGGGACCTAAGGACACTATATCAGATAACCAAGTCTCTATCCGGGAAGAGATCAACACAATTGAAACCTATAAGAGACAGCCAAGGGAACCCAATTACCAAGGAAGAAAGGCAGATTAAACAATGGGCGGACCACTTCAAAGGGCTCTTGAACCGACCACCACCTACAACCTGTCCAGAAATACCAACTACACCACGTACACAACTGCAAGTTGACACCAATCCTCCAACGAAAGATGAAGTTTTGAATGCAATCAAGCTTCTGAAAGCTGGAAAAGCAGCTGGACTAGATGGAATACCCCCTGAAGCACTGAAAGCGGACCCAGAAACGACAGCAGATATGCTGACTCCATTATTGCAAAAGATCTGGAAGGAGGGAGAGGGGCCTACTGACTGGAGGAAAGGTTACCTAGTGAAACTACCAAACAAGGACGACTTAGGACTCTGCAAGAACTGGCGGAGAATCATGCTCCTGTCGACGCCAAGTAAAATCCTGAGTCGCATCATCCTGGAGAGAATAAAGGACGCACTGGATACAGAATTACGACCAGAACAAGCTGGATTCAGGAAAGGCAAATCATGTTCTGACCAAATTGCAACTCCACACACCATCATCGAACAAAGCATGGAATGGCAATCAAACCTCTACCTCAACTTTATAGACTTTGAGAAGGCCTTCGACAGCGTTGACCGCGAAGTAATTTGGAAACTACTCGAGTACTTCGGCGCATCTCAAATATTCATCAACCTTATTCAACAGCTGTACGACAACGGCACATGTCAAGTGATCCACAACAGAAAACTCAGCGAAGCGTTTAAAGTGAACACAGGAGTCAGACAAGGGTGCTTATTATCACCAATGATATTCCTAATTGTGGTGGACTGGATTATGCGTCAGACAGTGCATGGAAACGAGAAGACAGTGATATCATGGACCGACGTGAAGAACCTAGAAGACCTGGATTTCGCGGATGATTTACGTCTGATGTCACAAAATCGAAGACTTACAAGCGAAAACCGACAAACTGGTCAAAGAAGCAGCCAGAGAAGCCAGGACTGCAGGTGAACATAGACAAGTCGGAGGTTATGTAAATTACCAACCAACAACAACAACAGCAACATCCAGCGCCAATCACCATCAACGGAAGGGATTTGAAAGAGGTTACTTCATTCACTTATCTAGGGAGCGTTGTCTCAACCACAGGAGGAACTGACGAAGATGTCAAAGCGAGAATCGGGAAGGCGAGAAACACATTCATCAACCTGAAACCAACCTGGAAGTCTTCGTCACTCAGCATCAACAACGAAATTCGGATTTTCAATAGAAACGTCAAGTCAGTTCTTCTATACGGATTAGAAACTTGGCGGGTCACAAAGAATATTTCCAACAGGTTGCAGACCTGAATCAACAGCTGTCTTCGTTCTATACTCAAGATCAGATGGCCGGAAAGAATCACCAACAAGAAACTATGGGAACAAGCAAAACAAGAACCAATCGCCCAACAAATATGCAGGAGAAAGTGGAGATGGATTGGACACTCTCTGAGGAGGTCGTTGGGTGACATCGAGCGTCAGGCCCTCGAGTGGAACCCGAAAGGGAAGCGGCGAGTGGGACGTTCAAGGGTGACATGGAGGAGATCGTGTGATGAGGAACTGAAACAGTATGGATTAACATGGATGCAAGTGAAAAGTACAGCAGAAGACAGAAACAAGTGGAGGCGTGCAGTTGAAGCCCTATGTTCCACTAGGAACCCAAGGGAACAATAATAATAGGTGGGGAGGACTTAGTAATGCATGTAGACGAGACAGTGTTAATAAAGAAGAAATATAATCGTGGTCGTCTGAGAGTAAAGAACATTTGGGTTATCGGTTTATACGACACGTCCCTTCGAAAAGGGTTTGTTGAAAGAATAAGAGATAGGAAGGCGAGCACTTTGATACTTATTATAACTCGACTTGTCAAAAGGAGATCAATTTTGCATACGGACGAGTGGAAAGGTTATGATTCATTGTCATCTCTGGGTTACATTCACCATAGAGTGAACCACTCAAGTGATTTCGTGGATCCTGTTACTAGGACTCAAACGAATTCAATTGAAGGTTTTTGGGGAAGATTGAAAAATAGGATCCGGGCTATAAATGGATCGCAAAAGGATGTGATTTATAGTCATTTAGACGAATATATGTACAGAATGTGGTGCGATTTCTCTATTGACGGTCCCATGTTGAATTGGGAGATGTTTTTGTCCCATGTTGGAGAAAGATACCCATTGTAACCGTTTTATCCTCTTTTCTATGCATTTTTGTATAAATATACGCTTCCACTTATCATAAACGCCTCTTTAATGTGATTGGTCCGTTCAAGGTCGTTTCCTGATTGGTTGTTATTGGTGTCGAAAGTTTAACTTTGCCCCCATCTTCTTCATCATAGCGATGTTTTGACTAATTCCGTATGAAACATCAACCATTACAACCAATATGCTTAGAGTGTTTCGCAGTCAGATTACATGACACGGATACCAACATAACTAGCCAGGAAATGAGAATTCCGATAACACAATTTTATTGAAAATTATTGACGAAAAAAATTTACCGAGCGAAATTTCAACCAACATGCTGGATAATTTCAGCCCTATATAAGGATTTAGGGACAAAATCAGTTGTGACTCGAGAATGGGCGACATCTATAAGGGTGTGGTGTGACGTCAAGAAGTCTACACCTAGGATGAGGTTCCATGTAACCTGGGCACAGAAAGGAAACTGATGGCGAACATTTAGATCTCCAAGGCGCAACTGTAGGTCTGTAGCAGATCGAGCTTCCAGTTTAGCCCTGTTAGCCGTCGTCAAGATATTGTGAGTGGTTACTGGGACAAGCGTCGAAGGAAGGAAGTCTTTACGAGAGAGACCGACGCACCAGTATCTAAGAGTACTCTGAATGGCACTCCATTAATATGTCCCCATACCATCAAAGGTTGCAAGAGTAGATAAATTAAAAACTGGGGACTTACTAAGCTCCGGCTGAACAGTAAACTACAAACAAATGAAAAGCAAGTTAGTTAGGCTGCTTGAATGACTCTCAGCTCGTTTCAGTTAGCCTCAGCTGGGAATAACGACCCAGACCAATAGTACTGATTTATAATACTTCACGATTGTAACTTACAACATAACTGATCTTGTCTGCAAAAAAACACCCGTTTATAAGAAAATATAAACTGTCATTATTATTAGTCTGTATTGAGTATAATTCACTTGTGATGTTACGATGACAATGCTGACAAAAGTATACAAGTGTATTACTTATTTTAAATTATTATCAAATTTGGATATAAATCAAGAATAAGACTCGATGCCGTACACACCAAAGTTATATGGAGGAATTACTTCAAGCTTTTTTTCCCCAAGTATTTGTAATCCATCCAAAACATACCTGGGTTTTTTGTTAATGTGAAGACAATATTTCTATATTTCTTGGTGTGTTCCATTGAATGACTAGTTATCATATTGTTTCCATAGACAAAATGACTGCAACCTTATAATTTTACCATGAACCAAATTTATGTAGTTTAAATAATACTTATCCATGCCTGTACAATTGGTGTGTCCTACACAGGTAGGAAAAAATGTATTTTATTAAATTACTTTTATTAAATATGCTTACTAATCGTATTTGTAATTTATCATATTGACGATGCCTGTAAACTGGCGTCCCTCATGTAAAAAATGAGAATATACTATTATTATTATGATATGTCTCCATATGCCCTACAATATCTGAGCTGTTTCCAATTTTTTTACGAGAATTTATTGATGTGGTTGATGGTATGTTACTCCGGATGATATGTAGAGCATTGTTTTTACGGCAAATCATAGCCAAGTACTCCTCAGACTTGTCAGCCTTTTCCTTATCAAATCAGGTGTTAATTCACACTCAAAAAACATAATTACACTGGTATCTCAATTTCCTCTGGTTAGTAGTCACCATAAGGTGCTTTCATTTACGCCTTGAGATTGTTGGGCCTCCACAACACGGTACGCTATGGCCACTGAGATGTAGTAAGTAACTGAGGTGTTCAGAAGGAGAGATTATGTAGCTGAGGAATTAAGATGGGTATGACGAGCAGCCAAGCAAGAAGCATATAATCCTTATGCGAAATATACTGATAGTTGCACTTTAAATCACACTGAGTTATTCGATGGTACTATGCAGCCTCTTCATGCTTCATTCGTCATTGTGTATGGATTAATTTGCCATCATTCTGGTTCCTAACCGCATGTGGATTAAAAAATCCACTCGTAGCTGATTACCGTTGATTCACCGATACTTTTTTACATGCTTAACTGGACTCTAATTTCTGTGGTGAGCCGCTTGCAGATAATATTGCTGAAAGCATTCATGCCAGTAAGCCAACTAACGCGTTGCAGGTCATATCTATACTTTTGTGAATAGCCTACCGTATCTACCACACGTAACACGGCCTTCAGTTGTTACGCTCATTTTCGCAAAACTCAAACAGTATTGATGCTTAGGATTATATCACTCGAATTGCTTTGACCAAGTAGGGTGAGCTTACTGACATTGTTCCATTATCGTTTCCAATGTATATTTACCCTGCGAAGGTGAATAATTGTAGGTGTGCTTATTTCATGCACCACTAGTCTCCCGCAGAATCACGAGTTTTCAGTCGCTAAATTAAACAATTATGTTGATGGAAGCGTTAATTTCTAAACGCAGCCGTTTGATTTGTGGGTAATGCACCCATTAAAAATTTTTTTGACTGTGGACTGGTAACCCGAAACTTGTTCATCTGTGGTGCCAAGAAGAAATTTAAAACGGCTCTTAAAGTGACTACGCTGAATCTATGTGATGGAGAGTTCTTAGCAGACCACTCAGTCGGCACCCTCCGTTGGGGATAAAATGATGGGTTTCAGCAGTTCTCCGGTGAATGTGAAGGTCATGGAAACCCATCTCCAGTGGTCTGCAACATTTCTAGCTAAACTTATGTGAGGCCAGAAACTAGCATTGGGTCTCAATCTACCATCCGAGGAAGGCATACGAATTACCACTTTTAGGGCCCCTCAATGCTGTCCAAAAACACCTTCCTCTCATGGGTGGTGTTATCTGCACCCTTCAGGTTGATGAAAACCGATGGTGATTTAGCAATTGTATGTGTTGAGGTAGTCCGGCTAAGTATTCTCTATAGCATCTTTAGCGGATTTTTCAGGAACTGATCTAGGAATGGAGCCTCTAAAAATTAATGAGATCACGCCTAAATGCTTTCAAAGTCAATCCTGGTAGGTTTGTTGATTCCGGTGGATTCTATCCACGAATATTGTCTGCACTGGCACATGTCGTAGCTGAATTGCTACTAGTTTGGATTAACATGTCACAGTCTGAGTATCCAAGGAACTAAAAGGATGGTATCCCCAATCCAGTCTTAAAAATCGTACTTGGTAATTTAGCTGAAAGTTACTGTCCTATTAGTCTAATTGATGCAGCAGTGGAAAGTGCGAAAAACAATTGTTTCTGACGCTGTTACTCATAGTATTGGTAGTAACAAACTTTTGGCAGAAGGACAGCATGGTTTCAGGACATTTCGTTCTTACCTGCTCAACTTAGACGTTAGGAAAGTTGGACAGATGCAGCTGATGCGAATAGGACGGTGGATAGCACATTTGTAGATTTTTGCAATGCTCCCAATAAGGTTCCCCACCCAATTGCTGTGTAATTTAAGTGGTTTTTGAGTTGATGAAATGCAAATTGTTGTAGAATCTCCTACGTCAGATAACAATTTTAAGTCCTATTCTCTCATCACTTTATGTAAATGAAATGCTTTTGATAATTCAGCTACCCTGTTCAATGTTCCCTGATGATATCAAGCCTTGGAAGGTTGTATGCAGTGAGAGCAATTGACTTTCTTCCCAAGATGATCTATATATACTGATTGAAAAGTATAACTATTGGTCTTCGGAGACTTATACATATTAGCGTGTAATAATTCACGCCACTCATAACAACGCGGAAAAACACTCAACGATGGTGTCACGCCACTCACAATAACAGATAATAGGGATTTGAGAGAGATTGTAAACTTTGACCTAAAAGTTTCAGAATAACATACGTCTTTAAAGGCTTTTAGAACACTGATGTTACCCTATAAGACCTTTTCTTCTCTGTACACCAGTGCATTTCGTAACATACCCGGCATATATCGGAGCGAATTGTGGAATGTGGAATCCAGGGAGTTCTCACGTGTTCGAAATATAAAAAAGGGACCAAAGTGGAGGAATTAAACTGATCAGTGCTTTCTCATGCATTTAATATAAGGTGATATTGAATCAGCCAAACTTACTACTACTTTCGTAATGACGAATGAAGTTTGGCTTCATCCGAGCGCTTCATATTTCGTACAAAGATGTGGGTGTAGTTTTATGCCGTCTGTTTCTATCAACTAGAACTAACCATTTGTAAGCCGATCCACTTAGCGAAGACCGAAGACCGTTTGTCGCATCGAACAAGGAGGCGGTGGAATTCCCTATCTCAGAATGCTAAACTTTCATCTTCTATGGATCTATTTGTTGCATGGTTGGACGTCCACTGATCTACATATTGAGGGGAGTAGTATGGAGACGTGGCCTACTATGGTGAGTAAAATGCAAACTGTAGGCAGCCTCTGACTCCGTCGGCAGCATATTACATCAATCGTCACAAAGAAATTTTCTAAACAGCAAGAACCGGCTATTACTATGAAGCGAAGTATGCAAAGAAATAATTAGATTGGCACCAGGTGGTGACGTGAATATTGGATATTGGAAAGCTAGAAACTGTGGGAATAAACTTTCAAGGTCAATTCGGAAAATGAATCCTCTGAGTATTGAGGATGTACGCATGTATACTCCAGCGCAGTGTTTGATGGTTAAGAAGTTATCCTTCACACAGTTTTTCCTTGTGTTTAACTGTCATGAGTATGAGTTCTCTGTAAGTTGCTGCCCTTAATTTGTATTATCTAGCATCCAAGCTAACAAGAATTCTTAACTAATTCTAACTTATGCTTCTATAATGCCTTTTTATGGTAAATGAATATTTTATCTATCAGAAATTGACAGTATGTGCTGAATTAACTTCTGAAGTAATGCCAATCAGTGCTGAGTCTGGGCTAAGAGGGCTGAAACAATGCTGATTAGCAAACGCAGTAGGTACTGAGCTAATTCTTGAAGTGCCTAGAATAAGCATAGGGTGCTGAATTGGCGCGATTCATGCTGAAAATCAGCACTGAGTTCTAGTTTGTGTGCATAACGAAGCCATTTTAGAGCAATCTCAGAATTTTCCGCGCTCGTGTGTGCTTACGACTGAACGGACGTAGGAAACAGCTGGCGGTAAACCCATCACGTCCCCAACTCGATCTGGAAACTAAGTCCCTATTTGAGGAAGAACTAGCTAAACACATATCTGAGTTCGACAGCTGCGCTCACCCTGAAGAAGCCTGGAAAAATATCCAGTCAGCCATAGATACAGCTGTAAAAGCTGTGAATAAGGTAAATCCAAAGGTGAGTAAAAACCATTGGATTTCGACTGCCTCATCCGAACTGATAGATGCTAGAAGACTTATTCCGGCGAGCTCCGAATTCAATGAGGAGCGAAAGCTGCACAAAAGGAAACTTACGAAAAGTCTCCGCAAGGACCGTGAACAGTGGTGGTTGACAAAGGCGAAAGAGATGGAAAAAGCATCCGCGATAGGCAACACTAGGCAACTCTTTAGACTCATCAGGGAAACGGGTGGGAGAAGGCAAATCATAAGTGAGACTATTCGTGAGAAAAATGGCTCCTTAATTAGCTCTCAGGATAGATGCCTCGAACGCTGGAAAGAACACTTCGAGGAACAGTTTAACTTGCCTACAGCCACACTGAGCCTCCCCGCCATCCAGCACATACCCGAATGGGACATAGACACTGGCCCGCCGTCTGTAAGTGAGGTCACCAAAGCAATCTGTAATTTGAAACGAGGCAAAGCGGCAGGACCTGACGGAATTATTCCGGAGGTATTTAAATATGGGGGTGACATACTGGTATATAGTTTAACTAAGGTACTAGGTAACGTCTGGGAATCAGAGACGGTTCCATCAGACTGGGGTAAGTCACTTATTATACCGATTTTCAAGAAGGGAGACAAGTCGTCATGTGATAATCATAGGGGATCAGCTTAACGAACATAGTCTCTAAAATCCTAGGCTCAGTAATCATGAACAGACTAAGCCGAACTCGGGAGGAACAAACGAGGGAAAATCAAGCGGGCTTTAGGCCAGGTAGAGGGTGCATAGATCATATCTTCACTCTCCGACAGATCCTAGAACATAGACACACTTTTAGGCGTCCAACAATTGCCATATTTCTTGACTTGAAGGCGGCCTTCGACTCCGTGGATCGAGAGGTTCTATGGCAATGTTTGACTATGAAGGGAGTGCCAAGAAAGTACATTGCACTAATCAAGGCACTCTACTCAAACTCACGTAGCTGTGTAAGGGCCTATGGGGAATTGTCCTCTGAATTATTAACAACCAGTGGTGTCCGTCAAGGATGTCCACTTTCCCCTTTTCTGTTTAACTTCATCATAGATATGCTAATGGAAGTATCCTTAACTGAACTTAATGACTTCGGAATCGACTTGTTACCAGGGAATAGTCTTATAGACTTAGAATACGCAGACGACATAGTCCTGTTAGGGGAGGACGCTGACAGAATGCAGAGTCTTCTGAACACCTTGAGCAGCAATCTTCGTATGTTTGGCATGCGATTCGCCCCTGTGAAATGTAAGATGCTGCTACAGGACTGGACTACGTCAACTCCTAGCTTAGTGATAGGGAGTGAAGTGATAGAACATGTTGACCACTTCACCTATTTGGGAAGTTGTATCAGCACCAACGGATTGATTGGTGACGAAATCACAGCACGGATCCAGAAAGCTCGGGCTGCTTTCGCTAACTTACACCATCTCTGGCGTAGGCGTGACATCCGGCTGTCAACCAAGGGACGTGTATACTGCTCATCAGTTCGCTCCGTCCTTCTCTATGGCGGTGAGACGTGGCCATTGAGAGCGGAAGACATGAAGAGATTGTCTGTTTTTGACCACAGATGTTTACGATCTCTTTCTCACGTTAGGTGGTATAATAAGGTAAGTAATGTTGACATTAGGCGTAGAGTGTTGGGCAAAGAGGGAAAATCACTCGAAGAGGCTATGAAGTTGCATAGATTGAGATGGTTAGGCCACGTACTGCGCATGCCTGACCATCGTCTCCCCCGACGGGCATTACTAGCTGATATAGGTGCAGGCTGGAAAAGAGTAAGCGGTGGCCAAACAAAAACATGGCATCAATCCATGAAATCCCTGACAGTTAAACTGAGTCAGGTAGGGAGATGCAGACTTCCGGGTTGGGGCCCTCGGGACTCTAAGAATCAATGGCTGGAGACAATAGGTGACATGGCTCAAAATCGTTGTCAATGGCGCAGATGTATTCAGTCTCTTTAACCTTCATATTCCTTTCTACCATTACTCATTCTGTTTCACTCTTATACTTATCTAAATCCTATTGATTCTCTTCTCTCCTTTTCCCGTCTACCTTTGTGTGCTATTTGGAACGTGGCAACTCGAACTGCTGCACTTTGGTGCCAAGTTCTATGTTGAATCCAGACAGACAGACAGAATCTCAGAATTTACTCCTCATAGAAAGTCAGCGTTATTTCTGAATTCGTGAGATTTAATTCAACATTATTGTAAGCTTAGGCAGCTTAGTGTAAGATTACATATGAGTACTCAGAGTAAGGCATTGTAATTTCATGTAGCTTTTCCAAATTGGTACGGTGGTTTCACTGAAAAGACATGTTGAGAAGCTAGCAACAAGAGTACAGTGGCTTCATATGAAGCCGCACATGTATACATATTACATACAGTCTTTCCACAAAGATTTTGGTTACTAGATGAAACTGTACAGTAGTGTAATTTTTTACATAAGCTTTCCTGCGGTACTAATGCAATTTTCATCGTATAACAAAGATGTGTGCTGAATTTGGATTTTTATCGGTAGAAGTTATAGCCAAAATTTGCAGAAAAATTGTCTGCTTAAAACTGTAATTTGCTTAGCTTTTGAAGGTGATTTTGCGCATAGGTATGCTCAAAAGTACACGTTTGGTAATTTATTATTGCGGTCGCGAACTTACGATTTGTAAGGTTTTTAGAAACAAATTAGCCTTTTTCACAATTCATTAATTGAGTCATAATTTGACCATATTTTAGATCATGTATAAAGCGATTGATGGTATTCGCTTATTAGAGTCTCCTGCCGACCGTCGATTCACACCGTCTTCACACCCAGGATGCACAGTTGCTTTGTATACAAAAGATTTTCGTATTTATGAGTTGACTGTCAACAGTGTCTTTGATGCTCGCTCTCTCGAACAGGCGTTGGATATGATGTTTTCAGTTGGTAAGTATATTCCTGTTCTTACTGCTGGTATAAGTGCTTTTATGGATATTCCGGCTGTTTTGTGTAGATAGCACAGACCCATGAAGCTTTTAATTACGATTTTAATGGTGTAAGTCTGATATTCGTGTGTAAATTGTGGCCCCAGGCTTTCAGTGATTCAGGTACGTCCAATCCTCCCCGTGCATTTCCAAACATTTCCGCTAATTGGCACTTAACTATTGGTTCTCATTTTGCACTCTATTGTCTTTCACTTTGTTTGCATTCTTGTGCGAGATCCTCTTTGGTGTCCTGCTGTTTCTGCCATTTATGCACCTACAAATTAATTAATTTATTAGATTACCAGCTACTAGGCTGAAGATTTCGTATTATCTCAAAGTATGTACTGAGATTTCTAGGACTCTGTGTTTACTATTAAAACGATGGCTTCTTGCTGTATATGGTCTTGTTAGTATCCTCGTATATAAACTGCAGCACCGTAAACTGAAGTGTTGTTTTTCACACCTGTTTGATTCATAAGAAAGCTATTTTTCTAAAAATGTATGGTTACGATGCAGTCTAAGTCGATAACCATTTTCAGACTGATATATGAGACTGTGAAATCCATACGTTTGTGGAATGCCAACGATACTACTTGCTTATCCTAACCTCGGTGGTCAAAACATGTACTACAAAAATATACTTGATAAAAATTGTTTTCTCATATTCTGTAGTTTTAGCGGTCATTTCTAAGAGCCTTAAGGTAGGAAAATGAAATCATGGACAGCTCTTTCATAGGTAGCTGGAAATCTTGTGTGCACCAATGAGGATGCAAATTGGACCCTAAATTGTATTGCTTTGAAGATTTTTATTAGGGTTGGTCCCATTTCCTCAACAAATAAAGCGATCAACACATTGGAATACTCCATTTCATATCCTATATTTAGGATTCATTGAAGATGTTTACAACTGCGACTATACCATTTTGTGCGATTTCATATCAAGAAATAATATAAGGAAATATAAAAGATACAAAGTAATCACAATTAATGTTGCGAAAATAGAACTGTATGTGTACGAAATACTGGCGCACCTCCTTGTTGTTCCGTGACTTTTATATACACAGTTTATTTCTAAACTATTTCAGTGATTTTTATACAACGATAATGTTCAACATTCAGTTACATAGAACTCATTCGCGCCACAACTGAGTAAAATTCCTTGCTAAGTGCAGTTTCATAAAGGCCTGACTAGCGGATGGGGCGCGTAGCTCAGTTGAAAGCACCGGTCTGGTAATCTAGAATCCATTGTAGATTCAGGGTAACTACAATTTCTTCCTCTATATAAATGTTTGGTTTTTGGTCTTGACTAGGAACAAATACGCCTTTGTAAACGCAATCATTTTCTTGCTTCATTAAGTTTTGTTGATTGAAATTCATATGAAGGAAGGAACGCTTTCAATGAAATAATTTTTCTGCTAATTTTATGTGCAAGTGAACCAACTGTATACGTAACTGTTCAGTAGCCTATCAGGTTTGTGTTTACTGTCATTCTGAAACTAGTGTTTTCCAACGTCGGACCTAGTAAGACTTCGAGGAAAATGAACAGTGATTCAGTGGTAAATAATGTCTCAGGCAGCTCTTCATTTATGTAATCAACTCCTTAGTAGTGTAACTGTTGTTGAAATCCAACTATGAACAGATTAGTATGAATATTATGTTCACTGTGAGAATTTTAATGATGATTGCACATCTTTTTCATCGTAGTTGCAATTTCATTTTCTAATTTTTCAGATGATGCGACACAACTTTACCCATTCTTTTACAAAATGGATTCATCGTCCCACCGATGTAAAGTAGAAACTACAGATTGGCCTAAAAATATTAAGGAAATCTTGTGTACTGGGGATTGGCGCATAAGCGATCTGAATAAAAACTATGAGGTAAACAAATGTCTTCTTGTTTGTCAGCAGGGTTTGGAGGACATTTATTTGAGAGCAGACACATGCGATCTTATAGAAAAATTGTTGAGGTTTGTGGTTTTATCCATTTGACGAAACTTACCGAACCGACAGAAAGGTCACTTGATTCCTAGATCACTGTGATCTTCCTAGAGAAAATTGCATACTTGCGTATTGTAATGTATCTATTATCTGCATTTCTGAATTCAACCCCTAATTCATTTTCGGGACTGCAACTTGTATGTAAGTTGGATAAGATTTAACACAGGACTGGTCGGCTAATTTCGATCAACATGCGCTGAGAACTGGAAAGGTACATTAGTTATCATATGATGGCCAATTCGTGTGTATCGATTAGTCCTCGAGTGTAGTGTAGCGTCAGTCTCTGGATTTAGCATCTAGTGACGTCTGTTAGAACACCTAACATCAGAAAGAAAAGTATATCATAGTGTGGAAAATTGTGGTGTTATTTAGCTCAGTGGCAGCATTGCATATTTGACTGTCGAATTTCTACTAACACAAACTTAAGACTCAATAACCACATGGATTACCATCCAGCAACCAGTCCATGTACAATTTCTGTTGTTTCAATATTCCATTGCTGATGTTGTGATGATACAATGTTGTTCAACAAGTTTCGTACTGGTCGCTTAAGCCAGAGACTAAGACAAATTTGATTTAATTGAAGTCAAAAGTATCAAGGATAAAATCTGTCAGTTGTTTGTATGCATATTATCTAACCCATTGGCCTGTTGACATGTAAGATGATGCTGCAGGATTGGACTTCACCGACCCCTAGATTAGAAATAGGAAGTGAAGTGGTAGAGCACGTTGACCGCTTCACCTACTTGGGAAGTACCATCAGCCCCAACGGGTTGATCTCCGACGAAATTTCAGCACGAATACAGAGGGCTAGGTTCGCATTCGCTAGTTTTCGCCGTCTCTGGCGTAGACGCGATATCCGACTATCGACCAAAGGGCGTGTGTACTGCTCAACAGTCCACTCCGTCCTCCTTTATGGCTGTGAGACCTGGCCATTGAGAGCAGAAGACATGAAAAGATTAGCTGTCTTCGATCATAGGTGCCTGCGTTCTATCTCCCGCGTGAAGTGGTATAATAAGGTGAGCAATATTGAGGTTAGGCGTCGAGTGCTAGGTAAGGCGGGGAAATCAATCGACGAGACTGTGAAATTACTTCGACTGAGATGGTTAGGACATGTGCTACGTATGCCTAGTCATCGCCTTCCTCGACGGGCAATGTTAGCTGATATAGGGTCAGGCTGGAAAAGAGCTAGCGGCGGTCAAACCAAAACATGGCACCAGTCAATGAAATCCACAACAGTCAATCTAAGCCACGTAAGAAGATGTAGACTTCCTGGTTGGGGCCCTCGGGATGGTAAAAACCAATGGTTGGAAACAATTGGTGACATGGCTCAAAATCGTTCTCAGTGGCGCAGATGCATCCACTCCTTGTGACTTATGATTTCCAATTAAACTTTTGTTCTCCGTTATTACTATTCCTTTGTCTCACACCTCTGTTTACTGTCTCTACTATGCATTTCTCCTACTTTCTTCTCTTGCTTTGTGTGGTACATGGAGGGAGTGTGGCGACTTGAACTGCCGCACATATGTGCAAAGTTCTATGTCGAAAACCGACCGACGGACCGAGGAATCGAATTCGGACCATGTGAGTGGTTAGCAAGTAGATCTTCAGCATAACTCATCAAAAAAATTAATAATCTACCTTCGTGGGATTTGTTAAATAACGTGATAATTATAAGACGCAGATGGATGTTTCTAGATAGGTATACTACTCATTGACTTGAATTGCCGTAAATAACTCCAACACTTAAGCGTGGTTATCAAGAAGGGAAAGTAATCACTATATTACAAAAGTGATGAAGGGTCATAGGACAATGATATTGACAGGAGGAAAGCGGAATTTTGGTTGGTATGTATTTGCGTGTATTAATTTAAGATGTAGAGTTTTGGCAACTTACTTAGCATTGGAAAAGGTATCTGTATGCAAATATCTTCATACATGGTCCAGTAGAAGTAACTCACTTGTATCTGAGTTGTGTTCGATGCTTCGGCAGTTAGTGTAATTTGTTTGTCTCATAATGATATATATATATATATATATATATATTCTTATTGAGTATCTCTCGCGACTAATTATGATGAAATTAAATAAGTATGTCTCGTTCATTTTTATCGTAGTTGTGCAATTCCTACTTCAAAATGCTTCTAGTACCTGCTAAATGTGATGATCAAATGCTTATAGAGAGTAGTCGTTTTCGTCAAGGTGGTCGTCTTCCTATACTTCTTTACTATCATAAACCAAGACAGGTATGTACCAGTTAGTTCATTGTTGTTTACGAAATATCTGTTTTGTAGTCTAATATACTTTTTTTCAAATTCAGCTCATGTTTTCAGTCCAGTTGTTAGAAATCAGAACCGTAAGACAATTGTCAGTTTTATTCTTGGGGTTCCTTTATGTATGATCCTTTTCACTTCTTACGGATAAAAGTAATTTCACCACAGCTCAAATTAGCTTCAGAAATTAGCTCAAAGCATACCTGGAGAATAGCTGACTGATATGGTACGGTTAAACGTCCATGAATAGATTCGTGCTACTTTATTCCCATCCTTCGGTAGTTTAAGTATTTCCAGTACGCCGACGTACAACGTGCGACTTAGCCATCTCAACAGAAGCATGTAAACTTTTGAACCTACAGAAATATGCTCGCGCTGTCTTCATCCACATGCTTTTGAGTCATTTGTCAGCCACTTATCTGAAGAACTATATTTACGTCGCTTTCGAAAGACCTCGTTTATAAGCTTCACTTCAACTTTTCACTATTTGCTGGGGCTGTGTGTTTAATATCCTCATTACTCGGGCATTACTTTTATGAATCATCAAAAAGTATCTATTAGTATCACAATTTTTTAAATAATGTTTTACGTGTGAAAGTCGTGAATGTTTTATCGCCAACAGTCTACCATACCGATTATTTTCCGTAGCCACAGTTTCCTTTTTTCTTCTACCACTGGAAGTATTATGAAGCAGTGAACTCTCCTTTAAATATACTTAGTAAGTATGCCGTCCTATTTTATTCTGTTGTTCCATAGCTATATTATTCCTTTTCTTTTCCACTTACTGCTATTCGATTATTTAGTGGTACATTTCTTCCTGCCCATACTGTACTAAGTATGCTTAAATAATAAAAGTAATAATTAAGCAAAGTATTAGATACTGTTGAAGCTCAGTAATCAATGTTCTATAACTAGTTTCTTCGAAATGCCATCATCTTATCGTTACATCGCTGCTTCCCTGCATAAACTACTTTCGAAGCAACTGTTCCAAGATTCTATATGGATTATAAATAACAAACCATAAAGCTGTTAGTTGTCAGTTAACATTGTTTACGATGTATGCTGCTGTTTTAATATAGCAGCCTTTGGTATGTCAAAACATTTCAATTCTTGGAAAAGCTATAACGAACTGCATTAGTCATGTCATCGTCGTTATTTCGAATCTCATTATGTCTTATGTTGCTTGGATAGCTAATTTACTCGATCTATTTGGATCTTGTCTGTTTCTCTTACTTTCTGCCGTTTTATGACTTAAGTTTTCTCTTAGAATGATTTAGCGAGGGAGAATTATATATATATATATATATATATATATATATATATATATACCGATTACTGCAGCCAAATTGTTGCTACAAGGCCTCTTACTTTTGCACATATTGTTCAACTTGATTTTATGAAATACCTGTCCTTGAGATTGTTATCGACTGGTATATGGGTTAAATTTCCAGGTGTGCTATTTTTACATCTGTGGTGCAATTTGGCAATCACAGACATGTTTATTTACATATAATGTGAGGAATCCAGCCTGATTACGCAATTTTTTTGGATTAAGTTACTGTTCGTCAAATAATTGGTCAGTTATTAATTATTTATGAAGAATATTATTCATGGTTAACTGACTGCTAAACTAATTTGAATATAACTACTAAAGAACATTCACTACCTTTTATTGCTAAATTCGTTCATTTAGAGTATTTTTTTTCTTGGTTTTAATTTGTTTATTAGACCGCTTTGTTGATAGCTGCAGAGCCAATGATTGCACAGGCTACTGGTGGAAACACTCAAAACACTGCAGGAACGCTTTTATCTTCTCATCCCGATTTTGTGTCAGCAACACAGATGACCACCAATAGTAATTCATTAACAGGTGCCTTAAGTCAGTCTAAATCTACTAATATGATAATAAGTCAGTCTTCTAAGAATCCTGTATCTCCTTTCAGTTCAACTTTGTTTAATCGTTGTCGTTTTGATGAACAACTACTTGCATCTGTATTACCAGACCGATACAGAGGTGTTATATTGGATTTAAGAACTCAAAGCGAAACCAAGAAACCACAAGTGACAAGTTAGTAAGCTTTTATCCATTCAAGAAACAAATGAACAGTGTTCTTTTATATTAGTTTCCAACTAGTGATTGTGTATGAATAAAGTCATTTTGTGTAAGATATCAAATAACATTACTTCGTTATTTTTCAAGGACTTGCGTTGGTATATTTAGCTTCCTGTTGATAAATATCTAAAATCTTAGACGAAGTACAACTCATCCAATCCTAGACCTCAACTAATATGTTTATTTTAAATGATTTTGCATTGGCAAACTATTTCATGATTTCGATGTATAGCTGGGTTATTAGACTATCTTTTGATACCTTGTTTATTACCAGTAAGATATATGTATATATATGTGTAATGTTCCTTATTGAGTTCGAATCCCTCCCCACCTTCTGTCTTGATAATAGGGTAATATTTCCAGCCCTCACACAATAATTGTTACTCATAATTCTATTACACGAAGGATCTGTTCCGTGTAACTAATATCTAACTGACTATGATATACATGGATTAGAAATCGTAAAGTGTTATTTAACATGTAGCATTTTTCACGGCTTGAAATTATTGGCTTCACTTTTGTAAATCATTCCACAATTTCCCATGGTAGTAGTTGTTGTACATATCTTTTTAAGGCTATTATTCTTTGTTGAGTGAAGAGTGGTTTATGACGTCGGTGCAACATTGTGTTAAAATAATTGCAAGGAAATTGACATTTATTAGTAAGGTATATCTATTGTGAAAGGTGACGTAAACATGAAAAAAAACTATTTTTGCAGAAATCGGATCAGTCTATGTGACTTCAAATTAAAAGTAAGGTACTTTGATACTGAACTGCAAGCATCATTGCTACATGTAGGGTACCCAAGGTAATTTTAGTTTTTTTGAAGATTGTGTTTGTGCATGAATGGTTTGAAATATCATTAATTGAACTCCATTTTCATCAGTTTGCTAAGGTTACTCTCTAAAAATTATTACTAAACTCGTGATTGTTACTGTTAATCAACATAACTTATTATGAGATAATGTTTGTAAATTTAGAGTGAATGAATTGTTTACTTCACTTTTGTTGATTTTATTTCATTTACCATGTATGGTTTTCCAACTTAACTGATAAAAATTCTTCTGTTTTCTCTGATCTACAGGTGGCCTTGTTGAATTCGAACAATACTATCCTCAATGGCGACGAGTTTGTCGACCTGTGGAATCCACTGCCAATTTAAATAATACCTTCAGAAAATTCATTAGTGGTAAGATAGTTAATCCGTGAAAATATTTCTGTGGTTTGTAGTGTAGTCATCTTATCAAAGTTATCTTAATCGTAGATGAAGTTGCCTTGTTGTGTTCTAATTTGTTAACGATTGACTTTTTAGGCTGTCAACTCTCAAGCTAGGCGTCCATCTACTGATGTTTGGCTAATCAGGTTGTGCTGTCATTTCAGCAGCTGTTATATTAAACGTGTGAACTTACGTGTGACTGATTGCTGAGTTAAGTAACATCTCAAAGAGTACTAGAACTGACATGAGCTAGATTTGTATTCAGAGTAATCGGTTTCGTGAAAGATATGGTTAAATGTATTTAAAAGTTGACATATGCATTTCTATACCTTCATAGTTAGGCTAATCAAGGGGTAAAAGACTTTTTCTGGCAACATTGATGGGAAATTTTACATTTAGTCACTCGAGTAATTAAAGTTATTAGTTATGGTGGATAGAAAAATTGATTGTGATAGAGGGCACGAATGCCCATTAATAGTTTTACTACGCCAGGGTTATTTTCTTCAGGAAGTGCAGATGTTTTGCATTTCAGAGAATGAGAAGCAATGTGCGCATTATATGATATACATGTCATAAACTTACTCTTCTCTATTGTCGTGGTTGCTTACCACAGAAGATTCCAGAGTTTGAGCACAGCTACTGTTTTACTCTCCTTAGTTTTCAGTGATTACCTAAGTTCTACTCATTTATGATGAGAAGTACCTCTTAAAAACGGAGTCATTTAAATATATATAGGGAATTCTGATTGTCTCTATTTTTATTCTTTAAAAGTATGCGAGATATGTATTAGAAATTCTGTCCAAAAATGTGATAAAACAAGGTGTAGGGGATTTTCGTATACTGATTTGTTGATTGTTTTGCTATAATTAAAGAAAGGAAGACGTCAGATAAGCATCATTTAGCAGTTCAAGGACATATTTTGTGATTTACAGCTGTGTCGTCTCTTCTGTATAGATCTGTAACCACTCCCTGTATCTACTTTTCAGCATGTACAATGTCTGGACGTTTAACGCGTTCTACAACTACAACATTTAGTGCTATTCAATCAGGAATCAGTGATTCATTTGGAATGTTATCTAATGCAGCTCTTAATCCCATAAGTTCACTAGGACTACTTAACAATATCAGTAATAATATCTCAGCATCAGTATATGATAATCCAGCTAACCCGTTTACCGCTGATATTAAAGAAACGGTGAATACACCTACAAGGAGGAGTAGTTTAGCTTTAAATTCAAATTCATTAGATATTCAGTCGCCTAATTCACCGAATGAGTCGAATATAAATACTAATGCTGTGAAAAAATCCAAAAGATTTTCAGCCTGGTTATCATTAGTACGTGAAGCACTAGCAGCTGCAGTCGCTGGAGCAACAGCACTGGACGCTTTAGATGCATTTGCTCAACAACAATTACAACAAGAACAATGTTTATTAGCGGAAAGACAAAGGAAACAAACCAAAAGCCCTATTATTGAAGAGGCCAAATTACGTGGATCTTATGTTTTAGTTCAAAGTAGAAAGGGAACGGATCGTGCACTTCTTGTTGCTGGTTTAATTCAAATTATTCTTAGCCCTGAGGTTAGAACTATACAAGGGTACGCAGTTTATAATGAAATTATTTTTGATTTTTCACCTTGCATTGTTCGTATTCTGCTGTTGTGGAGTTTTATAGTTCATTCATTTTTCCCAAAAACGAAAAAAGTTCGTGCCTAACTTTAAAAGTTATTTCTTAATCTAGAAGTGTTGGGAGAGGGTTTTGTTTTCGTTAGAGGAATTTTGATTCAACAAGGTTTAAAGTCAAGACAAGTTTCATCGCGACATCACCCGAGCACCACTGATCAGCTGTTTTGTCTTGGCGTAGGACTTCTCAGTTATATAAACTCATGATTTCGCAAGGGATTGAACCGAAACCTGTTAGGGTTGCCTTGTGAGCACCAGGCTGTTCAGCAATAACATACCTCTTTTGTCAATACAAGATTTAGTTTCCTTTCATCCAGCGTCACTAGTCAGTGATGCTGATATTTTGCAGTACTGTGCGTCTATACACTTCTTCACAGCTACCTAGTATGACTTCGCGTGATAGGCTATGGGTCTCCAATCGGCCACCGATGTTTTCAGATGCATTAATTTACTGGCTCTGGTGACAACCGATTTTTCTGGACGAATTAAGATGCCAGTAAAGTCAGTGAGATGGGAAGTCGCTACCGCCATAGTGTAGTTAGCTCACATCAAACGAAAAAGACAAGCAGACTGAGCATACCGCTTTTTAATTCTAATATTAATATTACTCAGTTCGCAATTCTTGGTACACTTAATTTCTTTCTCTGTTGACTAATTGTTTATTTAAGTCATGTAATTGAGCCGTAATACATTTTACCTTAAGTCTAATTTCTTATACTACCTTCCCCTTATCTATTTGAACATGACCTGAAAGACATTAGCACCTCCATTTTGCATGATTAATTCAATGTAGTTTATTTGCTTGTCAGTCTTGTATCTCCCAATGTATTTCGAATAGTATATATAACCCGAAATCTGGTGAATTCACTGAGTACTATTTTATTAACCTTTGTTGCTTGTTTTAAATTCGTATCGGGAAATAAGTGTCTTTAATTTTAATGATTTGGGTTATAGAAGTGAAGCCCTATCTCAACTCATGTCTCTGAGGAATGGTCGCTAAGCACAACCACCTGGAACAAGTTTTTCATGTTCCAGGCTACTAGCCACATTTATTTTATGGGAATCGAGGATACTACCCAGTTGTCTAGGCTGGAGTTGTTGGGGACGGGGATTTCGAACTCAAGAACCATTGGCCGAAAGTCTGATGCTCAAACCAATCAGCTGATCTCCACTTGGTCTCTGAAACTGGATTCATAAACATTACAAGGCATATTTATTCAATCGCTTCATTTTACGGTCTAACATGGGTATATGAAGTAGGAATTAAATGTAGTTTTAGTTAAGAAAAGCAAATCACTCAACAACTTAATGAGTCTTCATTGACTGAAGTAACTGATGCATATGTAATACCTATCCATCTACTACTTCCCTTAACTAGAGATGTTAGTTGAAGTAGAATTCATCGGTAAAAGAGTTAGAAGGTCAAATCAAATCAGGCCTTTAATCTGAGGTGGTTGAAAAAGTGTGAAATTTTTGACTGTGGTCCTTGGTATTTCAAGAATCATTGGTTGGAAATTGCTTGTGACATGTTTAGCAATTCTTTATGATATCGCATATGTATTCATTTCTTATCATTCAAATTTGTAGCATCACTAGTCGTTATTTATTTATTATCCCTCCTTTAAAGTTGTTTTGTCTAATATGGTATTACACTTTGTGTTTGTGTTCATTACTGTTTGTGTCCTGCTTTGAAATACAGAGAACTGAACAGATGTACTTTTTTGCAAAGTTCTACGTCGTCAGTCATTAACATCTTCACGATGTCACTTAGATTTTTCATTTTACCTCGGATTGTTTGTTCTTTTAAATTGCCTTCTTTAAATGTGGAGACTTATGATCGTTTCTTTCATTTCACTTGGTTATGATCTCTTCTCTGACCAATTGTTAAGAATTCAGTTTCAACGCCTTGTTGAGTATTGGACTGTTATGTATTTACAATCCTTATAAATATGATTGTCTAACTCTAGGGAATGATTTTCTTCGTAGAGAAAACCATCTTCTACACTAGTTTATCATTTTTATTTTTATTGTGTATATCTTCATTCTGTGACATTTTTATCATGGGATTTGTCGCTGGATGTCATTTTTCGACAGTAGCTTTCATTTCACATGTGATAGTGGGTTATCTTATTTGGGAGGACTATTAAAACAGCATAAATAAACTGTCCAGTGTTTTCTGATTTTGGCAACTTGTTCTGCAGATTTTACGTCTTAGCTCCATCTGAACAACTTAATTTTTTTCTACTAACCGATAACATTTGTGATTGTAATAAGTGCTTCTATGTATAGTGGTCGTTTTTTGTTATCTTTTTTTCGTTGTATAATCTTCCGCACAATGTATGGTAGATTTCAAACACTGATCGACCATACTTGGATAAATTCAGGTCACCCATTTGCAGATCGTTGCCGGAACTCAGCTTTCTCCCTTGAACCACCCAGAGATGAAAGTCCAGTGTTTATTCTCTTTTTGGATTGTGTTTGGCAAGTAGGTGCGTTTTTCTATTCTAGCGAAAATTCATTTTTCAATAATTTACCAGGTTTTTATAATGCTTCGTCTTTCTGTATAAGATTTACCGTAGACAGTTTTTATCATTGATGTAGTTCTAAGGAAAACCTTTAGAAATTTGAAATCAACCTCATATTAGTTAGAGTTCAAAACTTTCAGACAGAGTGATTAGTAGTTAATCCCTTCAAGTTGTTTCTTTGTTTATTCCTTTACTTTCTTAGTGGAACATAGGGCTTCAAGCTCAGAGTCTCAGTAGCTACGGTGTTGTTTTTACTGGGTTTCGTTGCTAACCTCACGTTGAGCTTCCAGGATTACTACCGGTTAGTAAACTAAGAGAAGTGTAGGAGTGCGCTGACCAGGGATGGAATCCGGGCCATTTGCGTAGCTGGTGAACATTCTATCATTGAATCACTGATGTATGAGCCTTGCAAAAGGTCGGAACTGTTCAACCAGTTGAAGGTGACCTTTTTTGATTCATTTTTGTGTAAGGCTTTCAGGATGTTTACAAACTTCACAACACCTGTTTACTACGACGTTTATGATGACCATGGAATCATATGACAAAAAGTAACACCAAAGTTTTGTCTGAATCTATTCAAGTGTTTCAGAAGGAGCTGCAGTCCTACATACATCCATGTAAAGTCCATGGTTTGAGTAACAGAGGAAGGCTGTCAGGTAAAACTATGGCATCCGTGTGCTAGCGTTGTAACTGAGAGACTTGAATGCGACATCCAGTAGCATTACAGCTGCGTTGTATAACACACTGGAGACCACCTCTGTGAAGGTAACTAACTGGCAGCTCAGAAAAGTACAAATGGATTGAGACTTCAAACAATAACGAACTGGTGTCAAAGTTGAAGTTTCTGAAAGATGTGAAGCTGATCAAAGCAAACAGTGCAGTTAAAAATGAAAAATGGTAACGAATCAAGGGACCGAGAGAGATATCGGAGTTTTCCCTGTGGTTTGTTGTTTCGTACTTCGCAAACAAGTAAATTACCAGATAATGGCGTAAAATAATTCACAAAAGTAAAGTAGTTAATTTAAGACGGATAAAAACATGGTGTTGTATGCCAGCCAACATTCTGCTGTTTCTAAACTATATGTATCATTTTGATAGTAAGGTAAAATATCTTTCAGGTTTGATCACGGATTCATATCAGTAAGAGAACCATTGAACAGCCCAGTTTGGGACTAATCGGCAGTACGCACTCACCGCCAGGGTTCGAACCCAGTACCTTCCGGCTATAAGGTAAGCTTGTGGATCATTGAGCCACTGAAAACTGACTCAATGGCCAGCCTATGAATTCTAACATGTATCGGTTCGTGATTGTCGTGCGACCACCAGCCAATGTCATCGGAGTATTTGTCCTCACTCCTGACCGGATGGACTCGGCTGATCAGGACTTCTCACTAGAACTCCAGAAAACTTCGTCCTACAGCCAATCACTGGCGGGCATTATATTAATTTTCAAGGGTTTGTTTGTGGGGATTTGTTTCAAGTTTGGTTAGGAATTGATATCAGTTAGAGAACTATTAAAAATCAGGGAATCCTGGATTCGAAACCCGGTAGTGCGTAGTGACAGTGAGTCCCAAACCAGGACGAAACTGTCCAGTACTCCGTAGTTTTCAGTGGTTCTCTAGCTGATGTCAGTCCGTGATCAAATTTGAAATAGATCAAATCCCTGCAAAGGCTTGAAAAATATCTTTAAAAAACAGCTTTGTAAGGAGATTGTAAATTTGTTTCCTAGTGTAAAATCTCTTCAAATATGTCTAGTGAAACTGTGGCTTATTGGTTTAGGCGCTTGATTTTCAGTTATTGGGTCACGGTTTCAAACCTCGCGTCGCCTACCGAGGTTTGGGCAGTGTCACTAGTCGTCACACAACTGACTGACTGGTTTCAACATAGTCAGTCACACAACAGGTGTAACTCATCTCCAATCGCATTTAATTCCAAGTTGTTCAGTACTTCTCCAGACATATATCTTTCCGATTTTTGTGAGTTTATTTAGTTCAGAGTGAACTACTTTTTATTTACAGTTACTTCGTCAGTACCCGAATGCTTTTGAATTTACTGATGAATTACTTTGTGAATTGGCGAAACATGCCTATTTTTCGGAATTCGGTAAGTTATTTTTGGGTGTTGATTTCAACGTATATTCATGTGTTTTGTGTAAGTATTTGGAATTTCAATTTTCAACTTCGTATTGGCGTACGTTGCACCGTAAAACACCACCGTTATAGGGTACTGTACTATGCTGTATAATACACTTTTGCTAAATGAATCGAGAAACTTTTTATTTCAATAATCAAAATAAGGTTAACTAAACGCTCTGAATAGTGATGATTAAGGACTAGAAGAGATTTTTAAAATTAGATCTTTACAGATTAATCATATGGGATTAGTCATTTGAAGAGTGTGTTTGTAAAGCTTGAATTCTAAACTTTATGCCTAACTTGAGATGATTGAAAATAACCTAACTCAAGAAGATTTTTGGTCTAATACATCGGAATATCATAGAATCATCAACTTAGGAGTTTTGTATCCGTAGTTACTGTTCCTCTACAGAAAATAGGTAATGAATTGGGTGTACGGAGCCGCTTTGATTTGTACCGTTTACTATAATTTATATATTATTTCATATTTATTTAAAATGGTGCATTAAGAGTAGTTTTCTCATACTCTTTTTCAAGGTACATTTTTAGGAAATTCACCACAAGAAAGAGAGCAACTTGATATCTCATCGAAAACTGTTTCTCTGTGGTGAGTTTGGTTTTTCTTTCTTCAATCTTGTTATAATTTGTTTCTGGTTTATTGACTTCACTGATTCCAGTTTTCGCAGTCGCGGTCCGTATGTACAGAATTGATTAGTATTAGAACAGAAACTAGCTGACCAGTCTTCGGGATACTCTGTTGTGCTTTTCGGATTTTTGGAAGGAAATGAACTAGCGACCATGTGTGAAATTAAATTTATGATTGTTGCATTCAATGACAAGTATGTTGGACTAATGTACATTGGTTCACTGTGCTACTTAATTGTTATAATAACTTATAACGGAATACGACAAGATCGACTGACGTTATCAGTTTTTGATCAGCATTATTCAAGACATATTGCGTGGTTACAACAACTGAAAGCAAGTAGAGTTTGACACTCAATATATGCAAGTTACTGAAGTAATTGTTCGTCACATTTACGTATTTAAATTAATTAGTTTCTGTACTACTGTACTACTCAAATTCTGCGCCTCATTTTTACTTACAAGGCTTCAGTTTTTCTTTTCTTATACTAAACAGCCTCTTTCTGGTCAGAGATTCAATAAAACAGTTTGGTTTAGCCAACATCAAACGACTTTTTATTGTACCATTTTTTTTATTCCTTTGCGTTCCTAGTGAAACGTAGGGCTTCAAGCTCGGGCTTTGAAGTTTCAGTAGCATTGGTGTTTTTCTTACAAAGTGTGGTTGCTAGCCTCACACATAACCTTCCCTCTTTGTCGGGTTTATTACCGGCTAAGCGAGTTTTAGGGGTGAGTCTGTCGGAGATCAAACCTCAGGCGGGTATTCTATCTCTGAACCGGTGACGCTTATTATACCATACTTGGTTGTAATCACATTTCAATAATTCCTTTCATCTAGGTATTGTTAGGTTAGCTGTTGTTATTTATGTTTGCAGACGATGTCGATCGGCTCGCTTTTTTTCAAATTGTTTCAGTGAGTAGCGTAAATTTCAATCTGTGACGACATCTCAGAACTCTAAAGTTTTTACAAATGTCCACTGTTAAGTGTGTCGATAGTATCAACACAAACTAGTATTATTTTCAACCTCTAGGTCATACATAAATCAGCAGAATGTGATTGGTCGTTTTCGAAATCCATTTTATTCCGGTCCAAAAGATGGTAATTTTCAATCATTATCCACGGATGGTTGTTACGCCTGTTGGCCATGTTTAGCTGCACAAGCATTGGTTAGTTAAGTTTTACGCCGTCATATTTCACGTATATGTATATAAAAATTTGTTTGGCTTTTGTAAATCTTTTTTTTCAAGTAGTAAGTGGTGTATATCTGTGATGAATTTGTCAGTCTATCAACAAGAGAATGATGATTGAAGTAGTTGGCTCTTGTGTTTTTATCTGTGTGAAGATGACCTCTTACTCTTATTACCTAAATTAAGACAGGCAGTGTGGAATTTATATTGTCACACTTCATAACACCACCCACCAATGAGATTATTTCCTGACCACGACGTAAACTGAATCCAGATTTGAGGAATAAGCACTTCTTTCTCTGCAGCCATTGATTTAAAATGTTTATTTCAATTTTTGGTCGTTTCCTATCAATCTGCATCCCTATAGCATACGTCACATAATTATTTAAGTGAAGCATTGATATAGAGTACAAAACTTTTAAGACAACTTAAAATGACTGGTTTCTAGTCCCCTCTCTCTTGTGATATAAAAATTTTTAGCAGATACTAAACTGAACCGATATATTTGCATAGAACTTTGGATAAGTATGCCGGAAAAGCACACATAGAATTAGAAGCAGGAGATGTAATGAAACAACAGTACACAGAAGTGTATGGATGAAGTAACAAGTTGCTGAAAATCAGTAAGGATTTCCGAAATTTTGATATATCACTAAGGGTTGTTGCAATTGCGTTATTGCGGACTATTTCGAACCATTTGCAACCATTGATTCTTAGTGTCCCAGCGCACCACATCAGGCAACCTATACCTATCTACTTGGTTCAAGTTAGTACTCAGTGACTCCATAGCTTTTTTTGTGTACTTCACTTAAGTTGTATGCCTCAGTAACAGATTGAAGTTAATCTCTAACAATATTTTTGTTCTAATCGTAATGATTGTATATGACTTGTACTGTTTTCATAGGATGTTTGGGAAGAATTATATCAACAACAATTGGTTGGTACTCATGTTGGACTTTGGAAATTACCACGAGTTATGGCACATGCGATTGTTGACAAATTTGAAGCAGAACGTCTGAGAGCGATTCAGCTACGCATGTGAGTAATCCTTTCTGCTTCTTTTTGATTTCCTTGGTGTTGTACATGTTTGCTCTAATTGGTTTATTTGTTTTTTCGCGAATGTATAGGTATGTCAATCGATTTAGTACATTCTGTCTGTACACCAGTGATTCATCTTTCATTACGCATCAAGCGTTGCTCATTGTTCTAAGCAATCTGCAGCAAGTAGGTCCCGGACTCCTGTCCTGCTCCACGTAATTCAGTCTGAGAAACTCGGTAGTAAGTATCATCACCCCTCACACAATGAGTGTGAATCATAACCTGATATATGAAAAATCCATTCCGGATAACTTGGCCCAAATAGTCCATTCAAGTGGCAGGCCATTGACTTGACAACAGATTTTTACCAACTGCCGCTCTATGTACACCTACTATACTTATGTGTATGTCTTCACAAAACTTAAAAAAATATCTTAGAAACCCAATGGGTTCAATGTGCATTAGTAATGACGATAGCTGTTACTGTTAATAACTTTGAGCAGTTATACAGACTTAAATAAGTGTTATTTAACCATTGTTAGTGTACGTGATGCTCAGGGATAGCCACATATTATAGAGAACAGATAGCAGTATGACTAAGTTTTAATAAACAATGAAATATGTGGTGTTCATTGAAGTTGGTCGATTTTCAACAGTTACTTATGTTTGATTACCTTTATCTCCCTAACATCGTTTACGTGCTGAAACTGTTACTTAATAAAACCGTAAACCTTTTTTGACTGATGTGACTGGGGTATATTACTGTTTATGCGTGGAGCTGTGGCTCTTTGGTTTAGGAGCTCAGCATCCAATCGATAGATCATGAATTCGAACTCCGCTGCATCTATCGAGGTTTGGACAGTAAGATAGTATCAAACAATATAGCTATGGCTCATATCCAACTTCATGAAATTACAAGTGGTTGTTGAGTAGCATCTCATTTCATTAATGGTTCATGCAAAATCTCTATGTAAGTTGAAGAAGACTGTTAGTAGCCAAACAGGAACCACGTCAATAAATGAAGTTTCTGATTATTGTTTTAAGCTTAGAATTCGTGGAAACCGAATGTTAAGAACTTCTGGGTATTAATCGACAATAGTGCATTCATCGTTCGCTTGGTATTTTGAAACTTTCGATAACTTTGGGTTGTATTGGTTTCTTTTATTCATTAGTCTTATGCCCTTTTACGTGGGTGTGAAGTTGCAAAGTAGGAACGTCGGAAATATTAGGTGCAATCATATGGCCAACTAAGAATGTTTAGTATTCTAAGATAATTTCATTCATGTAAATATATATATATATATATATATTTACATGACGGATTGAAATCATTACCTTCAGGCTAGAAGAAAGGTGAGTTTGCTGCTCCTTCGGCCATTGGGATGGGATCCAATGATCCATCATTACCAAGTTCTGCCGACCCGCGATATATAGTGTGGCCCCCAGCCAACGTCATCGACGATTGTTCGTCCTCACATCCAAATTGAATAACCCTGATGGTCAAGACTGCACACTAGAACTCCAGGCAATTTCATTCTGTAGTCAGTCCCTAATGAGCACTAGATTAATTCTCCAGTGTTGGTGTACAGGGATTTAATTAATTTCAAGTTTGAATGCGACAACAGACAATCACCGATGGCATTGGCTGGAAGTTGCGGTATAGTTCGTGAATTGCAGGAACTTAGAATCGATGGGCCATTGGATTCGATCCCACAGACTGAACGGTATACGAGTTCTCCTTGTAGCCTAAGCGTCCTGGGTAGATACTGATGAGGAGTCTGAAACAAAGACGAAACCTGCTTTTGGTACTCCCTGGCTTTCATCGGTTCTCTAATTGAAGTCATTTTCTGATCAAACTTGAAATCAAATTCCTGCCAATTAACAGCTGAATATTAAAATAAACATTTCAAGTATATAGATGAGCAGTTTAGAACTATTGTATCAATAGAATTCAACCCAAATAGTCCATTTCCATTTTGAACAGCTTGAATAATGGATTTATATCTTTAAATATTCCCATTTAAAATATTAGAACAAGACATATAAGCGAACAATATTGTTTTCAATTAGATCTTCTTCAGGCTTATGATTATTATTATTATGAGTATTATTAAGACTATTAAGATTATTATTTGATTCCCAAAATCAACGTCATTGGTTAAAATTTTATGTATAAATCTATGTAAATTAGAGTAAAGCCTGAAGAAGATCTAATTGAAAACAATATTGTTCGCTTATAAGTCTTGTTCTAATATTTTAAATGGGAATTATATACATATACTATCTTTGTTATTCTTATCACCTGCATAAACCTTATTATCAATATTTTGTTATCATTATAATCATCGTTATTAACTATGTTCAAAACATTTACCACATTATTATTATTATTATCATTATTATTATTACTATTATTAAGACTATTAAGATTATTATTTGATTCCCAAAATCACCGTCATTGGTTAAAATTTTATATATAAATCTATGTAAATTAGAGTAAAGCCTGAAGAAGATCTAATTGAAAACAATATTGTTCGCTTATATGTCTTGTTCTAATGGATTTATCACGCATTTATGTATTTGTACTTTTGTTTAGATGGTTTTCTTAAGTTTTAACGTATGTGCGTTTTGTTTTCTCTTTTTCGTCTGGATTTTTCTTGTTTTGGAAAACAGGACTCTCGATCAACTGATAAATGAAGCAGTCAATAAAAATATTATTGTAAATCAGTAAACCAGATCAAACTAAGAAGGCTATTCATAATGGTATTTCCCCTTAATTTATAAAATTTCACTTATATTCACCTTCTTTATGTTTAAACCATGTCTTTCCACTGTATTATTTTGAGGATTATAGAGTTTTCAGTGTTGTTGAAAAATGGAAAATATTCAGCCTCTCCCTTTATCTTTTCTATCCTGATGTGTGGAAATTTTTCCTTTGATTTCTTCCTTTTTTAACGATTGTGTTTGTTTTGTATTAATTTACTGAGAAAAGAAATTGTGTGACTGTCTACTTTGAATTCAGTAGACTTTTTACTGTAATATTTTAAATTCTGAGTAGTCATTATATTTCTTGACTTGTAAAATTTCATTTAGGTAATTTTCTCCTCGTTAAGTGATTGATTACATCTAGTTATGACAAAAGTAACAGGCTGAACATTGTTTATAAATCTTTACAAAACGTAGAGAATATTGGAGATCTAAATAGTTTTGTTACAAAATGCATTATCATCAGGATTTTTGAGATTCAGGTTCTCAGAGTTATGATTATACTGAAGAAACCTTGAAGTGGTTACACTGGATCTTGACACCGGTCCATTATAGTTTATAATTCTTTGTACAAGACAGGTCGTGAGATGCAGATTTTGTGGCTGCCGTTCTTGAGAAGCTAAAAATAAATCTGTTGAGACTTTTGGTGGCATAGCTAAAACTTGTTTTTAGTGGCAATGATATTTACTCCTTTTCTCTCCTCCCCCCTGCAGATCGTGAAAAGCTCATTGATCTTCACATTTTGTGCCCTTTTGATTTTTGGTAACTTGAACTGATGCACTTTGGCCTAAGGTTATGTGTTGATTTGTTTGTTAGTCAGCGCATTTAGGATTTATAATACATTACTGTATTGTATGCAATTAGTTTATACCAACATTCTAGCATGAAATATCTCAAATAAGAGTAAATGGTTCCAGTCGGCAGATTTAGCTATCTTAATTGTGCATTGCAGAATAATGTAATAGTTTCTGAATAGGTAAATTCTCTCAAGAAAAGGGAATTTCCTATCATTTCTGAGTACTAAATCCCCATTATTGAAGCGGTGTTTTTATCCTATTAGTTCTCGTTTTGAAATGTAATGACCTGTGTATCTAACATCGTATGTCAACCATTGGATTTCTATCCATTGCATAACGGAATATTAAGCTGTCGTTTCTGTCTGACTTTCAGCTTGTTTTTTCTTGTGGCATTCATAGGGGAATTATGCGTATAGAAGATTCATACTTTGATACTTATACAATTCTTTCTAGTTGTGATTAAAGGGATGAGGCATTGTACTTTGCCTACCCTTAGCCTTACAAGCGTGATATCCTACGAAGGTGTAAGGAAAAAACCAAGAAATACAAAATTTGAGTGACTCTCAGGAATTAGTTATGCATCAGATTTACTTTATTTATGCATCAGTCACTTACTACATATTCTAAGTTTTAATTGAATCTGGGCCTACTTGAGTGTGTATTCAATTGATTATCTTAATTGAAGATTGTATGGATTTGATACGTAAATATATGGCCAAATAACTCAAAGCTTTTTGTCTTACATAAAGGCGCCTTTACAAGTGCGGACGTATAGAAATATGAGTTCTCCCTTTTCATAAAGCACACACTTGTAGATTATCAATGTCAGTTGCTACCAGTGACCTTATTCAAAGCAATCCTGTAATGGGATTTGTGTAAATTCGTTACTAAGACATTTTTACGAATATAGTGTCTGTGTTGAAGCCACTTTTTTCTGAAATCAAATTCTCAATTTGCAAATTAATTAACAAGCACCACTGATTGATTTGAGTGAAATCCAACTACTCATCTCAATTAATCAATAGTGTGTAGTTTTGTACTTTTTTTCTGTTTTGCAGTTGATTCTGTCTGGATACAATAAAGACAAAGTTTCTTAATTTGTACCTCCGCTTACCTCATTTTATATTGCTAATCGTATTTAGAGTACACGTCTTCTAATAAGTATAAAATGGGATGTAGAACTGACTTTGTTCATTGCCATTGTATGGTATTGTTCATATTAACTAAATATGATTAGACATTATCTTTAATTAATATTTTAAAAATACAAAGATATTCCAACGCATTTATTGAGAACTGGTATTAGGTGAATCACTTTGACCAGAAGATATTTAATAAATCAGTCTGTAAATATTCCTTGTCATTATTTATAATTATTGCTTTGATAGTCCTAAGTATAAAATTGATGTTATAACAATTGACCACATTGAACTCCATTTTGTTTGAGATACTGATGTAGCTGGAAGAAAAAACAAGGATAGAGATTCATGTGAGCTTAGAAAATAAGGATTTTAATAATGTGAACAAATACATGATAATTTTAGTAGGAAACAATGCAAAATAACAATCAGTAATAATCATTTTAACTGAAAACATTAATGCTACATTCTTAGGGATATTATCTACTTCAAGGTAGACTCTTCTATATTCCATTATCATGTAAAAACAACGTTAGTTTTCTCCAATATAAGCTTGAGGTTCTTCAGCAGTAGGAACTTGGCTGCGCAATTAGACCTGTGTTATGTTTCTTGTAATATCATATGCATTCGTAATGTTTTATTTTCTTTGAACACCAATGTTATGTTCATTGATATAAGTATAAAACTTGGGCACTGTGGTAGAGTATAACTCCATAATGGATAAGATTTTATTTTGATAAATCACACAGTGTTATACAGTTATATTAACTGATGACGTTGATATGATTATGAGCAATAGTTTGTGTTCGAAACGTCATCAGTTAATATAACTGCACAACACTGTGATTTATCAAAATAAAATCTTATCCATTATGAATGTTATGTTCAATATGCATAAAAATAACACTGAATTTGAAAATCAGATTTCAGAAGTGATCGTGAGTAACAATAAAATTACGGTGGCAAGTTTTCACTCCCTGTTTTTGTTACGATCAAAACCGACTCGTTATAGTCTGAACGCAGGAAACCGATCTCTACGTTCTACTGTATAGCTGACAATACTTCCTTGAAACGCACACAGTCACAAAACACTCCAAAGACAGAAAAGACGATTATTCGTTGCTGGAATCTGTGGTTTTATTAAATATTAACATCAAAAACTCAAGATTACGTCAGTAGTGCCGTTAGGCAGCTATGCAATCCAGTCTAGGTACAAAACAAGAACTTAGAAACAAGTAAAATATTCCCAACAAGGTAGGATCAATATTCTGTGTACAAGGATAACACACTAACGCTTCCCACAGACAGTCGAAGACCAGAATGACTTTGATTCACTCAAAATTACATTGTAAAACAACACATATCATCACACGACCATAAAGAAAAGCTTTAAAATTAGAGATTAAACAGGGACAAAGACAAATAAGAAGGATAAGGTAAACATGTGTTATACCAATATCAAAATAATGAAATACATTCTAGGAGAAAAACGGATAATAATTACAAAATTAGGTGAAAAATCCAAATAAGTATAAATATTGTGATTAGATCGTGCAGGAGAGATTTTCCGAGCAATTTTAACGTTCCAGGATTTGATATCACCTGTCATTTATATGAAGTTGGTTATCAGGCTGAATAAAATTCAATGTGGACAATAAGTATAATTATTCATTACTATGAATTTGGTGGAATCAATGATTATTTACTTTTGAAATCTGATGTACAATTTAGTGTTATTTTTATGCATGTTTTCAATCGTAATCTATTTACTTATACCTCTTGGAATTTCGATGTCAGTGATTCCATCTTGCTGTTGTCGATACCAATTAGTTTTTGCTATTATGGATGTATAACCTGATGGTGAAGTTCTCGAAAAGGATATTCTTTCAATAATCAATATTTTTGAAACCTGTAATAGGCGTCGCTAATTGACGATTTACTTACTCGTTAAGTTAGCCAAAATTTGAAGTTGGGATTGAACTTATTGCTCCAATAGATAAAACAAATTTCTCTATCTAGGAAAACCTTCAATAGAATCTACCTCCCGTTACCAAATTCTGTTGATGAGATTAGTCATGCATCAATTACATATCTACATAAATAAAGGGTTTTCGAATCGAATAGTGCAACATAGGCTGGTTGTCATTTATACAACCCTATGGCTGTTCATCTGTTGCTCACCGAATGTAGTACTAGACTGTCAGTTATCGGATCTTCAGATAAAATACACTTCTACTTCTCTTTTGGGAAACCAAACAGACAGTATTGTATATGTTTGTGCGTTACAGAGAGTTACAGCACAATACATAGATCCTTATTCATTTGCTAGGTGTTTGAAATCATAAATCGAATACTGTGTGGTGGAATAAGATAAACTAATGTGGACGAATAAGCAGTTAGGCCGATTGGATGTATAATCATTCAAGCATCTTTATGAGTAAATTGCATCAGTACATGAAGCATTTAAAAGCTTACCATCATTCCAAACTAAAATAGTACACATATGGTTAATCCGATTAAAAGTTAAAATTTTTTTAAAAACAGTAAGCTTTCTATTTAAAATATACTCCAATAAACAATCTTTTGATGCTGGAATCTTCAGGCCATACGTAGTAATACTGATGGTCAATGCCGGAATAGCTCAGTTGTAATGTTTCTGACTACAGCAGTGGGTAGAGTAGGTACGGATCCTAGAGTGAGACATCGTTTCTCTCTTGGTAGTACTTGTGCGTCGGTGGTTTAATGATAGAATCCACGCAGGTGGTCTGGGATAGACAGTGATAAACCTGGATAATAGAGAAGGTTGGGCGTAAGGCTAACAATCCCATCCTGTAAATATAACACCACCGCTTTTGAAATTTCAATTACAAAGTCTTATGCTCCACCCTGAATTGAAGGAATTAAAGAAAACTATTGACCAATCTACAAAATGAGATAATGAATAACTTCATGGAAATTTGTCTCATTGTCAATTTTAGTTTAATTTGTTAGACAGATGATTTAGATGAAGGCAGGTAATCTCTATTATTTGAGTATCACTATTTGATTGTTGTACCAGTTAAATAGTGTCGAACAATATATTTACCAACCTCCAGATTCTCCTTCGCATCATTACTAGTCTGACACTGCATGACACTTGCTGTATTTACGAACTCAAAGAGTACATACAGCAGAAGCAAAGTGTGCTAGGAAATCTTGACAGTTAAATGGGGTTCCTGATCTTCTAAAGTCACTCTAAAAGATAGCACGGTATAGTGGTGACCTATGTCGATATCAAAAAGTAAATTTTTGTAACGGTGCAGCAAAAAAAAACATAACGTGTAGCAATCAATAGAGATCAACTATCAATCATCTAATGAATGTCATCGTGGAGTTATCACGATACTGCTATATGGTCTGTAAAAGGACTAAATAAATTAACAACATCTTCCAAATGAAACTTACAAAATTTAATAATTGGAAATTCTGCCGAAATAAACATACATATAACAAGGTGATTTTATTGTTCATAAAATGTGTCCACTACAGATATCAAGCAATCAAACTGGATATCTGCCTGTCTGTCTGTTTTCAACATAGAACCTTGCACCGATGTGCAGCAGTTCAAGTCGCCACACTTCATGTAGCACACAAAGCAAGAGACGAAATGAAAAATAGCGACAGTAGACAGGGATATGAGACATATAAGGAATAGTTATAACGAAGAACAACATAGTTTCATTGGAAATTAAAAGTCACAAGGAGTGGATGTGTCTGCGCGTCTACTCTTCCACACTGTATTGTCAACCAAGTCTATCAGTTGAAAGCATCGGTGTACCTCTTTGTCGTGTAGAGATACCAAGTACGCAGCTGATGAGAACTGACGTAATAAGATGGGTTTATATTATTCTGCATCAATGTTGGTTCTATCTTTGTTCAAATAAGGGGGAATTCGTGTGTGAAACCTAATTGGAATTCACTATCCCCTAATGACTGGTTTAAATGTGGGTTTCCCGAAGTTTTGGGAAGAGTTTGTGACTGGTGAGATCCACCAATGTGAATTTGAGAAAAGATGCTCACCACTGACGTTGGCTGGTAAAGCTAGTGTATATTGAGTTAGCACAAACTGTCAACCGTCGATATATGGTAGGTTTCTAGTTTCGTATTCTGAGGAGTGTAGTTTCTACCTTTTTTGGAACAGTGTCTTCTCATAACTGAAGCGTCACTAAATGTGTGAAGTCTGTTGTTTTGCGGCTTTGGTTTCCAGCGATGTCTTAAATCGTTTCAGATCCCAATGAAATTTTCCGTGAATTCTGCTCATGTTTTATTGACAAACCTTTAAGTCTTATCCTCAGCATGAGGTCATTAAAATGAGTAGAAATACTACATTTACGATCAAGAGATTTCTCTCTTGATAGAGGAATTTCTAGGTAATGGATTTCTCTACATAAATGTATCTTCCAGGAGGTTACTGGCTTTAGCACCTGACTTTCAGGAGATAAATCCAGAGTTTGAATCTCACTCTACTTTATTCAAGCTGGATGAATGGGTATTATAATCAGTCACCGCATGGTAAATGTGGCTTATATCCTCATATCTCGTTCCAAGTTTACACATCTGATTTTCGAAATTCAAATCTGACTTCTGTATTTTTCAAGTTTTTAATAAGCCTTTGATGAGTGCTGGAAATCATGAAATTCAGATTATGTAAGTTCTCTGCCATCTGTCTTCACCATCTGTGCAAATATATGCTTCAGACAACTCGGTTTCCTAAGATAATATGAAATGTTCCACTAATATAATAAAAAAATATTATATTTAAGAGGAATATCATCATTTAGTGTGTAGTCTATTTTTGTGATTAAACGATAAGTAAAGTGAAGTAAAAAGAACAACTCACTTCTCTTTTGTTCCGTTACTGTACCTACGTTGTAATGGTAACAAGAAGGCTGGTTATTTGTTTCAGTTTTAAATATTTATCTGTAATAAATACTCATCGTTCCTAGCTTGGAATTCTGATGTAGTGAAAGGAAGAGGCTAAAATAGAATCCAGCATTTGGAATTTTCGATAGTTTACATTTAATTGCAGGTAAACATACTTTACAAAGGTGCCGTGATACATAGTGAACTTGTTTAATACTGAATTTTATGTAATGAGCCCCTCAGTGGTAGTGTAGTTATTAGTGGTTGGTATTTCAGTTTCTAACATCGCATCGTTTCTTTAGAGGTTTCAGGTGCACCTTAATGACGATCGTGAAAGAAACACAATAAAAGACCGAAAATTTAAGCTAGTTGCATTTGAATGTTGAAGCTCAGTCAAAGTATGTTGCAGAGACAAATTTCTTAGTCTGGTGGTCAAATCGCACAGGTGACTTAGGGAATTCTGTCAATAGGTTACAGGAGTTCATCATGAGCTGACATTGGTTAGGGAACCGTTGGAAAACCTGGGAGTACTGCCCAGCTGTTTCGTCCTAGTTTGGGACTCTTCATCAGTACGCACCCACCCGGGTTCGAACCCAGGACCTTCTGGTTACAAGGCTAGCGAGCTCGTATACCATTAAGCCACTGGGACCCGATCCAATGGCCCATGAATTCTAACTTCTGATAATTCACGATATAACGCAACCGCTAGCCGATGTCTTCTCTGTTAATATTTAAAAATAAACACGATAAGGGTGTTTACGCTGATATGAATAATGGGAGTAGACGGTGAATCGTTGGTTGCATGGTCTGAATTATGCAAAGGATACATAAAACATTCAGTAAGATTTAAGAAGTCCTAATGTTTCACCAGATAGTGAACTATTCAAAGCAGACCGCACATTTCATTAAATCAACACATCTAACATGTAATGCACAGTGTTTTCCCATACATTCGATTTCCTCTGACGAGATTGAACAAGATAAAGTAAATAAATAACCTGAATTTGTTATATTTTACTGTATTCATATCATATTTATACAAGCTAATAAGATCAATTATTGATAACAAAGTAATGAAATGAGATGATAATAAATTTTTAATTTCAGTTACTGCTTCGTCAATGGCTCTTTACTCATCAGTATCATTTGAATTAAGATAATACATAATTCGCTAATCAGTTGATGATAATTCCTGCTTTGAATTTCTAAATTTTAGACATCAGTCGAGGACAACTGATTTAAAATGTTGTAGTTCTTCGTCACAGACCGCAACTAAGTCTTCTGTTTGACTAGCGAGACTTTCGAATTCTAAGAAAATCTCTGTTTTCATACAGAATTAGAATTTGACAGTCTTGTTAGTCAAACCAAACGTTTATTTCCTGTCTTTGACAACGAACTATGGTGATAATAATTGTGTTAATCAGAATTTACAAGCATCATTATGTCAAATCAGATGGTAATGAACTATACTGAGATAACCATTCGATAGCTCATATATTCATAAAGTAAATCAGCGATTTAGAAAATCGGCATGTTAACATCAATCTCCGTAAACTACAGTTTTGTGTTGATATTACATTTTTAACAGTTTTCGAGAAGTGCCCGTAAATAATATTTAATGTAGAAGTGTTATACTGTCTATTAAATTCACTCAACAAAGATAAACTTGCTAGTTCCTGCTTTTTTTGTTTCTACCAGGTCAAGCTCTCTTCTCAAGCTAGTTTCATTACCTTTAATATCAGGCATGTTGATCGTTATACTTCCAAACATCATCCTTCATGTTCAGACAGCAGAAGTTTCATCATACTTCTGGTACATCTTGTCAATTCTGAACATACAATTGATACCAACGCGGTTTATAGAGCTATTTACAATATATACATGTTTAAGATAGCAAACTAAAAAAGTGAGAATATGGGCGTTTACTGTGTTTAGAATGCATTTAAGACTTATTTTCTCCCGAATATGAGTATGTATTTTTAACTACTTAATTGAAGTAGTCTCTCAAAATTGAAATTGATAAAATTTGTATTGTTGTACATATTCGCCGAAAGAATGGCGTAGTTCTTGATCTAAACTTCGACTCCATGAGCTCTTGAGTAGACATTTCGTTCTATCTCGAGAACGCATGATTGAATGGAATAGATGTTTTTTCGTATGTCGTCCAACCGAATACCAGAATCAAATTTGCATTGTTTATCAATAATAATGCTGATTATAATTTCAGTGTTCGTGTCATATCCTGTATTCAGTAGGTGACATACTACTAAGCTTTGAATAATTTACTTTACTTACTGTGTTACCAAATATGTCAGTGCTCAGTTTATTCAAATTTACTGAATTTATCAGCTTGTAAGCCAGTGAAGAAATTAAAATAGCGTACATGATCCGTGATGTTCAATTGACATTTTGTCTTCGTTATCCTATGAAAACTCTCAGACTTTGAAGATTATTAAATATCTGTATATCTATACGCTAGTTTGTCACGCTGCATATTTCTGTCAGAGATTCAAGGAATCGATGAAGAGAATTAAACCACTCGAAATACTATTCATTGATATTTAATGATTTATTCAACCGATATCATATTTTGGTAGGAGCATCATTCATTTCAATCCAAGTTAGGCTATCTTTTTGCTAAAGCATTTCAGAGTAGTCCATAGTTAGACATTTGCAATAGATGTCATGACCACGTCATTCAATGTAAGTACAAAACAGTACATAATGAATATCCCAACTCATCTCTATCATATCCGCTGACGTCTTTACTGACCATTTAGTGTTCCTATTAAACCTTCTTAATGTCGTTTTCCAATGGCTGAATTCTTTCTTAATACTTGAGTTCGGAATTTGTGTTTCTACTGTATACTAGTCAACTAATTGACCATGATACAATTTTCCTGATCCTTGTTGGGTGGTTGGAGTCAGTCCAGGACCAAGGTCTCGTGTTTATGAACGCTTGTCAGCAAGAAGTATCTGCAACCTTGAAGGAACGGACAGTAATTTTCTATGCAGAATGACATTTTTAACATTTTTATGTTGCAAGAATTAGACGTCTTATACGTATGAAACCAAAACGGATAAATACAAGAACTGAAGTTAATGAGGATAATAATTTAAGTAATAATAATATATAGTTGGTTGATAGAAGTAAGTAGGTGATTATTTACAGATCATAAAATAGGTTTGTCATTTCTTTTCTGATATCAGTTTCCCCACATAATACCAATGCTAAATAGGGTATGGTTGAATTCTCATATTTAACCCTATGAATTCTCAAACTCTTGTCACCCAGTACTGTACTGAGGATATCTTCAAACCCCTTAACAGCTATTCAAAGTGCTCCGTCATATCAAGACGCCTAACTTGTAGTCATATTGCAAACTTGGCTAATGAACTTCATTCTGCACCCATTCTAGTGACTAGACGCATAAGACTGCTTACACACAAGTGACCGATCATTGTACTAGGTAGACTTCAGCTGACACAATTCAGAGGTGACTTATTGAGCCTATTGTCTCCTTAGTGATATCTGGTTAGGAGTCAACTCACTGATGCCCAGTTTGTTTTACGACTATTTAAAAAGCATGATTAAATTATCCTCTTCAATCTATTCAGCCAGCTGGAGTATCAGCGGAAGCCAGATGCGAGGTAAAAAATTTACATTTTGTAGTAGAGAGACGACTGCAAAAATTCTAAAATTTCCAATTACTTCGTTTAAATCAATTTGCACCTTACTTAGTACATCTATTTTGTAAGTATGTATTTTCTATGTATTCGACGTTACCTGAGAGATCTTAATTTCGGAGTACATCTGTTATGCTTGTCAGAATATCACCTTAAAAGCGGAAAACAATATTTTTATCCAGCACACAATATTGATACATTTGTCAAATTATAAGTAATCTGCAGCGCTTAAAAAGATATGAGTGGTTTAATTAAACTGTAGTAAGATAATTGTAAACATTGATTTTCCAAGTCGAAATGAATAGCTTCCTACAGATAGAATTCTTCTAGCTATTTATTACTATATTTATTTTATTCCTTTACGTCCCCAGTGAAACGTACGGCTTCAAGCTAGAGTCTTGAGGTTTCGGTTGCATTGGTTTTATTTTTACGGGGATGGGGTTTCTAGCCTCACGACTAACCTTCTCTCTTTATCGGCCTTACTACCGGCTTAGTGAGGTTTAGGAATGCATCGGCCAGGGATCGAACCGTGGACCACATGCATGGTTGGCGAGTGTTCTACCGCTGAACCACCGATGTACAATTCTTTTAATGATTAAGATTTAATTATGGTGTCTTACAATATGTAATAGAGTTGTAACAGTGAACTTAACGATCAATGGACTACGATGAACACAAGTTACACTAATCAATAATATCGTATACGAAATAGGAATTAATTTGTACCAATTAAAACTTTTTATTGAAGACTGGTAGAACTTACGTGTAGTAATCGGAGTTACTTTTGTAGGGGTGGCTGGAATGAAAAATTGCAGACAATTAAGTAAATCTTAATTTAGATTGAGACATTCTTGAAAAGTTCGTATGTTTATCATGCACGCATACTTTTGGCTTTATCTTCTGTTATTCTTTATTAATGGGTCACCACTGAATATGTTTGCTTTTTGAATGAGTACTGTTCGATATAAGGTAAATGATTTAATTTTCTGAAGGAGATGAAGGATAATATCTAATAAGTCAAGTGTGAATATTAAATCCCTACTGCTGAAATGCATCAAAAGAAAACTGAAAGCATCAGGAAACTTCAACTCGGTTCTTGCCAACTCTTATGCGTTATTATCCTTCCCTCCAACTTAAATCATGTTCAGGAGGAATGTGAGTAAATTAATCTAGTTACTTTCCAGTATATAGTATACTATGTGTAATATTCGCATAAGATACAGAAATGAACAAAATGAATTGAATCACATTATTTTGATGACCGATAAGTAATTAATGTTGATTTTAATTGCCGAATTATGATAAACAACTGTCGCCTTCTTATTACGCTGAAATATTCAGTCACAACAAGATTTGAGTAGAAACAGAAACAATGCGCTGTTATCGTCTGTGAGTGCAGTGTGCTGGACAGCAGCTGCAACGTTTGAAGAATGTCATAATGTTTACTTGAAGGATGAATAATATAGTAAATTGTTCTACTCTGAAGAAACATTTTCCCGGTAGTTAATGGGAATTTATGAGGTTGAGGTGCAAGATTTTACTCCATTCCTACAGTAATGAAGCCAACATAAATGGATAAATGCCACTATTCACCGTTTATTGACTGATTAAAGCACCATTACAATTTTGATCCTGAATATCTTTTTGTGGTAACCTTCATGATTTCCTTCTGATTACCTTTACCTTCTTAAATCAAGAAACGAATTTATTCAATTTCCTCTGAATAACAGTGGTGTGTATTGTGAATAAAGTCGATTATGAAAACAGGTATTTACTTTGAAACTGATCTTATTTTGTGTTGATATCATTTACATCCTAATTCACTCTATAATCTAATTTCTCGACACCTGATTAATCAAATATACCAAGTTTTAAGATTATCTTTTCAAATATACCTTTCAAAGGAGATAATTATCATTAAAATTTGTCCTCATCATGCAAACATCGCGCATACATTAGGCGAATTAACGCTAGTATAATGACGGACTTCAGAATTTGTCCTCAGATGTTTTACTTTTAAGCCCATATAAACGTGCAGATATCCCCTCTTAAGCTTATAAAATTAACTGAAAACTACACTCTATCTATGGAAATGAAATAATATATTGTTTGAATTTATTCAAAAAGGAAGTTTAATGAAATCAGATCTAAAGTTAAATGGTGAACATTTTACAAACTTAAATAAATAAATGCGTTCTTTGCAGTATCGTTTCAGAAATCTTGTGAAAACTGATTCACATGTGAAAATGAATACAGACTCATCAATATTCTAGTGGAAAATTAAAATATAAGGCCCCAAATCAAAAAACCTTTGCGTGATATGGATGTATCTGTGAGATTGCTGCGTGACTGATAAATGTATATTTGGGTTCCTTCAGACGAAACATAGACTGATTTTATGTAACCCTACCAGCCACATTCAATGGAAGATGAGCTGTAGATTATTTATTTTTCATTCACTTTATTGAACTTGCCCATAGAAGTTTGTTTAAGTAACACAGAATCACTTTTATGATGAAGTGTACTGCCTTTGTAATACACATTAATTAGTGAATTATCCTGTGAAATAATTTTTAAAGATAGTTATATGTTTAATACCACAGAAGGCTTTTTATTTTCTCACATTCTTATTGATTTCAATATAGAGAAAAAACTCATTCAGAAATCTAGAGAAACAAAAAATTGAGCAAAGAATATCCTTTTGATAGCTTCCTCTTCTGGCTGTACAATTATATATATGTTTATATACATAGAATATTCTAGAATAGTCGTCAATAACAATATTGACTCAATACAAACATCTATTACTGAGTTATCGAAGAATGTCACAGAAAGGTTTTATGCTGTATGTGAACTACCAGAACACTAAAATAAACTTTTTTTAGATTATGTAGATGAAATTGTGAGTAGAAGGAAAGATAAGAAACGTACTAAGCTGTTACAGAGTTTGGAGAACAAGACACCTGAAACAAGATTTCCTCCGAACCCAAGTCGTTATGTATATAATTTTTCGGATGTAGTCCTTGATGAAGTAGATCTACACGTTTTATCGCTTGGCCCTAAATTTTGTGGTAGTCGTGTCAAAATTAATAAAATGGGTGCACAAATTCATTTTGAATGTCTCTACACTCAAACCGAAGGCATTATGCTGTTGAAAGACGTAATTCAACTCTGGTCGATTGTTGCTATAATTATGTAAATAGTAAACGCAACTCGGATAGTATTAAGACCAAAAAACAGAAAGAAGTCCTAGAAATTCTCCGAAAAAATGATCACATAGTAATAACAAGACCATATAAGTATTCTGGAGTGGTTATCATGAAAATGCGGATAACTTCGAGAAGGAAATATTATTCTTAATGACAATCTAAAATTCCGAAAAATCTCATCTTCTCTGGATCTGATTAAAAAAGATAAAGAAACAGTTAGTTGAAACAAGGTTTTATCTCACAAAGTCAGTATACATCACTGGAACGTTTACACCAAGTTATATGGTTCGCCAAAAGTGGTTTACCGCTTCATCCAGTATTAGAAATGTTAAATTCACCATATCCCATAGCCGAATGGTTAGTCGAACTCATACAGCCTCTACACACAGAATTGGTGAAACACAGTGTAAAAGATTTGTTGAAAGGATAAAAGATTTAAATGTTGACAATAAATTCATGATATTATTTGACGCATCTTCCTTATTCACCAATGTATCACTTATGGAAGCAGTGAACTTTGGATGAGAAGAACTCATAATACGAAACATCAGTGTTGGCATTCCTATATCTTTTATAAAATAGCTTCTCTGGAAATGCATAATGAATGTTCACTTTTATTTAATAAGGAACTATAAAGACAAATCGGCGGTGTGGCAATGCGGTTGCCACTAAGACCCAATCTAGCCGATATTTTTCTTGCAAAACTAGAGAATGGGCCTTTGAAAGATGTAATTGATGAACTAGAATTCTACTGTCGGTACATGGATGACACATTTTTGATTATGAAAAATGACAATGAAGCAGAGAACATCCTGGAAAAATTTAACGATGTTCATCCTGCAATAAACTGTACCATTGAGAAAGAAAAAGACTCTAGTACTTCATTTTTAGACGTCCTTATGACCAGAGGAGACAATGGTACAATAAAAAGAAGTGTATATAGAAAACCGACATTAACTGATTGCAGTACACTCATTTTTTCAGCTTCGTGCCTCTGAAATACAAACGCAATCTGATAAACTGCTTGGTCCATAGAGCAAGAGCAATATGCTCTGAGGAATGTCTTTATGCAGAACTTAATATTATCAAATGGTTGCTGGGTGAGAACGGTTATCCAGTAAAATTCATTGATAAGAATATCAATAAAAAATCAAGGCAATACAAGGTACCAGAAGCTCCTAAAAAGGCCTTATTCTTACAACTTCAGTTCCTCTGGGATAACATTAGCGGGATATTAACACAACGCCTTAGAAATGCGGTAAAAAGAGCAATCAATGCTGCCGAATTACGCTGTGTCTTAAAAATCACCCCTATCTTGCGTTCAGAAGTAGAAGATAAACTGCCTAATTTGCCTCTTCTATGTGCATCTATCAGATGGACTGTTCCTGTGGAGCAAGTTACATAGGCCGTACAATAAGGCGTGTTTCTCATCGAATTTCCGAACATCACACTGCGTGGTTAAGTTAAGGACAAACAAAATCCATTCAGAGTTTTGTTCTTACTCATTTTGTGGATATAGAACACAAGACTGATGTTAAAGAGGATTTCAAAGTCTATTAAACAGGTCGTCGGTAATCCGGATTTCAAAGTCATCTACTGCATACAAGCTAATCTTAACTTCACCTTAAGAGTTCGTCTACTACATATTGCTGAGGTCTTTGGGATCCACATTAGGAAACCTAACTTATGTATCCAAAAGAAGCTGGTTCAGGCACTATCCCTACCTTGGCCATCAAGGTTCTAATGAACCTCAATTTTTTGTAGAAATTTCCTTAATTTTATTCGATATTGTATTTGCTATTATATTTGTATGCTTTTTATAATTTGTGCATCCTTAGTGAACTGTAATTCCATTGATCTTAACAAATCGATATTATTTAAATATGTCAATATTGTTATTGACGACTGTGCTAGAATATTCTGTTTATAAACATATATATATATATATATATAATTGTAGAGGCGGAAAGGAAATTGTCGAAAAGGATATTCTTTGCTCATTTTTTTGCTTTTCTTATTGGTGATTTAAGATAACACACTTTGGGTTTCATTTTACTTTAAATGTTACTCACAGCATCTTTTGGTGACCGATACACAGTTTCAAAAGATGTGCTTACTACAGTTTAAAAGATATAGCGACATCATCCCTAAGATACGTGGATAATTTTGAGAATGACACTGTCAAAAGTTATTGATCAAGGGTCACTGAGAGAACAAATTTTCGCTAAATGGAAATTTTTAGAAACTCACATTCGCTGCTAGCGTTTTGAGCGGCTAAATAATTTTATTATTATTGTTATAGAAATTGTTTTTATCACTATGACTGAAGAATACATAAATGACTAATATATATGTGACAGTTGGACAAATTATACTCTCTGAAATCATTTGAATAATATCTGTTCATAATAACATCAGCGATAGTGATAACAATAGTAACAACTTTTGAAAATATAAACTGTATGGAACTGAAAACACCCTCAGTAAGATTTTGAATTATTCTTGGGATGTATGAAAAATTAAAAACGGGGACAATATTGTGAATAAATCATTGCCTAGACTTCTGTTAGGTAGCTTGATATCAAGTTAATTTACACTATGGTCTGTTAGCAGCTTAAATTTAAGAAATTTTACGTAGATCCGTCATCTGACTTTTGAGTATTCTCAAATTAGATTTTATTCGGATGGACCTGAAAGTGGTTAGATTTCATGGAAGAAGCTGTGAAAGCCTACATTTAAGATGTTAGCCAATAAAACTCATCTTCTAGCATGTATTTTTTCCTTCTAAAGATCTGAAAAACCATTCACAGATGCATCAACGTCCGGAAACTGTATCAACACCTAATATTATATCAGTTGGTATTTCTATTATCGGTTAGGAATTTAGTTAGAAATTCTTAGATTAAAATCTGTTGTTGGCCGTATCTCTTTATGCTGCTGTAGATCACAACTGTGTTTTAACAGTTTTTGACCGAAATAAACGTTAATAAACTTCAAAGATGGGATAACACTAATTAGTCACCTGAAAAGAAAAATCTAACTAGAAGCGCTTTAAAAGACTACACCGCAGTCTACCGTTTCATGTTAATATTGTTCTATTACTGATATCCTTAGCTTTTAAACGTATAAGGAAAATATGGTTTAGTTATTAAAAAAAATTAATTCATTGCTTTAGACTACCTGTAGAGGCTGAAAGAAGAAGATATAGGAAAGGCATGTCAATGAATAGTGTAGTAGTATAAACCAATACAGTAAGAGGAAATTATTCAAATAATACCACATGTATTCCACTGATAATGTAGTCATATGTGAATTGATGAAATGAACAGTCTTTTAGACATTCAGGTAAAGTTTTAACATATAGGATGAAAAGTACAACAGAAAACATTTTTCAGCTTTACTTAAATGTAACAGCTCTGTATTGTAGTCTATGACGTAGCAGAAAAACAGATAACTAGTTATATTTCATTGAGCTCAACATTCCTAAAAGTCGTTCTGTTTCATTCAGAATATAAGTGAATCATGTGCAGGGTGAAAGAAACGAAATAATTACTGATGATACAGTCTGATTCACTAATTCATGTTCATTTAGATGCATAAATACCTACATTACATGGAAATGTATATGTTGAATGGAACGGAAGACTCCAAGCCAACAGATAAACCTGTGTCATGAGTAGAACTTTTGAAAATCTTGACCAAATCAGAAAATTCAATCTACTGGTTAGAATTATATGAAAAGATCTATAAAACATACACTAAGATTTTAGCTTCCGTTTCCATATGTACTATTTGGCAGCATTTTATACTGTGCGAAGTAATCATATTTTCAATTCACCAATGTCATCTATAGTTAATTAAAGTGTCACTATTTTAACATGTTTCCTATAAATAATGCAATTTGTAATTCTTAATAATTTGGAAATACTCACTTCCTAGGGTAAAAGAAAGTAGTGTCACTTGTGTAATTGGCATAGCTGTTGCTATTTATGTCAGGTTTGACAATGTCAAAACTTGTATTAATTAAAGAAAACTGTGTGTTAGCTTTTGGGCCAGTAAACCTATCACAAGGTAACATTATTTTTCTGACTGAGTAGGATTTATGTTAGGGATTCAAATATGTATCATAGTGTTTCCTTTCAGTAAGGGTGTGTATCTTACGACTTTAAGTCAGTTTGCATTGGACGCCATCCTAGTAGCAGTTTTAGGCAAAGGGAAAACAAACAGATGTATGGCGTTAAATGGCATCATGACTAGTAGTCAGCCGAAGATGTCTTAATTTCAAAAATTGTGATAATAACTTAAAAGCATCAAAATGTTCGATGCGTATGCACTTGAATGATTTTAAGATTAATTCTTTAATGAACAGATAAAATTTAAAGAACCATTAGAAATCACGATGCGTTAGGTAACTGTTTTGTCTTGGTTACCCAACTCTCACCGGTGCCCACCTACATATCCTCTAAAAGTTGAGATTGCAACTATGACGATTTGAGTCTAGTTTACCACATTTCAATCACCCAGTCAGAATATAAAAGGGCTCACGTTCTTCAGCTATTATCATTGCGAGGTGTATTGCCATGAAGGAGTGATGAATATCTAGTGAATTTCGTCTTTCCATCAAATCTCTGGCTATTGTATTCTCAAATCCTATGCTTCCTTTATAAATCATGTTGTTCTATGTATTGTCTTCGGAAAGCATGTTATTTGATGTGGCTGTATGTCGCGTATTTATCTTATTTAGGTTTAGGTAGTAAACACACAAAGGTAAGGGTATTTTCCTTCTAGTAGGAAAGTCGATAAATAGAAAGACGAAAAGTACCATTTTGTCCTTCACTACTTATTATTAAATAGTAATATTGTTATGCGTAACAAAATTTGTTAGTAGATTGATTCAACTTGTACATTATTTTTATAACTCTACCAAATTAAATGAAAATGCTGAGGTCTACGTCGATTCTTGTAGTTAGATGTAATTCTGATATCCAGTATAAACAAATGTAGAGATTCACTGACCTATCCAAGAAAATAATGAATTATTTAGGTATTATCATTTATATTATCAACAACGACTTGCTTTTCGATTAGAACATTTGACTTCATAGACACATTTTCATTCCCATGGAGTCTCTGTTATCATTTTCAGCTAGCTCTACGAGTGCTAACTAGCTAATCTTATCTCCTTCTATTATTCTGTTCATTTCACCATCGGACCCCAAACTCGTTGCTTTTCATGCCAATTTCTGTCCTCGTTGCCTATTCTAAGACTTCTTGTTTTTCACATGTAAGTCTTCGAGTTTGTTTGGCCTCAGACTTCAATCATCCAGGGACCACAACTCATCTGTGGTCTTTTGTAGGTCCAACGTATGCACATCTCGCCAGTTTCCACAGTCTGCTGTACGATCCAGTTCACCATAGTCAGGGATATCATCGGTGATATTATGCAACCTATCTTCACCTTGGACGCTTCGGTTAGACTTCTGTTAGGAATCCCTTGGCATGTGACATCATATGGCTGTTGAATGAGGTATACGAATGTTTGCAGCACTGAGCTCTGTAGTGTTGAAGCAGTTTCTAAATGACTCCACGGCTGACGCTTTTGAATGGCTTTTTAAAGTCTATGAAGTCTATGACTACCATTCTATACTCTTTTCCATGATGATGGGTTGTGTTGAGATTTCATCTGTGCATGTTTTGGTTCATCTGAATCCTGTGTGTTTCAGGAAACCTCTGATACCCTAGGCGTCATTTAACTCCTCTAGAATGACATGGATTATTATTTTGCTTGATTTGAGCAGCGGCATGATCTCTTACCAGTCCCTGCAATAGATTTAAGCCGCCATTTTTCGACAGTTTGAAAGTTGGTCTTTGTTCCAGTCGGGGAGTATCTGTTCTTCCTTCCACATTTACAGTCTAGGCGCGTGTACATCTGCTGAGGTCTTTGGATTCTTTGTCAATGCCACTGGAGGAGTGATTCCTTAACCTACCATGTTTTACAGGTATAAGACCAGATAGTAAAATAAGCGAGGTTTGTTTAAATATGGCTGAAATTAATTCGTTCCTATGATTGTCATATCTCTTGTATATACTATGTTCAGGGTTGCTAGATATAAAAGTCTAAATTCAATAAAGAGGCGAATATCAATAAACGACCACTTCACCTAAGTGGATTTCAAGTATGAGGTTGGTTTATACTGATTCAGCTCTCTAGGCTGAGTCAATCCGTTACAGCCCCGTTACGCTTGTCCTTAAACGATTGCAACAATCACTTAGAGATATTTAGATCAGATACAAAATATGCAACCTCACTGTTTTTATTAACTTTTGTGATTTTGAAGAAAAAATAATTAGTATTCGACGTCTTGTTAGCTGTTTTTCTAGCATAAGTGATACTTCAAGGTCTTACTATAGAGGCTAAACAAACTTCTAGGTTTGGTAGGACTCTACTAATAATCCGTTTTGATCAATACATATTCGTTCTGTTACATTGATCAAACTAAGTTTTAAAATGTAGTGTAAGATTCATCAAATACAATACAGACAAAAAACAACGATATGCTTTTACGATGAGATGAAAATATTATTTGTATCAGAATGTGTATGCTTCACATAGAATGCTTCGAAAATGTCTAAGCAGCTTATTAAAATGACAAATTAATGCGAAGAGGTGAATTAATAAACCGAAGTCACTTAAAATTTGCTGACTGACATTTTCGTCTGCTATTTACAACCCTAAGAACATGAATATCGACTGAATGTCAATGTAGTAGCATGATCTGTTTCTAGCATTAAATCTTAAGAGCTTTCAACACCAGTTAAAAATAACTACATTTATAATGTTCTGCATTATTCTGGTGACTATTAAAGAAACGTTTCCACAGATCAATTTCACACAAACCATAAAAAATTTTTGAAAAATTTCAAGTATTCATAACTGATTATTCAGTCAATTCATTTGCTTAATCAATAATTCTGAAATACACGTTCACAATTAAAAGGACTTTAAGAAATTTACAGTTGATTTCTAAGTCTTTGGAAACTTAGGGAAATTTGATAGTCTCTTCCTCATTTTCTAAAGCTCTCCAGTAGTGCGTGCCTTCGATGGCGTGAAAGATAAAGCCTGTCATCCTTATACACTAAATTCAGGATAGGAATCCGTTTCCCCACAAGGTCTGATTGCTGTCATTTCAAAATACAGCGAACCTGCAATCAAGATTATAAGTCACTGGCTGCCTTCACAGCCGATTTGATTTCCATCTCCCTTTGCAATATCCAAAAACACCTGTCAAGCCAGTTTAATTTGAACATTTTGTAAAGTGTTACATCCTGGTCTCACAACTTAATACCCCTTCGCTTGATCTTATTCTACACTCTGGCTCAATACTGGTGGAGTACCAAATGCAGAAAAAAGCATATGTGCTTTACTCCAACTTTTTTAATAATTCTCTGGTTGATAAGTTTATTCATAATTAAATTTAAATCAGAATATTTTAAGAAGACGTGCATCAACTTGCATTGGTTTGTACGAAATTATTAACTGAACAGAGTACTTTAATTTATTTATGACTAAGGGCACTTCATTATCTTTATAATATTTATTGTACTTAAATTTATTTTTATCGTAACTACATAACCAGCAATATAAGATCTTGAAATAACAAGTAATGATTACTTTCAATGACTGCCATTAATTTGTCTAATGCACAAATAAATTACCGCAATTATAAGAAACAGTAATTACTATTGATGTAAATTAACGTAATCATCAGTGCGATGTGATTAATATAGTGTGCTGATCAAAGTGTTTCAGGCCAAAATAAGCATTTAATGTTAAAAATATAAACTTACATGTCACTTGAGGGCTAGTTGCTGCAGGGACCTCTGTTGAACGGCAATTTGTTTTAACGAATAGGCGTCTCAATGAATTATATCCGAATAATACATGTAAGTAGAATTTATTGATAAACACGTTAAGATTAATAACTTCAACTCTTAGTGACATCATTTTATATTTCGAAGGGTGCATTCCTTTACTTACCATCTCAAAAATGTCTTGCTGATAGACTCAAGCAAGTATAAATTTAAAGCTTATGGGTTCCTGCTGGCTGTTTGTATAAGCATTTGAGCTAGTGATCATACCTCACACAGATAAAAGTGAATATAGAAGTAAGATGTTATGCATTCATGAAAATGAGAACAAATTTACCAGGAACTCTTCTTCAGAAAATATGAAGACTTTACCAAGTTAGGTGACAAACAGTCTAGTGAAACTCTTGAGAATGAACGCTATTAATAAAGACAGATTCGGAAAATTGAAACCTAGAGAATCTCAAAAGTTAGTTCTGTTACCAATTTGTATTGTTATCTTCACTTATACACATGATGACATCGTTTTCGATTATAGTACGGACTGAAGCTGAGTAAAACTGCTCCCTCCTTTGTCTTTGGATAACCTTCGGACAGTTACTTTGGTTTAACCAATAGCATTCATATCATTTTGTTGTTATCATCTATGATGTTGGATACTGATAATCATTTGGTGGGAAACAGTAAGATAAACTGAGCTCCACTTTTTTATTCTACAAAACACTTACATAAATGTTCAAGAAAACTTATTTGCCTTTGTAAATATGAACTTTGGCCATTTCAGCATCAATGGATGAACTATTAGGAATATACAATGTACACTGTTGAAGAACATTAGTAAGAGCAAAGCAAATGCACAGGTTCATCCCTTGTGACACATATCATACGACTTAGTTCATGATTTTCATTACATTGCACCTATTTTTGTCCACTTGGTTAGTATTATTAAGAACTCTGAATGACAAACGATGATTGTAAACATACGCTAACTTCCCTGTCTTTTGGTTGTCACAAAACTGTTTACAGTTTCAGTTTGGGAAGTGCTTTTAGCATGAAACTCGTTGAAATGTATATATATATATATATATATATATAATACATCTGATATGCTTATGAATAAAAAGTTATATTTGATGCATCATCCGGTGAGTAACACTGTTCTTATCTGTGACATATTTAACGAACAAACTGATGCGGAATTATAACAGTGCTCAATTTGTACACACGTATTGGAATAGCTATTTTCATGCAGTAAAATAATTACAAACCACCAATCTATGCAATAGATGTGTCCTTTGCTAGTCCACCGGCAAGCGATTACATTTTATAATCCGTTGAATTCACTTGAACTGAGACATGGCATATACCTTCTACAGCAAAATTCAATTCATGAACATAGATTAGTCAAATAAAAAGCAGTAATGACAAATGTATTAAAATCTTATTTTCAGTGGTTAGTAACGCACACACAGTGATAAAGTTTTTCTTCTTTGGTAATCGAGTGAAATTACTGCCTATCATCACAACTATTGTTCGCATTATGTTTATTCCATGAGAGAAATATAATTTTAAAAATGGATCCATTCTAAAATTCACAAACGTTTCACAGACATTATTTTAACTGGGAAGGCTATAAGACACTAGGCCTAAATTAGAATTCATTGACTATTCCTCTCCCCCTGGAGTAGAAGTTAATTTATATGTTATAAAATATAACAGATTGTAAACTCACGAGTGCCATTAGGTGATTTTTCTGTAATAATCATATGCATTTGTAATCTGTATGTAAGGTATTTTAAAATTCCTGTGAAACGTAGGCTTTAACAGCACATGATACAATCTGTTTTAAGACTTACTACTGAATTAAGAAGGCATGATTTACACTATCTCAATAATTTTTGTTCTCATTTAATTGTAAGCTACTTTAAGGATTCCATGTATTAAGAATAAAAAATCAGTTTCTAGAGCATTATTAAATTCTTATATGGTTATCGTCTTGAACACGGATTCTCTGCATTATATTATTATCTCATTCCTCTGAGTGCAACATAGGGCTTTAAACCCTAGAGCTCCAGTAGCACTTGTGTTTTTACGGGCTGAGTTTGCTAGCCTTACACTCAACCTTCCCTCTAAACCGGGGTCACTACTGACTTAGCGAGATTTAGAATTGCGTCGGCCTGGGATCTCCCCCGCCAACTACTTATGTGGCTAGTGGGTATTCTAGTCTTGAAACTCCGACTCACTGATCCTCTTCATAAACCTTATTCATTATCAGGAAATTTCACAGATGTTAGTTACCTTAACAAATAAATAAAAGTGATAGAATGTAGGTCTTTATACTACATAAAGCTTGTACTATCATTTAAATCTGTCGAAACATTCACCTTAACATGTATCCATTATATACTGAATAGGTGCTTTATGATGGAATTGCAGAATGCTAGTCAATCATGCTCAAGGTCCAGGTTCAATTCCCAGCCATTTCACTCCTAAACCTCAGCTAGTTTACTAAATTGCTGTAAGCTTCTGTGTGAAGGAAGATTTGGTATGGAACTAAGAACTGCATTCCTTAAAATATGCCACTGGCACTGAAATTTCAAAAAATTGAAGTTCCATTAAGAACTCAAAGTGACGAATTTCTTTAGATCAACACTATGAGTGCTTATTTTAGACACCGTGATTGCTTGTTGTAGTATATTAAAATAAACAACCTAAGTGAGCATAAATAGTTATACAAAACGATGAAACTACAATATTTATCTTGTGAATTTGACTTCAGATTGGGGTAGACAATGGAGAAAAAAATAATTGTGTGGAAAGACAGTAGAGACTTGGAATAATTGTGCTTTATTCACATTTGTTGTTTATTTTATAATTCTATAGTGTTAGGAATGATCCTAAGTTTTGAATCCAGCGTACCAGTTTTGGTTGAATAATTTTAATAATTAATGTCACTAAAGTTAAGAAGATCAGAAGAACTCATAATCAGGTGCATTCACCGTGTGTATTAATTGAGTTATCAAAATAACTTATCTAGATAAAAAGGATTATTGACACGAACATCATTATTCTGACTCCATCAGTGGTCCTACTATAGTTCAACCCTCATAAAATCCTTTCACTCTGTTAGCAGAAAACACCTTTCAAAAAGTTCTTAAAATGTAGGACTTACTGCAGAGTTATTTAAGTCATTATTAATAATAAGATTATATCCAGTCATATTATTCAGTTTCTATTGTTGCTCACTCAAAAAAGGTTTGAGAACAAAAACTGAGTCTCATTTCTCGTTGACTGTTTGCATATACCTGTCTGGTTATGCATTTAAGTTTTTACTTTTGGGATCTTAATAGTATGGGTTATATTTTGCTGATATTGGATACTGATGACTAAATTCAATTTTGCATTATGTTTGAGTGAGGAAATCTCTGACAGTGGTAATCTGCGATTTCTTTATACGTTACGAATGCTCTGTTGCCTGATTACTTTCAGTCTTCAAACATAGGAAAAAAGTACTTGTAGTAAATATGTGGATATTTTGTTAATATTTAAAAGCAGCTTCGTCACATAATATTCATTGAAATACACTTTATAACCACTGAACCTACCTTCACCTGCCAGTGTTATGTTCAGGCTGATTGAGGTAAGCAAGAAGGGAAGAAAGAAGTAGATATATTTGTTCATTAGAGTGATCTCTTAGTTACTGAAGAATTTTACACTTGTAAAGTGTCTTCAACAAAGTGGATGGATCAGAATGAATAATTATTTTTGATTAAATAAAATAACGAAACAAAAAACAAACTCTAACACCTATTTACTCAAGACGTTTGCACACTCACGGATGTCTTTACCTAAATGCTCACATTATTTTATTATTGCATAGATGTAAATGAAACTTATTGATCAATGTGTGAGTAAATAACACCTAATCTGAAAGATTGGGTAAACAAAGAAAACAGGCCATTTTGTAAAAGTGACGCATCAATTTTCATTTTACGAAATGGTACTCATAGTAATATTCCAGACGAGACAAAATATCATTTAATCTATACATGTTCCTAGCAATAATGTTTATTGATTCGATTGACTCAGAAATGATGAATTTGAACACATACATCTGTATAAGCCGTCTAAATTCCTACGACAGTTACCAAGTATAAGCACAGAAATGGGAATTCAGTATACACTAATATTACAGTTTGGCAGTTAGCAGTATGGCATTTTTGTTTTTGATGATTCTTGATATGGATAAAAAGTCCTTAGTTAATGATATTGAGAAATTCAGTCACCTCTGGGTCCACTCAAGATTATCACTAACAAAACCTGCTACTAGAATAATATTAGTCACTACATAGAATAAATTTTCTTTCGAGTACTAACTCAGTATCACCATTTGTTATTTTTGGAGATATCGCTTAGCCACTTTTAGTGTGTATACTATATACAGGTAAGGAGAATGCGTTTTACAGGATTTCATCATGAGCTGAACTTAGTTAGAGAGCCACTGGAAGACCTGAGAGCACTGCACAGCTGTTTTGTCCTAGTTTGGGACTCTTCAGTGGTACGCACCCACCGGGATTCGAGCCCGTGACCTTCTGGTTACAAGACGAGCTCGTATACCATTAAGCCACTTTGATCCGATCCAATGGCCCATGAATTCTAACTTCTGACAATTCACGACGTAGCGTGACCCCTAGCCAATGTCTTCGGCGAGTATTTGTCCTCACACCCGACCTGCTGCATCCTACTACTTTTGTTATAGATGGTATTTCTAATGTGTGAGTGGTAACCGGAATTAACACTTTACTAATTACCTGTCAACAGTAATGTATATATGTATCAGAGATTAAAAATAGAGCAGTGTTCACTGTTCTGCATCATGATTGCATAAGTTATAAACTTCTTTACACCCCGTTGCTGATAAAACCCAGGTTGTCAATTGTAGATAAAGTCTTACAATGGGAGCATACCATGAGAGCTTTCTCCATTGTTTCAGTTTTCTGTATTCGACTAGTTGCAACCAGTCATTGCCTTTTCAGTTGTCTTATAAAATGCAGCCTAGAAGTTTCATCTTATGCATGCCACCCACACTGAGACATACAGAGAAATTATCTGACGCTGGTGTGCAAAATGTCGTCCATGAAGCAATCGCAATTAATCACTTAAGGCTTCCCATTTTCAGCTTTTGTTCAATAGAAGGCCAAATAGGCAATCATGACACTTGACAGTTATTTGTGTCCCTTGTATACTTCAATGAACATAAATTTAAGGTTTTTAGAGAACATCAGTTTCTAAAATAAGTACTTTACATATTTCATCTTTTTAAAAAACAAAGAGAGTTCTCTTTATGAAATGATATATCTGCACAACACATTTCGAAAAAGCTGAACATGCTTGTCACAGGAATATAGGTATGGAAATAGTGAAGAGTTACGAGGTGAGAAAATAGACAAAGGTCAAGTTAAAAGGACATACTGAAGGTCAAAATAACATTGGAGATCACGGAGCCAAAGAAGTATGGTAACAGTACATCTGCCCTGGTATTAAAACGAAGTTCACCAAGGAAGGTTTAATGTGATGAATTATTTTAGAACGCGTCTGGTGGTTTAAACTTCTGAATTGCTAGGGCTTCTATAAACTTTGGGATACGCCCCAACCACGTTTAATAAATAGGTTTAGAAAACGTGTAAACATCACTTTTATGTCCTGCTTCTATGATTTGTTTCGTAATAGATATGCTAGGTCGTCTGTTCTCATCATTAGTGGGTTCTGGGGATTCCATTTGCTTCTAAGACCTTTACTTGCAAAGATCGCCGAGTCCTCCCAATGTATGTGTAGCCACACGTACATTTAAACTGGTAGATCCAGTGGGATGTGACATGACTTTCCGTTTGTTCTAAGGGCTTAGATGAATATATGCATATATTCTGAACACTTGAATTAATTTTATACTACGTTGGATTGTAATAAATGGCTGTAGAAAATTAATTTTATGCATGATGTTGACTTTTCTATGTATTTTGTGAATTTTAAAGCTTGTTTCTAATTCAGTTTGTGGGTTGGAATGCCACTTTTATTCCTGCCTTGTTAGGAATTCTGAGTAAGGTTTTCGAAGTTCCTTCCTTGTGTGGAATTACTATGATGATTTAGATTCCTTATTGTTGGTGTTGTCTTGCGCATGTCTGACATACATGTCGTCATTAATGTTACTATTATTATTATTGTAATTATTATTATCACTAACACTACTATCATTATTTATTTTATTTTTACATTTCCCAACATACTTTCTGACTCATTTATCAGCGTAATTGTTAAGTTTCAAAGCTTCTTTTATATGCCTCACTTCCTGTCTTAGATTTTCCTTGGTACTACTTAGTTTTGTGCTCTATCACTTAAACATTTAACCAATCTTTTTTCACTGGCAACTCCCTCAGTTTGTTTGCATAATTTTCCCTGGAATTTAAATACTGTGGAAGTCAGGCATAGCTGCACTCTCAGCATTATCTCCTAAAGTGGCGCTTTCGTGCTAATTTCAAGCTCTTGGTCAGAATTGAGTTCCTGGCTACCTCTATAGCCATAATTATTGGTGTGCGTGTATGCAGACTGACGATGTCAAAACTAACCATTTTTTTCTTTATTATGTAATTTTAAATTATCTAATCTATGCTTTAGTTCCTAAGAATTTGTTAATCTAGATTTTGAGTGGCTTTCAAGAGGATTTAAGCGGCTCAAAATCTAGACTAACAAATTCTGACAAACTCAGCATTGTGTACATATGCTAGAAATCATCTGCGTTTTGAATCCATGCATAAATATGTCACTAGGTGGGATTTCTGTGATCAGATTTTTCAAAAGAATAAATGTGCATACAATTATAAAGTTATATCGGCTTTATTACGATTCCACGGGGTAGTCATCCTCAAATCTGATAAATAAAATAATGCCACATTATCTCACTTAGGTTTTTACTTTCACTTTATCCAAGTGCATTACTTTATTTACAAATTAGATTGAGATTATGATTAATAATGTAAGTGTAAGACATGAACACTATGGTAGAATGTACTTCCACATTAGACAAGGTTAATCTAATGACCACATAGTGATGCACCATTAACAACCGGATGACGTTTGGAGCATATATTATTGCTCATAATCATTTCTATTTAGTCACATGTGTTCACATTTTGTCTGATAGATATTTTCTTTCTTCCTGTCTCTCCAATGCATTTTGTTGTTTGTTGCCACTTTCCATATTTCCGGTATAGGTGTTGCGTCATTCTGATTGCATGTGTGCGGTGTTGAATCGACGAAGAAAGCTCCAGTGATTAACCTCTTTCTCCACCTAACTATATTATTATTAGTATTATTTTTATTATAACTTCATTCGGTTCTAAGTTGGACATAAGGTTTCAGCAGCACATCACCATTTCAACATGTTCCCTGCAGCTCCTTATTTCTTGCCCCACTATTGGCCATAAGCTCTCATTTCCACCATGTCATCCTCGGACCGACGCCCAACTCGTCTTTACCCACTTGTTTTTCACTCCACGACGTCGCGAGACATATCAGTCAATGGTCTTCTCAGTGTGAATCCAGTCCATCTCTATTTCCTTCTGCATAGTTTTTCAGGAGTAAATTCTTGGCTGGTTCATTGCTATAGTTCCTTGTTTCTAATCCTTTCTGCTGAGTTATATTCGACTGTTGATAAATGTCCGCAACTTTTTGGAAATGCTCTTAGTGATGCGCATGCCAAATCTATTAACAATATAGAAGAACCTATTGGGCAACACTGTAGAAAATTTAGTTCTTGTCCTTTATGCTGTGTGTAGCAGCTTTCCATTCTAGTTCCAGACTGAAGGTTTGTCTTGTTTTTCCAATCCTGCCTTTGATATTCTCATTCGTACTGTCAACTGGACTTTAAGTGATGCTGCCTAGATAAGTGAAAAAATTGACTTTTTCTGAATTTCTCCTGCTGATGGTTACTGATGCTTGTTGTCCTTGGTCAGTTGCCCTATTCACTTCTGTATGTGCTTTTAAAGTCCTGTCTTTGTCGCTTTTTTCGCCAACCTATCGATTTTCTTCCGTGGATCTTCGACTTTATGTGACAGTGGACATAGATCATCGGCGAAGTTCAAGTCTTCTTTAGTCTTCTTGGGGTTCCAAAATATAACTGTCTCCTCGCTCCCCACGGTTTGTTGCACGATCCAGTCTACTGCAAACAAGAAGATCATCGTTGATAGTAGGCGCCTGGAATATGGTACTATTTTAAGGTCACTGAATTCTACTCAGAGAATAACTAAATCAATGAGGAGGATTTAAAAGCGTACGCTTATCGTTACAAAATATGCCAACTAATTCATATTCGATAAACTACTTATGTTGATCTCTAGACTACATATATGAACAAAGTCATTTTTCGAATTATTTAAATAACAGATTTATAATGAATTCCATGACTTCTGTATAAAAATATTCATAAACTTAATGTGAAAAGCCATAGACATAAAATTACTTATTATTGACTTATTGACTGTTTACAAAAAGTTGAAGTTTTCAGACAGTATTTGTCAATAAAAATTTTGAAACATAATACTGTTCAATCCGGATACTGTCACCGCTAATCATTAACATATTTTGAGGACGGTTTACTCTAGTTTTAAACAACGTGTTTACGCGTCATCAGGAAATCGGTTGATCACAGTGCTGAGTTATAAGTATATTTCCTTTGATAGTATAGTATACAATTATAAAGATTTTCAATGAAATTCCTACTTGCAGAAAGGATTACAGTGAATTTCATTGTTATGATAGCATTTAAACTACGGACACATTCTTGAGCAGCCTGAACTTTTGTCTCAATCTTTGCATTTTATATGCAAAATGTTTTAAGGGAACTTCTGATGTACAGTGTTTCAAGAAAATTGCACTACAATCTAAAACAGTGCTAGTTGGCTGCAGAAAATATACAAAATTTGGTTTGAATTTGAGTATTATAATCTAAGTGAGATGGATACCGAAAGCAAAATGTTTTTATTTTGTCTTAAACAGTTTAATAGTACCAGTTTAAAATATTAGTGAATCTCCTATCACGGTAGTTAAAATGATCGATCCATAAGTCGAAAGAAACTTGATATTAGACGCAGAATCAACTTTATAATCTTTATTCTCTGCATACGTTTAATTAATTAATGTATAATTCACTCTGAAATACCACAAAAGGTATGTAACTCAGGATATAAGTAAGAATTGTTCAGTATTTACTAAGCTTTCGTATTGGATACTGAATGTTACAACGTTTGGTTAGGTCAGAGTTTTATGAATAAATTATTTAAATAAGTAAGGTACTTTACAGGTTGTACGAGTATTTAGAAGTCATTTCTTTTATAATTTACCTTTGTCTAGTTATTATTGAGGGAAGTAATTATATCACCCTTTGACGCTAAATATCTACTAGATTATAAGGGGATCACTTCTCTCCTGTAATGCTGAAAATGTTAATGAACAAAGTAGAAGATAAGACTATACCAAACCATTATCTAAAGGACCACTGCTAATGACTGTGAGACAGCTATCCATGTTCCAATCTTTTATTCTTTACAATGCTCAGAAATATACTCACTAAGTCACTGTCATGTGATCCCATTTTATATGTGATCAGAGGTATTGTAGAGTAGTCGCAAAAGTTCCAGCCATATTTCTTGTACTCTTAAAATAAGAATAAGGCACTCAGAAGACAAATTTCGCGAGATGATATAATTTCGTGGTTTCTCCATAAGCACTTTTCAATTACCATGGTTCACAATAATAAAATAAAATGCATGACAACTACTTAGTTATATAAAACAAAACAACATATTAATCACCAATCATATTTAAATAAGTCAAGTAGTCCATGGTAGGCGAAGTTTGAAGTCTATTGTTTTTCGTACACATAGTTTGGGATGTACGTGATTAATCCATCACCTTCAGTAACCTTGAATTAATAAATATCGGTAAATATTACTGTATAAGACAGTGAGATTTTATCAAAATAAATTTTACGCATAATGGAATTATATTCTTTCATAGTGTACCATTTCTATTCTCATAAGTTGAATTAGAGCTTTGTGAAATAATTGTGAAGCAGTCATTAATAATGATTTGTGACCTGACATTATTAAGCGCTTTTTATGGATAATGATGAATTTATATTTAGATTAATTGCATTTTAGAATATGTTCTTTTCTAGGACATTGGAACATTCTATTGGTTCTATTTATATAAGCGTCACTTTAGCTGCAGGTGAACTTGTAGATACACTTTGAAGTAGAGTCCACAGAATTACATCCCTCAGTAGTAGGTACAGAGATCGAAAATGTTCGAGAAGTGAGAGGAAGAGATGCGGCGTAGAATGTGTGCCTGATGCCTGACCGAAATCTTTGAGCTGTCAACTGCATAATTTGATCACCCTTGAATGGTAGATTAATAAAGATAGCTTTATTTGGAACAGAAGCTGTCTTTTCAAGAGGTGGTTTATCCTTACTGTGATAATTGACAAAGTTTTCTGGAAAAAACTAGCTAATAAAACTGAATGTATATGTCGAAGTTCATTCATCAATGTGTCACTCGTGCATATTTTTCGGGCCCTTGAAAATAAACATTTCACAAAGGAATGTTTATACTGGAAAGGAACAAAACTGGTGAAATGAAGATAGTGTCGACTCCATGTCTGCTTACGAAATATAGATCGTTTAATCGTTCCATCGTCTCTTCTAGTCATTTAAATATTCAAGAAACAGAGTTTGTTTTTCGATTCACATTCAAAAGTCACTCGGATATCTGGATGAATGTGATTAAATGCAGTGATAAAATTCTCAATAGACTTTCTGTTATTGACAATAATGAGAGTAACATCCACATAACGTTCAAATAGTATAAATTTTCCTAGCCTACGTTACATTTGTTTCCCTAATTTAGACATGAAGGTATCTGCTAACAGGAGCCCAAGAAGGCTCCCCATCATAATACCATCAATTTGTTTGTACGCCTTGGAAGGTGAATCTAATATTTTCTGTACATATTTAGATAATGTCTTCATTGTAAGTGACAGGAATAGGTAAGTGTATCCCATTGCTTGTGATTTAATCGCAAATGAAATCAAAAGTTTCATAAAGTGGAACATTGGTGAGTAAAGATTCTACGTCAATTGAGCACATAACCTTTACCCTAATATTCAAAGTGTTTAACATTTTGGTCAGATCGCATGAAATTTGTACAGAATGACTTCATAAGGAGTCTCTTACTGCCATGAGGACCTCTGTAATCCCCTTAGCGATTTTATTATGTGAAGAATTCGACATATCACAGATTTAAATATGAGTGGTCATTAATATGTTGTTTTGTTTTATATAACTAAGTAGTTGTCATGCATTTTATTTTATAATTGTGAACCATGGTAATTGAAAAGTGCTGATGGAGAAACTACGAAATGACATCATCTCGCGAAATTTGTCTTCTAAAAGCCTTATTCAAGTTTATCAAATGGACTAATTGTTTTAATCTTAATATTAATTTGATAAGGCCTTTTTTTTAAAAACAAGAATTACTAGTGTGCCCAACTGCTTTCAATGTATTTTTCTTCGTACTCTACAATTGTCAATGCAATCATTTTAGCATACAATTGTCAGTAAGAGCAAATTAGAATTCTATTAGAAAGTGTTTTGTGGAATATGTAGAAGACTCAATAATAGTCAGTTTGTTTTGATTATAATTTAAATTATGTCTGGTCAATAAGAACAGGAGATAAAATGGAATGAAATAATCCAGCTATATATATATAGTCAACTAAAGTACAGGTTTCAATGGTGAGTGTAGTAAATGATGTCAGACACGATATGAAGACTTCAGGGAAATAAATCGGAAAATGGGATAAGCACAACGTATGTTCAAGTGTTATAAATAACAACAATTATGATAAAATAATAACGATGGTGTGGCGTTAGCATAAACGTACGATTGGTGAACGGTTATTAGGAAATATTGAATTTAATAAAGTGGAATGAAAAAAAGGGAAAAGGAGCAGAAAGAAAGAAGATAGAGATTCAAAGCTTATGGAGGATTTACTGATATAAATAAGCGACTTCACAAACTTCTGGATACGGAAACCAGGTCTTGGGGTAATGACTACTATCACTTCGGCTACTGATTGAAGACGTGATCGGGCATGTCTAGAGAGAATCCGAGGAACTCTCACTGAGAACGCCTGCTCTGGTTTGATTGAGTATCCAGTATTCCCTGGGTGGGCTAAGACTGAAGTATTTACATATTTGGCTGCTCTCTTACTCAACCATACAGATATATATTACGGTGAATGCATGAACAGAGCCCTCAGAGTAGGTCCTATGTAAGTACTTGCGCAGTAGTATTTGAACTCACATATTGTATTTTTCGCTTGCCTTTCAGTCATACCATGTGTTCCATTCACTTCTGTAAAATGTTTCCTCATTTCATAGAAACTTCAGAGAGACGTCGGTTTATTCACATAAATAATTTTCAGATATTATCTGTTCAACTTGATCATCTTTACTGATAAAAATAAGGCGACCAATTTTTATGTGCCATTATAATTCTTATTTAAGGAACTCTAAATTTTTTCTGTGCATTTCTCACGGGCTTTATTTTTCTTTCTCTAAAAGTCTTGTGAATGTTTTTTCATTTGACTTAAGATAAATCTATGAAATATGAAGATACTTTTATGAAACAGTCTATCGGGAAACTTTCATCAGTAAATGAGGTAACATAATTCAACAGAAATTATTTCATTGAGTGATTGCAGAGTATCATCAGTACATGAAAAGTTGGTACTTAAGTTATTGATAACCTGTTTTTAACGCCGCAGGTTAATCATTTGCCTTACTAAATTTGATGTTTGATCTAACTAGATAAAAACTGTAGGTCCATCTGTTCATTTAGTCCATTTACACTGCATGAATAATTTTCAAGGGTTATTAGGTGATTTCAGCCTCTATATTTTAACCTCCATTTAATCATCCCCTTCTAAACTACACTTTATATTATGTATTACATTCTGTACAACACAGTCACCAGTATCCTAATTAATTAATTAATTAATTAAACCAGGATGAAATAGCTATCCAGAACTCACTGGTTTTCAATGGTTCTCCAACTGATACCAATCCTTGGTCAAACCCGTATAAATAAATCTAATCCTTACAACCCAAACCCTTGAAAATATCAAAAAGCATCGTTTCTACCAAAGTCGTAAATGATTAATATTTTATTCAACAGACTGATAAAAAAGAATAAAATGTTATCATTTCAAAAAGTGTAGAATGTTCAAAAATATCTTGACAACATTAAATAGATGAAGTTTAAAATACACATTGACCATAAAGTTTTCCCACTGAAAGGGTGAATACTGTTTCCTTGAGATATTGATAAATAGAAAATAAATAATGAAATTTTACAAAATGAAACGCAAAATTTTGCAATGGTTATCCTTAGACAACTGATAATAGTCATTATTAAGATAATCTCAACTATCATGGATGAAACATTTGTAATTATGAGCAATAAATTTAACTCAAAACAGTAAATAAATAATGCTGAATCACTGTGCATCTTTATCCAGTTAAATTCAGTTATGGAATGAAATAGATAAACCTTAAAGTTAAAATTCGTCCTATGAAAATATTTTAGTTTCGTTTTCATATTTTATGTTTCCTTCTGTACTATCTTTACCAACTGGTTTTTATTATTTTATGCATAATACATAATACTCTTGTTTGTTCTTTTGGGTAACTATCTAGCAGTGGAATTAATGTTTAGGTATAACAGCTGAAGTGAATTAGAAGTAATCCTCTTGGTCAATAAATCATCATTAGTTCACGCTCATACTGTCAACCACCAACCTCTATGCATATCATCAAAAACAGATTCAGTCAATCAGAAAATTTACTCAATCTCTCTGGGAAATTCTAAGAAGGAATGTCAGAGATGATAAGAATGATATGTCACATCAGAAGCAACTAAAATTTACCTAACGAATATAAAAGCTTAGTGAATTTATTTGAATCCTTCATGAAGCACTGGAGATAATGTTTCAACTGACATTGCTAGCGTGCACCTCAGTTCAGATAACTACAGGAATAAAAAATATTTTCCATCATCTCAGATCGTTTTCTAATTTTTAAAATCTTATTTCTTTAAATAATAATTCGATTTATTGCTGGGCTAGTCAGATAAGTAAGAGTAAATATGGCCGAATGCCAGTTTGTTTGTTATCTTGCGTCTTGCATAATATATAACAACATCTGGCAACTGCAAAGAATAGACACCAAATCCAAACGACCTTGAGCCAACCAATCAGATCGCCCAGCATTACAAATGGATGGTTTTCATAATCTTCGTTGCAAGTTTCATCCTACTCCTAATCTTCCTTGCCACATTCACCCCAACCCTTCCTTAAACCTATCATAACCTTAACCCTGAATCAGGATGAAACTTACAGCGAAGATTATGAAAAGCATTCATTTGTAATGCTCAGAGATCTGATTGGTTGGCTTAGATTCGTCTGACTCTGGTGTCTGTTCTTTACTGTTGCCCAGCATCTATTATACTATCAGCCTTTACACACTTATCAACTTTGAAATATCCATATGTTTACTGTTTAGTGTTCCAGTAAACAGAAGTTCATAAATATATATTTATATATGTTTCTAAACAGTTTTAGTAGACATTGCCGATCAAAATATTTTATGGGATGTTTCTATGCCTCTGCTTCTAAGATTCGTTTTTCTTCTTGGTTTATTAACGCTCAATTTACTGTGGGGTTACTGAAATGAATCATTATATTACAATAGCTTGCTTTTATTTTGTCAATAACTGCATCGTATGTTATCGTACGAATGAGAAAATTGTCCACTGGTTTTACTTCATGTAAACACATATTACGAGGAAAATGTCGATCACTAATTACATGCTGCATCGTCGGATTATGAAAAAATATGTCCAAAATCATTCAAAAGGAAGTAAATCACAAGATAATATGAAAAGTTGAAACTAATAATCTTAATCACCATCGCCTGTTGGAATATGTAGGTGCTATTGAGACAATTTGTTACAATCCATGCCACAGAGTCAGTCCACTTATTTACATTAGTCTGGCTTATAAAGGTTTACACAGTTGTCTTGGTTCTTAAGATCAAGATTAGTCGAAAATACTTTCACACTAAGCATTTGGTTATGTTCATTATCTCACACCATCTTAAATTAATTTCCGAGACTTTTAATAGACTCTAGACAGTGTTTATAACTTTTTGGAGGTTGAAAAATTATTTTTGTCTTTCAAACCGTGTGGTTGTAGTTTATTGAAGTCTACCACCTTAGGACAATCTTTTTGAAGTCTGGTATAAGCCGAAGCATTTCACATTCGTTTAGCTGACAGTTTGTGAAGAGTTTTTAACTAAGTATTAATTCACGACAATGGTAATTTGCATTCAAAGTATGCATTTTCTCTACAAACTCTCTGGATTCGCCTATGTATCACTCAGATTAACTTTCAGCCTAGAATTTTAAGCACATTTATTACTCTACATTTGTGAATGACAGCTTTTTTCACATTATTTTAATGTAATGTTAGATATATCGAAAAAGTGTCCTAGTGAAATAAATATATGCAATTTATTTCGGAAATATCTGACTACTGTTAGAGAATTAATACTACTGTTTATACCTGGCTTACCTCCACTTATATAATCTAAATTGTACACAATTAAAAATTACTTCCAATGTAAGTCTAATTGTTATAAACACGAAGACTAGAGGACGTATTATCCAAACTTATCTTTCCTGACGGGGTGTAAAGTCACTGCCTAAAGAAGCATTTTCGACGTACTTAATATAACGTATGCATCTGTCTGTAATCTACTCAGAAACCTCAAAACGTTGTCTTATTCTATACTTTGTTTTCCATTCCAGATGTGCTTGTATTTTTTGTTATTCCAGGCTTCCTATTATAGGTGAACACCATCACATAAAGGTAAATATCTTAGCGCTATGTTACATTATAGTTCCGTGTAAGGTGAGTGTATTTGATAAGTAATGCAAGGGGAAATTGTGATCGACTGGATAACGTTTTTAATCATATCAGAGTAGTCACTGAATCACTTCGTAAAGTTCCAGACCCTTGTGCTCTCTGTCAAAACAATACTGATTCAGTGTTATAATCACATTACTAAATCACTACCGTTTTCTTATCCACTTAATCCTGTGGCACTGTTTAAATGTATGTATATAAATACCTATTTTTCCTGAATACAACCTTAGTAGGGTCCATATCTAGTTAGTATCATATGTTCTGTATACCTAACTAACGTCTACATATGAGGTTACTGATACACTTTAAGGTTCACTGAAAAACTGTTGTTCATTATGTGGGGCTCCATAACAATGACTCGGGGAGACCTTGAGGGGTGTGTAACGAAGATCTGACAGATTTCACGGCATACATATTAGCATCTAAACTTTATTTTCGCTTCCATTGATGTATTATTTATAAATTCATTTGTTTTACTAGTGTCCCCAATTTCTAGTCCATCATTCCTTATGCACGCACAAAACTCGGCTAAAAAGAAACAAGTTTCTAGTGTTCCCTGATTTTCGATGGTCACTTTAGCTTAAGTTGATAATTGTTGACTTAAGGCTGTTGGATTCGTAGAGACTTGATTTATTTCAACCTGGTATGTGTTATGAATGAAAATGAATGAGAGGAGTGATGAAAAATAAAGACCAATGGGTAGCCGTCTTGCTGTGATTTAGAATACCATACCTCTTGACGGCTTGCTAGTATTAACTTCTGAATAGTACTAAACTCAGTGTGGATTAATTTCAATATTTCTTTAGTTTTCATTGGATTTAGACTAACGCTAAAGAGCACTTTGCTATTAATATAACTTTTAAAGTTGTATTTTTGACAAGAAATAAAAATTTACTGGAGTATAATCATTAACAACTCACAGCATTTGATAACCTTCTCACCTGAAATCAACCCATGTTCACTACATAACCACGTGGTTCATAATAAATCCTTTGAAAACATGAGTGTCATAGTATTACTGTATAATTGCATAATGAAATTATGCGTTAAAACTGTTGTGGAACGTTAGATATTCACAGAGATTAGTCACACTTTTGAGAGATGGTGGAAATAGAGATCCTTTGCATCTTAAAAAATGTCTCTTGGTGTAAGAAACTAACTAGAGATAACTATAAAATTTTAGATTTTGATAATGATCATTTTCTTTTGGTATTGAATGACATGAAACTAAGGTAACGCAGCTTTTCCCACCTAACACTTTGTTGCGATAAATTATCTTCATATTGGCATTTAAACTCTACTCATCATTCGATAGTTAAAAAAATATCAACTTTTATGTAATTCTTTCATGATAAATATATCACATTCAAGTATTGGTTTTGAAGGGATTTTTGTTTGATTGGTTGGAGGATTTCATCATAAGCTGACACCAGTTAGACAGCCATTGGAAAACCTGGGAGTACTGGATAGCCGTTTCGTCCTGGGTTCGAACCCCGGTGGATGCGTACTACTGAAAAGTCCCAAAGTAAGACGAAACAGCCGTCCAGCACTCCCAGATTTTCCACTGGTTCTCTGACTGATGTCAGTCCATGATGAAATCCTCCAACCAATATCACGTTCAATTATTTCTAATGATGACATGCTTTAAAACAAGTGACTTACTCTCTGTACAAATTACTTTGACTGTTCAAAAGAGAAAGTGCAGATTAAACGATGCCAATTCATATACTGTTCGACAAACAAATTAAATTTCACACAGAAAATTACTGCAGTGTGTACTTACGTTGTTTTATCTCTTCTAAAAGAGTGGAAACAAATATCTTGCTTATATAATTTATTTACTCATTCAACGTACTATCAGCAATCTAAACTATTTAAAAATTATGTATCAATTGCTTTAAACCAAAATAAAAATATCTAATCAGAAAACAAAGAAGACAGTTTTCGATGATTAAAATAATCGTAGGGCAGGTAATGAATTTATTTAGTGGATGGTGACCAGCACTGGAACCCACAATAATGCTTTGGTGTTTGTAACGATGGGCGCTGGACTGGGGTCTCAGTAGGAATACCACCACTCAGTGGGAGTTGCAGGTAAATTCAACTTGCGAGTCCCGAACATAATGAAATAAGCATCTTGGATTCCACCACCTGTCACTATCTACCAAATAACATCATGTTATTCCGCAAACATCGTTGGAGTGTACTTAACAAGCGCTGCCATATCAAAACAGGCCGAACATTTTGATCTGATCAGTCAAATGGAAAATCAAAATTGACTTTAACAAATAATGAATACTGAATTTATTATTATGACACCAAACTACCTTGTCGTAACACAATGATAGTGATAACGCAACAGAATTCTGTTGGAAAAACTCAAGATTTTAGATGTCGACCACTTTGATAGAAGTAAATTGGAAAACACAAAAGATTGAGCGAAGAAATATTTACTTTTCAATTAGATCCTCTTCTCTGGCTCTACTCTAATATATATAACATTTTTACAATACACAACAATTTACCAAACAAGTGGTGATATTTGCAGGATAATACGAGCTCGTTTTATTTCGTGGATTCTCATCAACTGCATACATCCTAAACAAAATCAAATTATAGGTTTCAAGAAAGTTGTGGAACATACTTTTTCATAAATACTTTGAGTTATAGATAGAAGGCATAAGGAACATAATTCCAGAAATTGATGTAGGTAGACAGGTTATTCGGTGTCAAAAAACAACTAATTATATATAGTGGAATTGGATAAGAGGGATAAGAGTTCAGATTTCTATTGGAAAACAACACAGATTGGTTAGAGGCATATTACAGGGTCAGGGTCAGAGAACAAAGTAAATTTACACATCTTGTGGTGGAGAGTTTAAGAGGGTGGGGGTGAATAGTGAAGTAACATTTATAACTTAAACACACAAACAGTTAAGTAGATTTAAGTTATAAATGTTACTTCACTATTCACCCCCACCCTCTTAAACTCTCCACCACAAGATGTGTAAATTTACTTTGTTCTCTGACCCTGACCCTGTAATATGCCTCTAACCAATCTGTGTTGTTTTCCAATAGAAATCTGAACTCTTATCCCTCTTATCCAATTCCACTATATATAATTAGTTGTTTTTTGACACCGAATAACCTGTCTACCTACATCAATTTCTGGAATTATGTTCCTTATGCCTTCTATCTATAACTCAAAGTATTTATGAAAAAGTATGTTCCACAACTTTCTTGAAACCTATAATTTGATTTTGTTTAGGATGTATGCAGTTGATGAGAATCCACGAAATAAAACGAGCTCGTATTATCCTGCGAATATGTTCGTTCTTTCTCTCTTCAAACTAATAAAGGGAACCGGTTGCATGAAGTGGTGATATGTTTGTTAACAATATTTAAACAGTGTCAAAATGTCAATGGGTAGATAATTAACGCAGAAAATCAATACACATTTAAAAAGTAGAAATGGATAGAATAAATTAATTTTACAAGAATAACACGTAATTAAAGATGAAGTGGTCAAAATAAAATAAAAGTAAAATAAATTAATTTGGACAATTATAATTTAATAGGGGGAGGGGGGCGACGTAGTCCTGTCTTGTAACGATGGCCACGGTAAGCAAAGTGGCTGTACAAATTTCTTCTGTACACATAGGCTTGGTTTCTTCTGTTGGATTCCAATTGCTTATGCTATCTGTAGAAGACGAACTCTTAGAGCAAAGTTGAGATTAGTCGGAATGCGATAAATAATTTTGAATGCAGTATTCACATCAACCTTGTGCTCAGTATCAACAAGGTGTGCTAAAATAGAACTACGAATAGATTTTGTTTGTCCCTTGCTTAACCACGCTCGATGATGTTCAGAAATACGACGATGAAACTGCCTAATTGTACGCCCAATGTAAATTGAAGTAAATTGATTGGAAAGTAGGTTGTTGTAGACGTTGCATTATATCAGTGTCATTATTATCAGAATTTTGGGGACTGATTTCTGAGGATAATTTAGAGTGTAATAAAAGTAGTTTTTTATATTAGGTTATTAAAATAGACCTGAGAATAGCGTGCATGTTTGTGACTGCTGTATCAAGTAACATGGGTTTGTATTTAAAAAGGAATCAAACTTTTAAAAGTCAGCATCTCTCTTTTACAAGGTGAATAGAATAAGAAGGGTATCTAAATCAAACGGAACTTCGAACGACTTGTCTGTTCCATTCCAGGTCGAAATGTGAGTCATTTTATAAGGCTTCTTAGTAAAGTTACAAGTTGTAAACATTACATTATAATAATCTTCGTCGAATCAGCACTGCACGAAAATCTACAGAATGAAAACATACCCCGTGTATCTATCAATTTAGAAATAAAATATATATACAAATTACTGAACATATGAGAGAGAAGTGTGATGAAAATAAGGTCTAATTCTGCGGTAATTCAATAATTTTTGAAGAGAGCTGTGATGTGAAAATCAAGTTAATCAGTCAGTGACAAATTTTCTTGTCAAAATTTGTATTAAATTACATGGAGTGATGAGTAATGATGAGTAAAACAGGGGTTAGGTGTTGTCTTTCATGTTATAAACAACAGTGACAACCTTATATTATAAAAATTGTGTTCCATGTTGTGAAAGAGAAATGTACAGGAGTACCAAAACCTTCTATTTCCATTTGTGTTATCCAAAAAATGAAGGTATATGTGTAATTCAAATAATTGGATATAACTCAATATTCTGATCCACTCCGGTACACGAATGTGATGCTGTATAAAATATATGTAGCTGATTATTCTATCCCTGTTGATGTCATCAGTACATTTTATTTCCTCATATTCTGTGAGAAACCTCATTGATCAAGTATTTTAGAAACGTTTATATTGCTGAATTTACTACTCACAATGGCTGGAAAAAATCTCTTTTGAAAATGTGAAAATCACAAATTACTAAGTATTGATCGAGTTTACTAATAACCAAATATACTTCTTATTAAACGAGAAATTACAGTAGACATCTGTTGTATGGTACTCACAAATACACACACATTAGGGATGTCAAACTGTTTTTGTTGACTCCAAACTCCTTACTTGAGCTTTCTTCATTTAAACATAAAATTGATGCAGATGGCATCACTTGCTTATACATTAAACTCACGTTTCTTTTCTGTTACAATAACTGAAGAACAAACAACAGTATTTGGAATCATGAATACGTAGCAGTACTTTTCTTTGAAAAAGAAAAATCAAAATTGATTTACATATCTTTAGTTTATTGAATAATTTTATTTTATCAGATGACAAGGATGCAAAACTAAAGCCTTGACTCCTAAGTGATATTGATGACACAAAATGTTTATCTGACATTTTGACAAACAAAAACTACTGTTAGCCTTTTACATTTTTAAACTGTCAACAATAAAATAGTGACGCATTTTGTTTAACTGTTAGTCTAAGTGATGAGAGCATCATTGGATAAACGAACAGAAACTAAAGATCTTCAGAGGATAATGTTTCACTTCATCGATTTAAAAAATACAGTCACTGTAGAGAAATGGTGTTAGATGATGTAAAAGAACAATACAACAAGTAGAGTGGAAATGAAAATTATTTTGACTTTTGCAATATAACGGTAATGCATTTTCACCATAAGAGTTGATTTTCACTCCTGCTCTTTTTATTGTTCAGTCATTTAAAGTGGAAATTTTCTCTGAAAACAGTCTGGAAATCTGCTGCACATGGTAGAAGAAATAAAATTAGGATTTTCATCACTAACGTCAAGTGAGCGATTCGATATGGTTAAGGGATTTCGCGTATCACGAAAAGCATTTCCAACAGGCTTTGTACCGTTTGTCAACAGCTGTGTTCACTCCATACCAAAGATCAGGTAACTGGGAAGAAGTAGCAGCAACGAACGGTGTTAACAAACCTATCAAGAACCTTTTGTCCAACAAATATGCAGAAAGAAATGGAGATGTATTGGACACACTCTGATAAGACTGTTAAGTGACGTCACATGCAAAGACGTCTAGTGGAGCCCAATGGTGACATGGAGGAGAACGTGTGCATAGAAAATGAGAGCTTGTGAGCGATCGCGAAACCAGCTAATAAAGACAGAGTGTAATAGAGATTCACTGCTAAATTCCTTTTTTTCCGCTAGGAACCCCAGGAAATAATAATAAATTTCAATCTTCACTTGCTTGGTATAGTGATTATATCAGCACTGTTTGCAGACCGAATTATCAAATTTGTAAGGAATTCACCAACAAGATGCCCTAGCCTAGCCATTTTAATGCGACTATCATCCACAAAGGTATTATTCACTTAGAGATAGCTCATTATTTAGGTGAGATTTGTGTCGCTTTTACTCAGCGTAGAAGCCATTGACTTCTACGTAGGTATCCCATATAAAAAAGACTGATTTGCATTAAGTGGTAAGCGTGTGTCAACAAGGCTGATACACTACTTTCCGTCTCTACACGATCTCGTGTCTAGTTAGATAAGCAGAAGTGTTTTTAAATGCATAATGATTTAGTTAAAAAACAACCTTTTTGACACTCACTTGGTTGTACACTTCTTGTGGCTATATGTAAACAAATAATCAAAAATAAACACATTTGAATTTCTTCAAAAAATGAGGTGAAATTCACTCGTTCTTGCTCCAATTTTATTTTATCAACCTTTTGGTTAACCACAAAGTATTTAAGAAAGCAAAGTTTATTAAAAGTGAATCTGCTTTTTGTAATCTTTAATGCTGGAAGGTGAAATGATGAAGACTATGGAGCTATTGGTCTAACGTTTAAGTTAAATGATATTAAAACCTGGTTAGTAAATGGCCCTTCCTCGTAAATCAGTACTAAGTTGTTATTTTGAAGTTACAGGTTCAAAAACTGCTGTGATATAATAATTTTTTTACCTTTCATAATTAAAAGTTTCTTTAAAGCCGGTCTGTTAATTCAATAGTTCTTTTGATGGTCTGACTACAAGCAGGAGTCATTTGAAAGTTAAACAATAAGACTATTTTTAACTTTGAAAATAACAGTCATTAAAACAGGTGCAGTTTAATAAGTATTTTGCACATACAGTGCATACTTCTCTACTGATATGACATTCAACCACTTATAAATCTGGTTTCAAAAATAGTACACAAAGGCACGGTGAAGGAGTGAAGTTCAGTTTGTGATTTAATTTGTTAGGAAAAGAGACAGGCAGAATAGATTGCAAAAATCACTAATAATAATGATACGTAGTTACTAGTTATGTGTATACATATATGCTTGGAAGGAGTTATTCACTTAGTTAGAATCACGTTAGAGATAAACATAGGTCTTGAGTGTTATACATATATATATGTAATTCATGTTACTCACTAGTTGGTAAGGGCATAACTGTAAATATAGAAGGGTTAGATAACCTTGAAAGGTTTCAGCTATGAAAAGTGTAATAAATACTACATCAGTAGTCATCTTCATGACTTTAGACAACTCAACTGTACATATTAATTTGTTGTCTGAAACCTTCATGCATAAGCTTTCATATTTTTCAAACATTTAAAATATTTTGTAAAAGAGTATTTTTAAAGTCTTTACATGCGAGTATTACAGAAAAAATAGGATAATAATCATTAAATTGGACCAGAAGGAATAATTAATTGTTTGAAATAATGACGACGATTCCGAAAAACTAAAGGAATAAAATGACAACAAACTGAATATTGAAAGAATAATAAATACACAACAAGGCTTAGGGGATCGAAAGCTGAATATTGTCATTCTCAATGCATGTGTATATATTTCATCTTGTAAATTAAATAATCATATTAGACCACAGTAAATTGATATTGTGGTGTTCACTATTCATTTTTGCAGATACACCTTTGTCAAAGGAATTTGTTGTGTTTTGGCTTGCCCATAATAAATAGTACAAATTTTATGTGAATACAAATTCATTCACAGTGTATGAAAGACCTGGATACCGCAACACCTGGTGACATCTTGGTGGATTTCATCATAGTGCTATCTTGCTTTCACTGGGGCTCTATATCCTTTAATCATTGAATCCTGATAGATAATTTCCTTAAGAGATTTTACCATAGGTGAAGGGAACAGGTAGTTGAATAACATGAAATATGATTTTATGAACCTTCACACTAATGAAACTTTTTAAAACACGAGACAGAGTGTGGATTAGCCTCGAAAGCAGCACTGATTTCCATTTGCGCGTGATGTCTTACATTTCATTAGGCATGAGTAGAATGTTTTGATAAAAACAAGTCTTAGTTTGTGAATTTTTCTTTGGCTTTAATAGGAAAGCTGATGGTACTCAACGTCCGACATTTTAAAACAACTAATCTTCTTCAGCAAAGAAGACTGATTATTAACTTTTCCTTTTCACTAAATATAATCAGTTAAATGTTACAGCAAGGAGAAGTAAATAAGGATGCGAACAAAGGAGAATAAGTATGAAAAAGGAGAAAAAATACTACGGTATTTTCTACAGTTTAGTTTGTAAGAGTTAGTTATGTTTTTACGAGTTTATCAGGGATCCTAGTTTGGAAATCATCCACTAGGATTTGAATTCGGGAACTTCCGGTTACAAAGCTGTCTAGTACTCCCTGGTTCTCAATGGTTCTCTAACTGACATCAATCCGTGATCATCTACGGTATTTGACAATGGAAAAGTCCAGTAGAAGTTTCTAGACACCCAAATTTTTGTTTTAAATTTGTCTTCCTTATATATCACGAAACATACCCATTTATTCATAAGTAAAAACACAGTTTTTGTTCAGCGAAGAAATTTCTTTTCAACGACTTCATTTTCAAGCTGTACAGTCAATATACATATATGTGATAAGAATAACGATTATTAAAATGTTATAAGGGGTAGAGTTGAAGTGGATAAATTACAAAATTATTAAAGATTGTTTTATAAGTGAATTGGAAAATGTTTTAAAAATGTCAAGTGTTGTCTAAAAATTTTATAAAATAAGAGTACGATTACGATAAGAATGAAGATGTGAAGTGAAGTGGAAAGAATTCAAGTGGTAAAATAAAATAAAGTAAAAACTAGAAAGAACATTACTATGACCAAGGTAAAGAAAGGGGTTTGACAAAACGTTTTTGAACACATAATTTAGGTTTCTGTTCATGTATAGCTAAAGCTTCGGTTATGTATAAGTGAAGAAAACGTAAACTTTTGGATCGATTCGATTTTGCCATGTAGATAACTTTGAAAGATGAATCACATGGGGCTAAATGACCTGACTCTAACAGGTGATCACAGATAGACGACTTCGCAGTTCTACGTTCGCCTTTCATTAACCAGACTGGATAGTGTTCAGCTACACGTTTTCGGAGATTACGCTTACAACGTCCAATATAAACAGCTCCACAAGAGCAGGTAAAAGAGTAAATACACATGGATGTGGACAAAAGCGGTAATCTATCCTTGACGCATTGTCTAATCATATTTCGGCTGGTAAAAACTAGTTGTAAGTCAGCTGCAGGAAAAGTACGTTTAATACATTTAGATAGACGATTTTTAATCAATTCCGAAATGGTGTCACCTTTGAATGCCAGACTCATAAACAATTTCTTCTTCGGCACTGTAATTTGTCTGGGGGCGTGTTCTTTCTTGATGTTACGTTCGATAAACCTTGTAGGATAACCATTATTAAGGAGATTTGATCGAAGCTTATCTAGTTCACTATCGATTGTCTCTGCAGAGCAGATTTTACGAATTCTAGAGCATAAGGAATGAATAAGATTTCTCTTTCTCCCTAACGGTACCCAACTGTTGAAGTTAGTGTACTGCCCAGTGAATGTTGGCTTTCGGTAAATCGACCTTAGCAACGTACCATTCTCTCTTCTATCTAGCTTTACATCGAGGAAGTGAAATGAGGAATTCGACTCTTCTTCGACCGTGAAAAGCAAAGATGGGTGAGAACCATTAAATATTCCAAGAAGTTCAGCAGTTGAAGAGTTTTCGTCACATACAATGAAAGTGTCATCTATATATCTTTTATACATAGACAAACTACCGATGGTTTCCTTTAGTGGGCCATTCTCTAAGCTAGCCATGAAGACGTCCGCTAAGAGCGGTCCTAAAGGAGACCCCATTGCGACTCCATCCCTTTGATTGTAGATGACATCATTAAATCTAAATTGCACATTCAGTGTGCATCTCAGTAATAGTTGTTTAAGATCTTCAGTTGGTAACTCAATGTTCAAGCTATTTGAATCAATATACTCACATAGATAGCAGATAGTGTCTACTAGTGGTACATTTGTGATTAAACCGTCTGGTTCAACTATCCCCCGTTTATATGGCCTTCCAAAGGCGCACAAAGATGATGTCCCTCTGCGACCTGTATTGGATATGCTGAATTCACCGTATCACCCTACCGCTAAATGGCTTGCGGAAATTCTGGAACCAGTGAGATTAAATCTATGTTAACATAGTCTTTCGGACACTTTTGACTTTGTCAGTTGTGTTGATGAAATTAATGTGTCTGGTAAGCATATGATTTCGCTAGATGTTTGTTCTTTGTTCACAAATGTACCACTAGTAGACACTATCTGCTATCTATGTGAGTATATTGATTCAAATAGCTTGAACATTGAGTTACCAACTGAAGATCTTAAACAACTATTACTGAGATGCACACTGAATGTGCAATTTAGATTTAATGATGTCATCTACAATCAAAGGGATGGAGTCGCAATGGGGTCTCCTTTAGGACCGCTCTTAGCGGACGTCTTCATGGCTAGCTTAGAGAATGGCCCACTAAAGGAAACCATCGGTAGTTTGTCTATGTATAAAAGATATATAGATGACACTTTCATTGTATGTGACGAAAACTCTTCAACTGCTGAACTTCTTGGAATATTTAATGGTTCTCACCCATCTTTGCTTTTCACGGTCGAAGAAGAGTCGAATTCCTCATTTCACTTCCTCGATGTAAAGCTAGATAGAAGAGAGAATGGTACGTTGCTAAGGTCGATTTACCGAAAGCCAACATTCACTGGGCAGTACACTAACTTCAACAGTTGGGTACCGTTAGGGAGAAAGAGAAATCTTATTCATTCCTTATGCTCTAGAATTCGTAAAATCTGCTCTGCAGAGACAATCGATAGTGAACTAGATAAGCTTCGATCAAATCTCCTTAATAATGGTTATCCTACAAGGTTTATCGAACGTAACATCAAGAAAGAACACGCCCCCAGACAAATTACAGTGCCGAAGAAGAAATTGTTTATGAGTCTGGCATTCAAAGGTGACACCATTTCGGAATTGATTAAAAATCGTCTATCTAAATGTATTAAACGTACTTTTCCTGCAGCTGACTTACAACTAGTTTTTACCAGCCGAAATATGATTAGACAATGCGTCAAGGATAGATTACCGCTTTTGTCCACATCCATGTGTATTTACTCTTTTACCTGCTCTTGTGGAGCTGTTTATATTGGACGTTGTAAGCGTAATCTCCGAAAACGTGTAGCTGAACACTATCCAGTCTGGTTAATGAAAGGCGAACGTAGAACTGCGAAGTCGTCTATCTGTGATCACCTGTTAGAGTCAGGTCATTTAGCCCCATGTGATTCATCTTTCAAAGTTATCTACATGGCAAAATCGAATCGATCCAAAAGTTTACGTTTTCTTCACTTATACATAACCGAAGCTTTAGCTATACATGAACAGAAACCTAAATTATGTGTTCAAAAACGTTTTGTCAAACCCCTTTCTTTACCTTGGTCATAGTAATGTTCTTTCTAGTTTTTACTTTATTTTATTTTACCACTTGAATTCTTTCCACTTCACTTCACATCTTCATTCTTATCGTAATCGTACTCTTATTTTATAAAATTTTTAGACAACACTTGACATTTTTAAAACATTTTCCAATTCACTTATAAAACAATCTTTAATAATTTTGTAATTTATCCACTTCAACTCTACCCCTTATAACATTTTAATAATCGTTATTCTTATCACATATATGTATATTGACTGAGCAATTATTTAGTGCCACTTAATGACCTTTTCTGTAATATAAATACGACTGTACAGCTTGAAAATGAAGTCGTTGAAAAGAAATTTCTTCGCTGAACAAAAACTGTGTTTTTCCTTATATATGTTCAATGAACTCTGAAATACTCCCTAATCTGCTAACCTTTCGTAGTTTAACCATGTTTTAATTCTTTTAGCCTCATTGTACTTTGTTTAAAACAGCTTGCAGTGGTTATTTATCAATTTATCATGTAGTCAGCTGTAAGCAGTCATGTAAAAGTTGTTAGTTTTGTACTGATTGCATATCATTGGTATGCAAAAAATCAGATTGTATAACACACATACCTTTTGCAGTCCTTACGTGTACTGAAAACAGAATTCAATGACTGCGATGTACCAGTGATATTAATTTATAACTAACAACATCAGTATTAATAGTATAGTGTATTTAAAATATAATAAAATATCTCACAGATATCTAAATAATTCTAAGGTTCAAGAATTTAAAAGTTTATTGCTTATATCAAGTGTTTGTTTTCACTGATTTGACTTTTTCAGGTTAAATCACCTGCTGAAATCATCTAGGCAAGCTTTAATCACCAAGGAGCACAGGGAAAATTTTTCATCCTGGTTTAGGACTGCTAAGTATTGCTCACCCATGAATTCACCACCAATTAAATCCGAGACTTTCGGGTTACTAGGGTAGCCCGCTGAGCATTCAGCCACTGTAAGTACTATTGAAGAATTCCAAACTACGACGAAAAAGCTACCCCTTACTCTGTGGTTTTCAATAGCTTTCTAACTGATTTATTATTGGGCTAACCTTCTGTACGTAACATCGAAAGTTTAATTGGTACATAGTACATGTAGTAATTTGTCTCCCAGGATCAGTAGCAAGTGTCTATCCTCATATTCAAGTAATTGCCTTCATTTACCGCTATTTTTCAATAAAACGTCTAGAAAATTGTCTCGCAAGTAGTCATTGATGGACAATAATTCTAATGTATGAGAGGTGAGGTGACGGGTATTGAGGGCTGAAATCGCACTATGGTATCACTGCATCGAGAACCGACGAATTGCATAAAAATAAAATGACTCGTGTACTTATTGTTTTTCAGTGTCAGTAGTTCACTAACATGTCAAATCTAATAGATTCATTTTAAAACTTGAATTTACTGCTGTTTTTTATATATGAAGTCTTATGTCAATAACAGTTATTCCTTAACTATTATAGACATATATATATGTAGGATCTGAAAATGCTATGGAAAAAAATAGTTTCGTCAGTGGATTAATGTTCTGATTTATTTATAAAGTAAGCATGTTACAAAAACTCGGCTGTCATCATACAAATAGTAGAGTTTCAAGAAAAAACCTGAACGTCTAAATGAACACTGCTATTAAGTTGGTTGATAGACTTGATGTGAAAAGCTATGACGTCTACAAATGTGATAGACAGAATATCTAATAAATTCACAGGTCACATCCTCTTTTTCTATTTATGCTGTGATCTATGTGCAGATGGTTACAACAAATGAGATAATATCAGATAAATTGATAAACGACGGTAATAAAAGATCCTTCGAATTAATGTGTATGAGATAGTTAAATTTTCGAGGTTACCTAAAGCATTTTCAACAGGCTTCAGACGTAAATCAACAGCTGCCTTCGCTCCATACTGAAGATCGCTTGGCGGACCAGAAGGCAGTTGCAACAAGGAACTCTCGAAATGAATCCGTCAACGACCTACTGCTCAATAAATAAGCGGAAAAAAATAGTGATGGATTAAACACACTTTGAGGAGACTGCTGAATGACATCGCTCACCAAACCACCTGTTGAGTGGAACCCGAAGGGGGATGATGAGTTCATCGTGGGTCTGAGGCTAACATGTTGAAGTTCGTGTAAGGAGAAGATGACAGCTTATAACAGTCATGGAGCTAGCTAAAGACGACTTCAGAAAACAAGATGAAGTGGAGATTCGCCTTTGAAGCTCTTTTTTCTCTTTGGAACCCAAAGTAATAATAATAATGTTTAACTTACTTCTCCTCTTATCTGCAGGGGCTAAAAAAGGATGTTTCACTCTTTTTTAAAGAGGAAATGAATAGTATTAAAATTAAAGGTGGGAAAAAACCACCTGCAATCTTGTTGGTTTACATCTTTTTTGAATTTAAAATTAACATAGACACATATGCATCTGGATGTGGACTTGTAAAAGAAGTACATTTGCATATTTTTCATTATACTTATCACTAACACAAAACGTTATGTCAGTAATCTTCGTAAGTCAGGTTAGTTCTGAAAGTTACAATAAAATAAACAGGAATCATAAAGTCTATTTCATTGATAAATATATAACGAGATTTGTTAGTTCAGTCTATTGATATTATAGTATTCACTAAAACAAAACAGGTCAGGGTTTATTAGCCAAAAAAACTCTCGTAGTTTATTTCCCTCTAAATCTGATGAAATTTTCAGCGATGTCTGACATCAGAATGAAAAATGAATTGTTCTCCCTATGTAGAATTCTTAATGCACTTGTATTCCAGAAAGTAATAGCGTTTCGGATGATACATAAGGCGAAAGTCAGTGCTTCGAAGGCCAAGTTTCATCCCATAGACAGCAAAATCTTCGATACTTACGAGGATGCAGATGCGTAGGGTCCACAAGCTCCGTGCTTTTGACCTTATCATGATCAATCATAACCTAGGCATTTTTCTGAAGGATTTCAGAGATTTAAAACAATCTGTTAATCAGATTTCATTTCTCCTACTAATCAATCAATTCTTTACGCCGACACTGCTGGAGTAATATTGCCTCATAGAATACATCGATGAAACTGTTAGGTAAGTAATTTTGGTCACTTTCAACTTGAACAAGCATAATGTATTACGCAACACTGATCATAATAATAAGAGAAAACAGGAAAGAAAATGTTTCAAATTCGGTACTCCTCATACTTGTCACTATAAAATAAATATGGAAACAGTAAAGAATTCAGTTATGGCTTCAGTGACCCAAAGGAATTACAAATAATTCAACAGTACTTTTGTCATGAGGAACAACATCGAAATATAAAATGAGATAAAGAGCTCAGCCTGCATTATTATTCATTGTGGTATCAATGAAGGCAAGATGAAACTCTTTTGAGGTTATACGCTCTGTCTTTCATACATCTGAGTGAACTGTTCGTCGATTCAGGTCACTAGAGTAAAACATATCAACCTGTTTTGAGCTTATTATGTTCAAAATTCAATGATTATTAAACATAATACATCAGATCATGGTAACAAACAAATTATTTACCGATCAAAAATTAACCCTGCATAAATTTTATCCTATCATATAGGTTGTTCCATAACGATTCTTATTCTACTTCAGCACAGAATTCACATCCCGCTCAACAATTTTCAACACTGACTATGTTCGAAAGTACAATTTTAAACTGGGAGCAATTATTTTATTTCTATAACTTCAGGTGTATTTACTTGATCAAGAATAAATTAACTTTTCTGAAAAGCATTAGATCATTTCGCGGAAACCAGTTGGTAGTTGTATTTGTTATTCAATGAAATGCAACATACTGCACTCACGTGGAGTTCCCCAAAATAACCCAGCTAAGGTGAAGGAAAAACAAACAACGTTTTACTGTTTAACAGTACAACAAGTCTTGAAGTATGTACACGAACATTTATTAACTTCAGAAAATATACTCGAATATTCAAGTGTTTAAAACAATCAGAAACACGTGATACCTTAATCGTGTGTAACATACATATAATATTCGTCTTTTTCAGTCTTGTAAAATGATACAGCATCATTCTACTACCATAGAAGCAAAGTGGTAGATAGAATGAAATTCACTCTAACTAGTTATTAGGTAAATGGAACTCTTTGTTACTGTTAAGCGGATAAACTATTTGCACGAATATGAACAGCTTCGCGAAACCATCCATTGGGTTAATAATCAAATGTGAAAGTGACGTGTACGACAATCTCTGTGCCGTGTAATTTCCCCTTACATTATTCAGAATGTGTCGTGGGAAAAACAAAAGGTGGATCAGCGAAGAAAGCTTTCTTCGGCAATAAAGTCATTTTTACAAGCTGTCCATTCATTAATTTGCCTTTTATTTCATCAGGACTGTATACATTTTAGTCTACCTAAATTCTTTGATCTTGATTAGTTTGTTAGTGAATAAGACTTTGACTGTCTCGTTCGTAAGCAGAGTATTTGTCTCCGCTGATATTTGAACATTCAAAAGTGGTTAAATTAATGTGAGCAACAGTAGTGAGACCTAATGTTGCATCATCTTAAGACCTACGGCCAATGAAAATCCCAGTTGTATCGCAGAAACGAATACAGCAGACCGACTTTTCCTCATTCCGAGGATTCTTCCCAGTCGTTCACAACGTATATAGACTTTCGAATTATATAAACCTTAAAAACGTCTTAATAGACTTCTTTAAGCACTCTGACAATTAATTATTGGTAGTAGTTATAAGTGAAACATGTGTTGGATGATGTAATTAACAATAATATTACTATTTGTAATGATAATAATAATCACAAAAATAACAGTAATAATAATCCAACTACCTATATCATTCCTAACTTATTCTGCTTACAGTTCTTATCTCTCACTTGCCATCAACATGATTAAGGGCGTAAATTCACACTGTTTTTCAATTCACATATTCTGGTATTGTTTAGGTTGCAAACAGTTGAAAACAAATCCGTGAAATGATAAAAATGAGCTAATATCACCCTATTACGTTTATTGTCGCTGCTTTGTTCAAGTTACTCAGTGGCGAGAATTGTCTGCCGCTATTAATATACTTATAAGCTTTAGTATGTAAGTGCTGTTATGTGTGGTAAAGAATACAAATTTTAAACTTACAAGAATTTACATAATATATGCATATCAATACTATTGTGACAATGATAGTAATCCTAGAAAGATAATTCATTTTAAGTGGGTGCTTTATGAACTAACTGACTGACCAGTTTGATGCAATCGCAAACTTAAAGTCGTCTCATCTAAATACATCTATTGATTATAATTATTACTATTATTATTCGTATATTATTTCACATGAAAATCCAAATGACTTTTACATTTATTTGCTCTAATTCTACTTGTGTAAATATTTGCAGAAAATTCTGATGATTATTGTTAGAATTAGAGTGAGTTAAGTGCAGCTAGGCGAATATAAGTTTTCACTTGTGTCAGTCAAAGCCAAATTCTACGCATTACGCAGATAGACTGGAGATTTGCATACAAAAAAGTAAAACGTCCTGGGAATAATTATTCGTTAAAAGTATTTAGTTGTTAGGTGTGTGGGAATCAAATTGGTTTCAGAATAAATTTTTATTATTGATTATCATAAAGCAGTGAACTGTGAACAAATAAGAAAGAAGGGATTAAAATTTTGCTGGCGGTTGGGCTTCAGTGGGGTGAATGAGCTACAACATTCTTGACTTATATTCTGGTGATGGTGCACTTAGCCTGCCACAAAGTAATTGATACACATTTTTGAGGAGTTAAACCTGATGTGAACTAGCTACTCAGTGAATCTGGGTTTCAAATGATTTTCTGATTAGTCTTGGTTAGTGAGGAAATCTGTCCTGAAATTAGTAATACTGTTTTGGAAACAGTGTTGTGAACTTCGGTATATAACACGTGGTGATGATGATAACTTAAATCAGCTTAATTTACTTGGAAATAGTTGTTATCTTCTTCGTTTGTTACTAAAATATTGTGCAATACTTCGTCTTTTGCGAATAGCTAACTTATATCATTTAGGCTTTTTACTCTCATGATGGTACATTTTCCAAGTAATTGTAAAAAGTACCTTGTAGACCATAGACAAGATAGTGACTCTGCTTAGTTTTTCAAATCATTGAAATTGGACAGGCTCATGTAATTAGGGTCTATAAATACTATTTCTGTGTAAGGAAGGTGTTTTATTTCACCCACTATTATTCCCACCTTGGATGAACTGTATTGTTTCATTTTCCTAATCCTCAGCATATTCAAGTTCTCTTTCTGATGACTAATTATTTATGGTAATGACGTAGCTGAAATTTAATCCATTTTATTCTCAGCTTTCAACTCCTCATTCGCTTCCACATTTTACCCCTCTGAGCCTGACTTGTAAAATATTTTCACCAGTCGTTCTGCTGTGATTGATTTATTGCCGTTTCATATCTACTTATGTATTTCTCATTACATATATTGCTGATGACTCCTACTGAAATTCGATGCATTCATTAAATAATGCTTTGTCAACAGTTGTTGCTTGTTTTAATACTTATTTTAACGAAATCTAGCACAGATATCAAAATACATTGCCTATTGATAAACTAAGAGAAACATCATTCGAAGTAATCCAACTTTGACAGTCTAAATATGAAGAAGCAGTGTAATCAATATACCACCAAATCTGGTCGTACAACTTCCACGTTCAGATATCAAAGCACAGAAGACAGCAGTTTTCATCACTCGGTTGGTCTACAAATATATTTTACTCTAACTAGACATAAGATTTCATTGAAATGTTCGCATACTGCAGCTCTAGGATCCACCTTCCTAATACTATTTAGACAAACATTCGCTTCGAAAGTGACAGATATTCAAATCCAGGTATTTGTTTTGATGATTTCAAGAGTGCAAATGTATTCCGTCCAATAAAGGCGGATGATATGTCTGATTTCTGTTTCTCAATGGAACTACTAATTGTTTCCTTCATATGAAGCACGAATTTGGCATTTTCAGTCATCGTATCTTGATAATAATAATAACAATCACTTTATTCCACAACAATAACAATTTACAGCATGGATTTTTCAGCGTTTCTTTTACATATTGCAATGGTTTAGCTCTGTTTATAATTATATAAATGTATAAAATGTTAAAATATTGATAGTTAGTAGGAAAAAATAAAACCCCAACAAAATCACACCATTGCTAGGTCATAGTGAATAGTAAATAAATAATATAACAAATAACACATGCATTTATATGCATCATTACATTTTATAGTTTAGTTAATGATTTAAACGTTTTAAAAGTTCTTTTCTGATATTTGTCTCTTCACACAATACTCGTGCCAAATATGGTACGGTCGAATTTTTACATTTTGTAGTACGAGCATAAATATTCATGAAATTTCTTCTGGTCTTACCCGAAGAGATACAAGGAAACAATTGTGAATAAAGAGGATGTTCACTATCAGACAAGATAACTTTAGCTAAGTGTTTACAAGAATTCATATGCCTATTGACAACAGTGTCAGTTAGTTGAGTTGACCCTACTTATAGCCTTCAATGTTCTTCGTAGTATTATATGGTCTTTCTTAAGTAGCCCAGGGAAGAATAATGGAGAACAATAAAGAATGATGGGCAAAACACATGAATTAATAAATTGTATGAGAAGAGGTTGGGTTATACCTGAGTGCCTCAACTTCTTTATGTAATAAGTCAGACGGAAAACTTTCTCAGAAACTATAAGAATATGAGACGACCAGCAAAGGTTTGAAGAGAAACTAATGCCAAGATAAGAAACACTTGACTTACTCTCTATCATGGTACCATCAATATTACAACAATCATGAGATTGGATCAATCCATGAATGTCTTTTTCACTTCTCAAGCTGAAATCAACAGTATTACATTTAGTTGGATTTAGTTTAAGACCATTTGAGCCAGATCAATCCTTAACCTCAGCTAAGAATCCATTCATATGGGAGCAATCTGATGTGGAAACTACGGGGAGAGAAACGGTCAGATCATCAGCATACTTAATGAAGTTAACTTTGGGTGAGTTCGGAAGGTCCTGCAAAAAAAGAGAAAAGAAATGGAGAAAGTACTGCACCTTGAGGCACACCACTTTCAGTTAGCTGAGAAGTGCAGCGCTATCCAGCCAAATCAGTATGCTGTTTCCTATCCTTAAAATAAGAAGACAGCCATCTAGTTGCCCAGGACTCTGTTTGTGCTGAAATCATCTTTCCTAATAAAAGCGTCCTAGGAACAGAGTCGAAAGCTATTCGAACGAACTTAGCACCCTTATCAAGGCAGGAAACAATATTGTGGTGTAGTACAATGGCTGCATCTAATGTACTTCTTCTACACTTATAAGCAAACTGCTTAGGGTCACTAAAAGCTTTTCAAGAATGTTTAAGAATATTCAAAAGGAGTTTCACCATAGTTTTCAAAAAAGGAGATGTTATAGCGACCGGTCTAAACTTTATACCTGCTCCAGAAGATGAGTTCTGTACAGGTACAACCTTGATTTCTTTCCAGTCAGCAGGTACCATTTCCCTGTTAAATGATGCATTAAAGATTTGAGAAAGAGGATGACACAAGATGTCTGCACACTTTTGAAGAAGAATGCTTGGTACACCATCTGGACCAAGGCTGTGTGTTGGATTTAAAGATTTCAAACATAATAGTACATCCTCTTCTTTAAAACCCGGAAAATGACCATTATCTTGACTAGATACATCAGGTACAACCATATTAATTTGTTTCATGATAAATGATTTGTTTAAAGCATTAACATCAGAATAAGCATCAACAGACATTTGTTTTTTTACTTGTAAGTTTATTGAAAAGTTTCCAAATGTTTGAAGGATTTTTACATGATAAAAATTTTTCATTATATAGTCTGTTCAATCTTTCTATTTCAATTTTTATAAGGGTGTTTATTTGAAATATCACAATTCTTATACAACTTCTCTTTTTGTCTTCTAAGTTTTTTCAGTTGCAAAGAAGAGATTCTGTCAAATCTCGAAAACAGTGTTTCATATGGACAGCAAATTTCCAAACAAAACTTCAGATAATCGGTTATATTAGAGACAGTAACATCCAACTTATCGTCAGTAAATAGTTCCCAGTTGGTATCATACAACATGCTTCTTAGTGCTAGAATGTTGTCATGGGAATATGAACGTTCATTTATTTTCTTTGTTAAATGACTAAACAATTTTTGTTGTAACTTGCCGTACACTTTCGGTAAAAAACGAATAATGCAGTGGTCAGAGTTCAGCAAAGGAGCTCTCCTTCGGGTTTCATATACATCACGTTCATTTATGAAAACCAGGTCTAGTGATTTGTTCAGACGTGTATTAAACTTGACTAGATTCTCATTACCAAGTGAAGTAAGAAAGCTGTGATCACATGAATTGAAATCACCACAGACTATAGACAACGAGTTTCCGAATGCAGGAGCAGCGAATTCAGTAAATTCATCTGCAAACATAACTATATTAGAAAGGCTACAATTGGGTGTTATGTAAATATTTGTTATGTATGTATAAGAATATTTACTTAGGTGTTTTGGGCCACACCTGACGGTTATGCAATCTATAATGTCATTAGAATAATTGAAGCAAACGTGATTTGATGTTGACCTCCTCCATATTTTTTCTTAGAACTTTTTCTATCTTGGCGAAAAACTTTATATCCATTTATTGAAACTAGATTATCATCATAATGCTGGTGCAGCCAATTCTCTTGTATTGCTAAAACGCCAACATTTTGATAAACATTAGAATACATTAGGGATTGAAGATAATCCATTTTGTTGGACAGGGATCTACAATAAGTGTTAACGAGTTCAGGAACATTCATTTGATTAATTTGTGTACGTTTCAGTGCACACTGCCATCCACAGTGATGCTTTTTTCTCAATTTTTGTGGATGACACAACGCAGTAGGCTGTAATGATTTTAAAAATGCGCGATTATATATAATACGATTAGGACACATTGTTGATAAATTAAAAAAAAATTAAAAGAGCAAACCAAAGCAATTTTGCAAAATGTTGCAAGGTTGAATTTTTGGTAGCACTATGTTCAAGCAGGCCGCCAATAAATAAAAATAATTTAATAAACCTTCCATTGTGTTATTGCACTGTGATTTTAACCACAAGCAAGCATTTATTTACTGAATACCAATGAAACCTTTCCAGGATGTAGAATATTAGTGAGCACAATTTACGGTTTATCACTTCATATATAGTTAGCATGAATGAATTGTGAATCTTGCAATACATGTGCTTGAAATCCTAATTAATGAAATAAAACAGATAAGAGACCTTACCACAAGAAAGCTGGAAGACAGTGAATTCGATTTAGTGTTGTGTCCAGCAGTAATAACTGAAAACGCCTTAGTTTAATGTTTTGTTGAGTATGCTGTTATGAAGGCGTTTTCACTCGAAGTAGAATAATTACTAAATGCATGAAATGGCGCACACATGTTAATAAACTTATTGGTTTGTCAATAGTATATAGTTAATAGTTATACTTTAGCAATGTTAATGTTACATGAGCGCTAAATAAAATTAAAACAGCGATAGAAAATTCTTTCACTATCTGACCATATTCAAAAGCCGTAAAACTTAATTCCAGCAAAGTGAAATTTTTTTCAGTATTTAAAGAAATATCCAACTAGAAGATTTATACGGTAATAACAGTGTAAATATCAATTTAACAAAAACTGGAAAGTTCTTGCTGTAAAATAGTTGGAAATAAGTCTTCTTATAAACTGTATGGTTTAATAAGAACCTGGTGATATGCATTTGTTCGTTTAAAGAGTAATACTGTATGAGTTTCAGAAATTATTACACTAAATGTACATTTCATGTTTTGATTATTTACTATATGATATGAATATTTTCTCGGTTGGACTGGTGTTTAGAAGCTCCTAGTTGGTTAAGCACGATAATACAGCTCGTCTAGACAGATGTACGCTAAGGATATCATTTAGATATTAAGGGAATTATACGATAACGATATGATGGTGTGTATCATTTATTCCAGTCATCTCGGACTGTCATGTTTTCAGACTTCAGTTGGTCATACTGAAGTATTTTCTCTTGAATATTGACTCTTAGAAAAGTGTATTACTGTGGTGTGGTCGATGTTTGAACATTAACTTCCGAAGAATTATATTTCGTAAATAGGTTTCCTCAGTAAAGATAGTGCAGTTATAATGGTAAGCTACCGATGAATAGTGTTGTAGTGGTTCTTAATGTACCAATACAATCATTGGATTCTCATAAGTTTACAATAGAAAAATAAGATTTCAAATCTTTCATTTTCGAATTAACATTTTAGCATGTTTCAGAAAAGGAAAAATGAAGTTTATCAGTTGGTCGTAGATAAACCTACGGCTTACAGTTTATGCAGCATCCAGCATTGAGTGTGATTCACGCTTTTATCACCAGTTTTCTGCTATCTGAGTGGTTTGCACTTGCATTCCAACTCTATTCGGTTTATGTGACAGGCCAGTCCTACATTTTAAGTTGAACTCTACGTAGAAGTAAACTGACCATTTGAATGGTTTATTTATGAATGAAGTTCATCATAAACAGAGTGCGTTTTTCTGATATAATTTGGGTTACCTCACGCCAGCCTTCCACTTAACTTCTGATGAATTTCATCAGAAATCGTCGGTAAGTTGTAGACTGTTAACCCAATAACTTCATTATGGATAAGATTTTATTTTGATAAATCATATCAAGTTGATATGATTATGAGCAATAGTTTGTGCTCGAATCGTCATCAGTTAATTTTACTGAACAACAGCGTGTGATTTATCAAAATAAAATTTTATCCATAATGGAGTTATGCTCTACCATAGTGCCAAAGTTTTATACTTTTATGTTAACTCAGTATTATAGAAAATATTTGCATCAAGGTCTTAATGAAAAGCATCATGATAAAGTGTGGCGTTTCTGAGCCTTTTGTGTCATCTACTCCCTGTTTAGATAAAAATGGACGAAAATCAGTTTAGAAAACTAATTTGAATATGATAAAATAATTGTGGTAAAAAACGAATATACTCACACTACTTTTAAGTAGTATGGTTTACACTACAAGATATTGAAATTATGATTACTTTCAAAAGCTGTCACCAATTTAATGGTAAATTCTGCTATATACATAGCTGAGTGCGATCGTTACTTAAACTGACTCACTTCTTTGCTTGCTTACACGCTTACTTACTTTTAACTAGGAAATATTATCAGTTCAACAAACACATATATGTTGTGGCAATATGAATCATGCATCGTTTCAAAGTCGAATACTCGTTGTTGCAAACATATGCCGTAACTTTTAGCAAGCAAGACTTGCACATCTAAACTTTCGTTAGCAGATAGTCATCATTATATTATTAAGTGTGGTTCACATTAAAGTATTTGGTTATAGGGTGCAATAAAGTGAAGGGGATATCATTCATCAGCTCTTACACAAAGATACTATTTTTTTCATTCAGACATCTATAAAACACAAAATAATCGAGCAAATAATATTGTTGAGGCTTTGGGGATCCATATTAATAAGCCTAATTTATGTATCCAAAAGAAGTTAGTTCAGACATTATCATTACCTTGGCCATCTAGGTTTGAATGATCATGAATTTTTGTGGAATTTCCCTAATTTAGTTGATATTCTATTCTCTACTATATCCTTATTATTATTATTATTATAATTTAAGCATCTTTAATGAACTGTAATTGCATGGATCATACTTTACAAATCGATATTATTTAAAAGACAGTGATATTGTTATTGACTACTAATTTAGAATATTCTATGTATATAAACATATATATAATTGTAGAGGCGGAAGAGGAATTTATCGAAAAGAATATTCTTTGCTCGATTATTTTGTATTTTTTTTCTTTTTATCAGTAGATGTTAGTGTTGACACACTGTTACAGGGTAGCCTTGGTAGATGTAAAATTAAAGATAAAGGTTGGTTTATTGGTCTGTGAGTTTAGTGCAACTGATTTAATAACAAACACGTAACAGTTACTTTGTTATTTAAATGAAGAGTGTAGTATGTATTAATAAAATATTCCTACTTTCAATCAATTCTCATTATTTCACTTTGTATTTCTCTTCTTCTATGCTCGTCATTTAAACTTTTATTGCTCAGCCTGTCTTATGAACCATTTAAGATGAATTAGAACTGGAATCATTAAAAGGAGTTTATTAATAGGCCGTACATTCAAATATGCATGTATATCATCAATTTTAGTTGTTGTTGTAGTTAAGAAATAATGTCAGTCCAATTATCATTAACTAATCATGAGTTGACTAGTGTGATTGACGTTACAACAGGATAAATAGTGTTGTCATTTTGTATTTTAGTGTTCTAAAATGCTACTTAATGAATATGAACACGAGTTTTCATGAGTGATAAAATATTGCATATTGTATTCATCGCTTTGATGTAGCCGGTAGGAAGCGTAGAGTAACATTATTTTCATGTGTTCTAATACTCACTCATCTGACTTATCAACTGCTTCATGGAAGGTAGTTCTCTCTATGACATTCTTATGACTGTCTCTCAGCGCCAAAACCAACTTTTTTATCCCTTTGACATTTGAGGGTCTTTAGAAGTGAACCAAACACAGTTTTAGACTTCTATGTATAACACAACTCTGACGGAATTTTATCACTCATATTTGGGCCATAACCTATGCAATCCACCACGTTTGGTGTGAAGATAGAGACTTATTAATGACATTCCATGGTAATTAGGCTATTCAGTGAATTGGCATATGGGTAAAACTACAAGTCAATAGAATTTCTCCAAGCTGTTGAATGATGATTTTCTCACCGAGGTAGCTGACTGATCTCATTTCAAGTTACTACAAGACCGTTTATTCACATTGTTCAAAAGTGTGAAGCTAAAATTTTCCTACTCTCTCCCTATACATATATATGCATATATTCGCAGTGGCTTAATGGTATACGTGCTCGCCTTGTAACCAGAAGGTCCTGGGTTCGAACCCCGGAGGGTGCGTACTGCTTAAGAGTCCTAAACTAGGATGAAACAGCTGTCCAGTACTCTCAGGTTAACCTCGCCTAGATTAATAGCTCACTAGTTTTCTAGCCGGTCTCAAGTCCGGATAAAGAGGGAGGGTTGGGGCGTGATGCTAGCAACTCCATCCCCAAAACTTAACAAATTGCTACAGAAACTTCAACACACAAATATATTAAAAATTCTAAAAACATAAACAATAACCTTATTTTTCGCTGGAATCGGGGAAGTGAAATGAAGCAGGCTGGTGAAAGCCTTCGGGAAGTAAGTCAGCCGATGTGCTGCCTTTCGATGAAAGCAAAAATAAGGATGGGGACGTGGAATATTCATATAATGTACGAAGCTGAAAAGGCTGCCCAGGTAGCTGCAGAAATGAGAAGATATGGAATAGAAGTATTGGGAATCTGCGAGAGCAGATGGAAGGGATGTGGAAGGAGCCAACTACCAACTGGAGAGACAATAATCGACTCCGGTCACCCAGAGGACAATCACGAGCACACCGAGGGAGTAGCCATCATGATGTCACCAACAGCAGCCAAGGCTCTCATGCAGTGGGAAGCAATCTCCTCCAGGATAATGACAGCCAGGTTCAACTCAAAAGGAAAGATGTTTACAATCATTCAATACTATGCGCCTACAAACGTCTCAGAACAAGAGAAGAAGAAGGATTTCTACAGACAAATACAAGCAGTAATGGACAACGTCCCAAAGAGCGATATCAAAATCCTGATGATGATATGAATGCGAAACTGGGAGAAGACAATACAGGAAGAGAACTCACCATGAGTCGCGAGGCCCTCGGTGAAATGAACGACAACGGTGAACTCTTCTGAGACTTCTGCGCCTTCAATGATTTGGTGATTGGTGGCAGTGTGTTCAAACACAAGGACATACACAAGGCGACATGGATTTCACCAGATGGACACACAAATAACCAGACAGACTTCATTTCAATCTCAAAGAAGAGGAGACGGAGCCTACTGGACACAAGATCGAGGAGAGGAGCAGATATGGGTTCAGACCACTATCTAGTACAAGGGACTTTCAAGGTGAAGCTAAAAGCCTCGAGGATAGCTGGGGATAGGCCACAATGCAAGTTCAACACTCAAAAACTGAAGGACACTTTCACTGCAACTGTCAGAGCAAAGCAGGAAACACTACGTGGCATCACTGAGGAATCATGCGTGGAAGACCATCGGAACTCTCTGAAGGTGATTTTTAACAAAACGTATACAACTGTTTTAGGAAGAAAGAAGAGACAAGACAAGGAATGGCTCTCAATAGACACTTGGAAGCTGATAGAGGAAAGGAGAATGGTGAAAGAGAAAATCATTCAATGCAATGACGGACCAGAGAAGGAGACGCTGAGTTCAACTTACACAGCACTGGACAGAGAAGTGAAGAAGAGTACCAGGAAGGACAAAAGACAATTCTGCGACAACCTGGCTACTGAAGCTGAGAAGGCAGCAAGCAAAAGGGACCTCAGGACACAATATCAAATAACCAAGTCTCTATCCGGGAAGAGATCAACATAAGTCAAACCTATTAAAGAAGCCAAGGGAACCCAATTACCAAGGAAGAAAGATAGATTAAACGATAAGCGGACCACTTCAAAAGACTCTTGAACAGACCACCACCTGCAACCCGTCCAGAAATACCAACAACAGCACGTACACAACTGCAAGTTGATACCAATCCTCCAACGAAAGATGAAGTTTTGAATGCAATCAAGCTTCTGAAAGCTGGAAAAGCAGTTGGACCAGATGGAATACCCCCGGAAGAACTGAAAGCGGACCCAGAGACGACAGCAGATATGCCGACTCCATTATTGCAAAAGGTCTGGAAGAAGGGAAAGGTGCCTACTGACTGCAGGAAAGGTTACCTTGTGAAACTACCAAAGAAGGGCGACCTAGTACTCTGAAAGAACTGGCGAGGAATCATGCTCCTGTCGACGCCAAGTAAAATCCTGAGTTGCATCATCCTGGAGAGAATAAAGGACGCACTGGATACAGAACTCCGACTAGAACAAGCTGTATTCAGGAAAGGCAAATCATGTTCTGACCAAATTGCAACTCCACACACCATCATCGAACAAAGCATGGAACGGTAATCAAACCTCTACCTCAACTTTATAGACTTTGAGAAGGCCTTCGACAGCGTTGACCGCGAAGTAATTTGGAAACTACTCGAGTACTATGGCGTACCCCAAATATTCATCAACCTTATTCAACAGCTGTACGACAACGGCACATGTCAAGTGATCCACAACGGAAAACTCAGCGAAGCGTTTGGAGTAAACACAGGAGTCAGACAAGGGTGCTTATTATCACCAATGATATTCCTAATTGTGGTGGACTGGATTATGCGTCAGACAGTGGGAAACGAGAAGACAGGGATATCCTGGACCGACGTGAAGAACCTAGAAGACCTGGATTTCGCGCGTGGATGATTTATGTTTGGTGTCACACAAAATCAAAGACTTACAAGCGAAAACCGACAAACTGGTCGAAGAAGCAGCAAAGACAGGACTCCAGGTGAACACAGGCAAGACGGAGGTTATGAAAATAACCAACCAACAACAGCAGCAGCAACATCCAGCGCCAATCACCATCAACGGGAGGGATTTGAAAGAGGTTACTTCATTCACTTATCTAGGGAGCATTGTCTCAACTACACTACAGGAGGAACGGACGAGGATGTCAAATCGAGAATGGGGAAGGCGAGAAACACATTCATCAACCTGAAACCAATCTGGAAATCTTCGTCACTCAGCATCAACAACAAAATTCGGATTTTCAATACAAACGTCGAGTCAGTCAGTTCTTCTATACGGATAAGAGACTTGGCGAGTTACAAAGAATATTTCCAACAGCCTGTTGCAGACCTTTATCAACAGCTGTCTTCGTTATATACTCAAGATCAGATGGCCGGGAAGAATCACCAACAAGAAACTATGGGAACAAACAAAGCAAGAACCAATCGCTCAACAAATATGCAGGAGGAAGTGGAGATGGATTGGACACTCGCTGAGGAGGCCGCTGGGTGACATCGCGCGTCAGGCCAGTGCTGGAGTGTAACCCGAAAGGGAAGCGGCGAGTGGGACGTCCAAGGGTGACATGGAGGAGATCGTGTGAAGAGTTGAAACAGTATGCACTAACATGGATGCAAGTGAAAAGTACAGCAGAAGACAGAAGCAAGTGGACACGTACGTTGAAGCCGTATGTTCCACTAGGAACCCAAGGGAACAACAATAATAATAATGTATATTCGCTGATGCATTATTCTGTACGAGAACCTGGTCAGCTTAATGTTTTATATAAATTCTCTTCAAGCAACAAAAATGTTCTGACCCTCCTCGATTTAATTTTGTTTTCCGCGTTCATTTAAGTGTACTACTTATCGGGTGTTGAAGTAATAAAGTTTATTCTATTTTCAGTTAATATAAAATCTGTCTGCCTTTGTTAGATTAATTAGTTTGTGACTGTTTTAGCATGTTTAAGCCATGTTTCTGTGTCTCATCTTTTGTAAAAGGTGGACCTATTTTCGATTGTCTTAAGCTTGGCGTTTTTCGATTCCTCCTACATATGTTAGCGCTCTATTTCAATCGCTAATTACTTTAACTTCTTATTCTTTCTTTACTTGTCATTCACAGTAAACATTTGAACATTTTTTCATTATATTCTTACATGTATTCTATCAACAAAACTTATCTTTACTTATTATTATAGTTTTGATACATTGAAGTCTCAAAACCACTGAGAATTTATTTATCCCAACGTTACTTGATCAATGAAAACCGATACCACTCTTGACAGTTCTCATTTTTTTAGGGCGTAGAACTGACCGTGCATTAGAACTGTTTGGTAGAAAAATTAACGAGAATGTCTAAGCACGACTTTTATCTGTAGAATATTGTAAGATTTAAGTTCATAATTTTTTACATCCAATCTTTGTGTAAGTTACACCTTTTTTCATGTACTTCTAAAATTTATGCATTGACGAATAAAATCAAGCATTCTTTGTATTCATTTATTATCGGAATAGTTAGCATAGACCAAATATGATACATATGAAGAATTTTTCGCCAGTTGAACACTCATATTTATTGTAACAATGAGATGAAATTTTTTAAAAATACAATGACAAACAAAAGTGGTTGACTAAAATATTTGGGCGCCGAGTGAGAAGTAGACATTTGTAAAATCTCAGCGATATTGAAATAAGTAATTCCAACTTTTCGTTCGGCAATCTGGTCCGAACTTCTTCAGGGAAATTAATCAAAATTAACATAACAGAGGTTTTATATATAAAAGGCACATCTTTTTAAAAACTTTGTCCAATCATGATTCATAAACACAAGTATTAACAAGTATAATAAACAAAATTGTATGAGCTGTGATCAGATTGCCGAACGAAACGTTGGAATTACTTATTTCAATATCGCTGAGATTTTACAAATATAATTTTTTACAAAAGTGGTTGACATTTATTCAAGTATTCTTTAAAACAGTTTTACATTTCCTGGGTAGTTAAATCAAATCAAGAACAACTTGGATATTTACATCTGTAAATACATTTCTATTATTGATCGCCATATGTTGAAGAAGTATTATTCACTGATTTAATGCAATAATGAAAATGTGATCTTTACACAATTTACACGGTCTGACAACTTTACTACTTATGGGGATTACATTTTCATACATGTACGATTTAGCCTCCATCAAGATGACGGATATAGGACAATTTGGGCTTTGTTGGAGTTTCAAAGTTGCAGCTTTTGAGTAATCGATTTATTTGTCAAAAATATCATAAAATGATCCACTTTTTAACTTGAAATCATGTGAATCAGATATGCATAACTACATTTCTATCACCTTCACACAGTTTGGTGGATAATAAATCTCAGCTTAGCTAAAATCATGTTGAATTATGTATAAGTTGCTAATGTTCTATTCATTCATTAGATGATTCACGATTATCCTAGTTTAATGGAACATCCAGAGGCCATTGGCTGAAGTCTAACTTCAGGCAAGTCCAGAAATTGTATCTTTCGTTTTTCCATATTAATTTGTTTATTGGATATATAGCATTCAGTATTATTTACTGGATGACGTTTTGAACACAATTTATTGTTCATAATCATATTATCAGTTGTAAACCATGCACCTTCAAAACTTGATTTTTATAGTTGCTGCTTTTTCTTTTCATTTGTCGCAAGAGCAGTACAGTTTTTCTGTACGACCAGGATTGGTTTTGGATCATTCCTTTTTTCGAAATTCCTTATTCCATTAGGGTCAATTAGGCTAGATCTTACTAAGATTCTGTTTTTTGCTGTTCTAACTGACCCCCTCTACTGCTTTCACGCATGTGTTTGGCCACATCGTCACTGTGTGGTACTAGATAAACCAAACCATTTTGGTCAGTAACTCCATAGGATCCTTTAGCCGAAATAGACTGTTTTCAATGTAAAAACAAAAGCCCGGCTACAGCTTTACATGCAGTTACATCCAACCATATAGTAAACTGGGGAAAGAACTGTCAGCAAAAACGTTTGATTTTACAGGGTAGAGGGAGAGATTAATAACTGAAGCTTTATTTATGGAATCAAATCAGAACACATGTAGTAGGAATGAATCAATACTTAGTCCGTGTATCAAGAAAATTCTACTTCAAACGGGAAGAAAGAGAGAGAAATATAAAAATCAAGTTTAGCAGTTGTGTAGTTTACAACTGAAGATATGATTATGAGCAATAAATTGTGTTCGAAACGTCATCCAATAAATAATACTGTTTCACTGTATATGATTTAAGCAATAAGCAAACCAATTTGGGATTACAAATTACCACAAGGCCCAATTTCTAAACATATAATAATTATCTTTGAACACAATTAGATAATAGATCAAACAGGCTTGTTGCTGTGATGTGTCTAGAAGTCCTACCAAATTAACAGCCAGTCTCAAATTTAGTATATTCCTATGAAATTATGAGTATTTATTTGGATGAAACTAGTGTAATAGCATCTGTTTTTAAGTAAAGTGTGACTACTAACTTAAATGCTGCTGATAGACCACCTGTTTATCCAGGATTAGTTGTCAATCTGCATATAATTTTAACTATACATTAAAATTAATAATCATGAGTTTTGTAAATAAAATCACTGTTAAACAGTAGGAAACTCAACATCAAATTAAACTAAATAATAGTTAGGAAATATGCTAGAAGGACTGTTGCTTTATAATGACTTATTCAATTTATAATCAGTGAAACCATGCTACCACATTCAAACAAGTATACGTTTATTTATAGGATACAAAAATAAGTAAAAGCAATTATAGTCATTATGCAAAAAATTATATTCCATATGGAATAACGGATTTGTATACCTGAAAACTTTTAAACAATAACAACACAAAAGTAAACAGTTACTGGAGTGAATCAAAGTTGTTATTTCATACTAAAATTATCCAACCAATGAACTGATAGTTTAACGGCACTTTAGACGCATTACTATTTCTTGAGTGCAACATTTTTAAATAGATAGATAACCATTAATTATTGTTCAGATGATTTAAAGTTCACAAGTACCATTCATCCGCTTTGTAAATTGATTTTAGAGCAAAGTAATATACAAGTGTTAGCATTCATCACCGTGTTGTTAACATTTTGGTAGATGACTGAAAAAATGGTATGTATAAATCGTGTTACTTGTTACGCAAAAAATTACTCAGCGACAAAGCACTAAGTAAACACATGTTAAAAAGTGTATCTTCAGTACTCAAACCTTGCCTTCATCATGGCAGCCAGATAGTAATACTTGTGAAAATTCATACACCCATCAGCAAGCTGCATAAGCATGTCTGTTTAATAGTTTTGGTTTTTGAATCGGCTTTCCCCAGAATTTTTAACACATTCGTTCATGTAACTTACCTAATCTTTGAGGAATTTTCTGAAGGCTTACTAACAAGTGACATGCTACCCAGTTAAAAAAATAGTTGTCTTTACAATACAGTGATATTAATAAAATATCATCAGAAGGTGAACTGTGTATTTTATCAGACTAGGGTACCTTTCGATAACTTTCGATCAAGAATACAGTGAAACAGTAATGTAATTCCCATACTTGGTGTCAGACAGTACTTTCTTTTTGTGAATACACATCACCGATAGATATCACGGACCTTGATGAATCTCCAGTTCCAATCTAGTGTCAAATCTGTGTAATTACAGACTTCACTAATAAGCTGTTCACATTCGTCTTTCTGGCAAAACCAAAGCTAGATGATATTAGATGGTTGGAGGTATTCGGCAGGAAGCCTTGGACCTAGGTTTCGTACTAGTTGACCCTCGTCATCAAGACGTATCTGCAACCTTGAAGGCGGGAGATTTATCAATTAGTTTCTACTTCGCCAATTTTTAACGTTATCTGCGAAATAAGAGGTCCTAGATCAAAGCATTACAAAGTTAAGCGTGAACGAAATAATTCATAGCTAGTAGAAAGTCAACCCATTATTAAACAACACTTCAAACAAACAAGTAAAATATGTAATTATTAGTGTAAGATGGTTGGAGGCAATCGGCAGGAAGCCCTACCTGACATAGGTTTCGTCCTCGTTGGCACTCACCAGTCATCAAGACGTAAGTGAAACCTTGAAGGAACTCATGTCCCTTGTGAGATTCGAACCCGCGTCACCCAGTGATGCAGTCGGAGACGTTACCACTGAGCTATTCGGGCTCGCGGTGGACCTCTTTGATGACGAGTGCCAACTATTACGAAACCTAGGTCCAAGGCTCTCTGCCGGTTGCCTCCAACCATCTAATATCATCAAATCAATGTACACCGAGATGGTGAGCTACATAGAATGGTGGCCACATTGCGAACCTGACTGAAAGAATTCAGTCTGCCCCAAAGAGAGGGCTAGACGCATCACACTAGTCACTAGTCTCCAACTAAAACCAGTTTTTCGATAAACTCCGGATTTTAATAAAACCACCAAATTCTGAATACTTTTCATGAAAATCAATTACGTAATTTTTCTCTAGACAAACTGGACTGAATACTACAACTCGTGAAAAAGAAAAACAATTAAGGAAAAATGTTCAACCTAAGTAATAAACTCTGCATTTTAGGCTTTTTATAATATACACAGAAAACTAGTACATAAACAGAAAAATTCCAAGGATATCTAGTCGGTAAAATTCACTTCTTGTTTCTGTTGTATATTTGAGTCTGACATACTTTGTGTCCAATTCAATTTGTCAAGCTTTGTGGATTGATTAAAGCAACAAATGTAAATTTGCTTGCTTGTTCTTCTAAGGTACACGTGTAAGGTATTACTTAAATATATATATGGAAACTTACCAGGGTGAAAATCAAAATGAAAATGTAGGTCAATAGGAAAGGCATACTTTTATTTTGTACAGTATTTGAAGAGTCAATTCCATATGTGTAGCTCTCTAAAAAGATGTTTACCTTACATTTTTTTAGAAAACGTGTAACTCCTTGAAATCCTAATTACCTTGAAATTAATTCACAAAAAGTTGTTTCTCAACCTCAATTTCTAAAATTCATTTTTAGATTTATAACTTAACAACTTCTTGTGTGGTACAGTGTTATGTAAACTACGTGCGTTCATTAAAATTTAGTCTGAACTGTTTTCCTCTTGAGCACAATAAGTCTTCTGCATAAAAATTGTAATTTAAAGCTATGTACTTCATGTATTGTGCAACATTAATATCTTCATTTCTATGATAAACAATATTTACTTATGCGAATATTTTTTTCATTTCTTTCACATTCCTAGTGGAATATGGGGCTCCAAACTCGCTTTTATGAGTTTAAGTAAGATGGCGTTGTTTTTTGGGGGTAGGCTTGCTAGCCAAACGACCAAGCTTCCCTCTTCACCAGACTTACTACTGGCTGGGAGAGGTTTGGGAAGACGTCCGCCTGGAATCGAACCTGGACCATATGTATGGTTTGTGAACACTCTACCTCTGAGCCAGAGACGCAAAATGTGGACCATGAAGTGACATTCACTGCGACCGCACACATACAGCAACGAGGACGCCTGACTTGGGACTGGAACCCACAAACCTCAGATTAAGAGTCTCATGTTCTCCCAACCGACGTAGCTGCGTCCCAAAGCTCTAGGCCCGAGGTCTAGCAGAGACTTGAACTTGGGTCTCTGGATTTGAAGTTCACAGTACCAAGCGTTACATCACGAAACCATGCTTATAAGAACTACATCTCCAATATTTTACTCTTACTTTCGTAGATATCTCAATTTCTTGCATGATTTTGAACAGAAGCTAAATATAGTTAAAAAGCAGGTTTCATATACTTGCAAATCAAAGCATTCAATACCTTCTGTTGGAAATCCCGAATAAGTGCTGTACTGAATAGCAGTTTGTTGTGAAATATGGTTACTGAATGTGTAAGACATCAAGAGGCTAGCTGTACTTGACCACAGATGATTGCATTCCGTCTCCCGCGATAAGTGGTATGACGTTGTAGGTAACATTGAGTTTGCGTATAGGGTATTGGGTAAGGAAAAAAGCTATGGATTATATTGTAAAGCTACATCGACTGAACTAGCTGGGATTCGTGTTACATATGCTGAGTCACTACCTTCCTTGAAGAGCAATGTTAGCGGACATTGGATTAGGTTGGAATAGAATTAAGGGTGAATAAACCACAACCTGATATCCCTGTAAGAGGTATCTGACTGTTGGTTTGAGCGGGTCATGTAAGAAGGTGTAGACTGCCTGGCTGGTATCCTCGGGTAGCTAAGAACTAATGGCTGAGAATAGGGATGATATTGTTCAGAATCTTTCTCAGTGGTGAAAGTGTATTCACTCCGTAATTTCGCAATCAAAATCAATTTGCGATGTCGGTATAAACAGTCGAAAAAGACTTAGGAACAAGCTGGACGCGAACATGTCATTCTTTAAACATCGCTCGTCTTACTGATTGAATACTTTCAGTATATAGAAGTTGACAGATAGCCTGTGCACATGTTATTGCCGCTGAGTAATCACATAAATCCATAAAATAAAGTCAGCTGACAAAGACCTAATGTATTTAGTTGCACACCAGTCATGTAGGCAAAAATAGAATGCATATTCGCAAAGAATACCATAGTATGCTGTACATGTATTCAATATCTATCACACACTCACTTAAATATTCATTGTTTTAACCTCAAAATGTAAAAACGTCCTTGATAATCTCTTGTGTAACAAACTGTGATAAAGAATACACCTTTATCAGTTTTATCGTCCCATAAATGATCAAAACCACGAACACTTTGATTTAACAACTCTTTTTCGAATAACAGTGCTAAAGTATACTCACAGTTTCAGATTAGAGTCAGCAAATATTCAAAAATCAAAAATGTAGTGCAATTCGACAACACGCTGTCTCTGACTGCACCACTCTGTGATGCGGGTTCGAATCTCAGGAGATATTTGAGTTCCTGCAAGACTGCAAATATGTCTCAATCACGAGTGCCGACAAGCATGAAACCTAGATCTAAGGCTTCCTGTCGATTACTTCCAACTATCTAATTACATGCTGTTTATGTTTCTTAGTAATTGCAACTGAGTTGACAGACGGCAGAAAAGAACCACGACCCCTATTATCAAATGTAAAATTGTCTGAAAGCTCTTATCACTTAAAATCTTTTCTTGAATCAAATACACAATTATAATCACATGATTGATTATGCATATAAACTGCTGAGAGATACATACACGAAAATTTGCATTTGTCCAAGCCTTCACAATAGGAAATAGTGGTATGAAAAAGACTAAAATCAATAATAGTAAAACCAGGAACAGTAAAATGCTTTACTTTTCTCTATGTATCATATCAAATAACAACTACCTGCATTATTGTTGATAATTAGGTGAAATAGATGTCTAATTTTTCGCAAAGTTAATTAAATCACAACTGACCAAGTAAAAAAATCATTTCATCGCTCAGCTATTTAATGTAAACTGGTTTGGATCTTCTGTAAATTGGAGCCTAAAAGGTTAGATGTAGATTTCATGTAACCGAACCAAAGTCACTCACTAGAGATCATTGGCACCTGCAATTTATATTCGGATGATAATATTTGTTAATTATACTGATCGGCAATTTTAGTGTCATTGTTATTATTATTCCCTTGGGTTCCAAGTGGAACATAAGGCTTCAACATCACATCTCCATTTCATTCTGTTCTCTGCAGTCCTTTCTAGCTAATTCCACGATTGCCATTAAATTCTCATCTGCTCCTCACTCGGTCTCCAACGCCTTGCATGATTGTAAGTAACCAGAATTTCTATTAACGAATAGCCGTAGACTTGTTATAAAAGTATTGAACAGCTTTTATTTTGATATTTGATATCTTATGAACTGCTGCTGTCTTTCCTGGTCATGTTGTAACAACAGAAGGCAAGACAAGGAAACAAAGGTATCTTTTTCATTGATCAAACCGCTGTTTATATATATACAGTTTATATGCTTTAACCAATCACTGAGCGTGTGATTTCGGTTTACATCAAACGACATGAAATAGAATGTTCAAATATACATAGGATTCTGTTGCTAATGCAGTATATAACCGTAGGAAAAGTATTTTGACTTTAACATCAAATAGAATATTCAGATAGATATATTGTATCCTGTTGCTAATGCCGAATTGAACTATGATTATGATTATCATATCAACTTGATATGATTATGAGCAATAGTTTGGGCTCGAAACGTCATCAGTTAATATAACTGTACAACACTGTGTGATTTATCAAAATAAAATCGTATCCATAATGGAGAACTGAATATCCCTTTTTATCTGAATAATTATTCAGTACATCCCCAATATAACTGACAACTGATTACTTCAAAATAACAATTTATAACTTTCGACTCACCTCGAAATTCACTGCCAGAGACTATACTTACTACTGATAATAAAAAAAACAGTATACACATTTCGCATTCTGATTGGTACATATTTTCATTCTCTATGACGCATACAATCAAACTGGTGGAACCTTCGACCATCGATTCACGTATATCAATTCGTTGATTAGAGTAAAACTAAATATAACTGAATTATCTCGTTGTATTATTCTGTTTAATTCAACCAATGATTATTGTCGAATGATGTTTCGGGAAAACTAATAGTTACAACGATTACTGCAACTATACAGTTTCAGACACCGCAACAATAACTCACTGTCCTTTATATGGTTGATATGATCAGCTGGAGTGTAAACATTGCGTGGCAGTTTTTCTGATATAAGATTCAACCAACCGTTAGTGTAACAAAATCAAGTCTGGAAATCATCGGAAACCATTGTTGACTTAGGATAATAGTTTCAAACCGACCTATCCAACGGATCGTTACTTGTTAATTTCCAGAAAGTGTTTTTGGCATTGACTGGATGAAATTTTATGGTTCGAAAAGTATCATCCTCAGGAAGATTCTTTGTGACTGGTAATTTTATTTTGCTGCACATCGAGAATCTTGAATATATCTACAAATTTCTTAAAGCAAAATCAACTAATTGCATGTGTTTATCTACGTCTCAACCACATTCACGATTAACCATTAAATTTTACAAAGAAGTTTCGTTTTTTTTATTGAACATATTTCTGAACTAAAAACGATCAAAGCATAAACTCTTGGGAGTATCTAGGTCACTATAAAAGCATGTTTTTTAAACAAAAGAACCGGTCCACTGGTTGGCTGGATAAAATGAAATTCTAAAGTAGAAACAATCAGTGAATAAATTTCTGACATTTAAAATTACATTTGAGTCACACTGAATTTTAACAACTATTTTCTGGATAGTCATCAGAAACAAAAAGACGTATCGTTTATGCCACGATCAAGCAACATCAAATACATTGTTATATGAACTAAGTCTTCACTATTACAAAATCTGTGAAAAATTAGAAGACACAGTAGTTCCAAAGATCATATGGTATTAACTCTGTCGAAAACTGTGAACGGCGAAATTGAGTTAAGTGAAATGCAAATCTGCTAACCGTAAGCTTTAAAAGCGGAATTTCAATCATTAAAATAACTTAAAATCGCCTTCAAAGAACTTGTAATGTAAGATTAGGTTTTACCACTTACGAAAATAAATAAATCATGAAGTCTCAAGGAAATTTGTAAATACACCATATGTTGATTATTTGCCAGGTGTTTCTTAGTGTGTGAGTAACACCATATTTAAAACTGGTTGACTTAAGTGGTTGGAAACACACACATATATGATGGTGATTACTAACCAAAAATGGAGGCACTGTGACCTTAAAATGGCCGTTTTAGTCATTTAAAACCAATATTGGTGTAACTACAGTGGTTTATACGAGGGAAGTAAATAAGTTGACACTACTTCGGCTTTGTAATTTGACAGAATGTCTTGTTTGAAGTAAATGATAAGCTCTTTAGCTATATAGGCATGGAGAAATGTTTAGGCATTTTTTCTTGCTTCTTAATTGTTGAAATAACAAAAGTAAAACCTGAACATGATTCCTAAATATGAAATTATTGTGACTTTATAGCTCTACTGCCTTTAATGTAACTAACTTAATTCAGAAACAAGCGATGATGAGTACAATTACATTCATCATAGAAATAGTTCTTTCAATAAACCTGTAGAATTTAAAGTGGTTTAACGGCTTGTTAAACATCAACTACTAACTGAAATTATCCTAACCGATTACTTACATTTCTTGTCTCCTAACAAAACTATCTAATTCGTTGTGACTGAAAGCTTTCCATCTGATTCAGCCACTGCTGATCGACGTGTTCAACAAGTTTCTAAGCTCAATTATTCTGTGCAAAATGCATTCTAATTATGCTGACTAATGCAGAACAAATCTTGATTCTCAGCAATTCTGTGTATTACATATTATAATTTTGAGTCACTTGTAAGAGGATTCAGTATTTAAATTAATAATCCCCATTGAGACATTCAAACAAAGAATTTGTAGAGGACTTTGTAGACTATATTAATAATAGTAGTTTAGTATAGTCTACAAAGTCCGGTAAGATATGCCGAAAGGGACTCGAGTGCATTTGCTTTGTAAATCACAGGCTTTGCCAATACATAACATAAACCCAGAACTTTGTGTACAAAAGCAATTTGTACGATCTCTTTCGTTACTCTTGACTTTCCTATGCAATTCGTATAACAACTTTGTTATCCTCCTTTATTCCATGTTCCATTTTTGTTTCATTTCATTTTACTTTGTTATCATATTTTAACACCATTTTACTCACCCTATTTCGCCATCATATTATATTCAAATGTACTTTATTTTCCGATCATCTATATCACACATGTTTATTGAACTTTAGGTTGACCACTATTTATCTAATCAATTGTGACTCATAATCCTATACACCAATATTATTATAGAGCACTTCAGTATTTCCACTCACTGTCAAACACACACAAAATAAACTGATTGTTATTGTCTATTGTAATTCATATATATAGGATTGTACAGCTATGAAATTGAAATCGTAGAAAAGATAACTTTCTTCGCTGAAATTTTTGTTTTTATGATTCAGTATTTGTAACAAATAAGTTTCATAAATCCCAGGCTTTGAATTTTAAGCAATAAATGCTGGTTTCACACTTCCACAGGGATGTCATTGTTCATTAACTGTCAAAAATAAAACCGTTAGATCAGTTTTCGTGAAATATGTTTCGTTAGTCGTGGGTCTGTGGTTGAATGGTAGAACGCTCACCAACTGCTCACGTGGGCCAGGTTAGATTCCTGACCGATTTCGATTCTCGCCTAGCATGCTAGGCGATAGTAAGCTGGAAAATACGTGAATGTTTGGCGTAAGGCTAGCAACACCACCGCTGCTGAAACTATCAGTGAGGTGGACACCATGAAATCCTTCAAAATTATTAACAGACAGTGTAACTCAGTTCGCTTCAATTTTGCCAAAGCAATCACTGTAAAACGTTAAAAACCTGACTTGTGTTCAGAAAAATTCACTTATTAGTTTCTCTTGGCCTTGGTGACCCAGAATCAAATCTTTTCGTCTCAAATGACTGCATAATCTTCTGCTTTTAACCATGCTTCCCCCACCGTGTTTTCTTGCTTTTGTGGAATTCAGTTATTTTTTGTTTCTATGACTTGAGTTAAACTCACCACACTATTATTCATCATCAACTCCTCTCCTCTTGTCTTAACTGTACAACTTAATTTTCAAAGTGTGTTTGCATACTTGTATTTTGTTTGAACCTTGACCTCCTCCATAAGTTATATAAGAGGAACTTCTGAACAGTGTTTATTAACATGTATCTCTGTTAACTTAAAATCATGTTGAGCCTTGCAAGTATGACAAAATTCTATGTACATTTACGCAATCAACCTCTAGGCTGTAAGCAGCTGAAGAGAAGCCAACGAAATAAATGATGGCCTCATATTATTCTGCAGAAAAATGTTTTTTGCTTTGTTCAAATTCATAAACGGGAATAAATGTATGAAATTAGGAAACTGTTAATAATCAAAAAGTACTGAGTTCCTGTCTTAATCTAATTTCAGTCTTGTAAGTCAAAGAGATCCTCGTGACGTGATCATCTACTATAATTTTCAGATTCGCATTTTCTATGCATTTTGCAAAACAAAAACTTGTGTGACAATTGGATTGTGAGTCAAATATTATTTGAACATTATCCATTCAGGGAGAAAAACTTCATTATTATTGTTGCATATTGTACATTCTAAATGCAGAAAAGTAATATGTAAACTAGCAGTATTAAATTACTCACATCTATACATAATTATCGTAGCTTTAGTGTACAAAAAATAGACTATTTACCGTAAATAATATATAGAGCTAATTATATTATCCACCATTTCAAAAATTCATATACATTTTGTGCATCTATGGGTTTTTTTTAATTTTGAGTAAAGATACTTTACGAACACAGAAAATCGTGAATCTGTGTATGGTACACTGCAAGTGAAATATACTGCTACCTTACCAATAGTTTTCCATGTCTTTTTCTTTAAATATAAAGTATATGAAGAGGCTATCACAATACAAACATGAATAAAGTGAAATGTAAATACATTAACGTCAATAAGTAAGCACTGTTGGAATTAAATGTCAAGATTTGCTTATAAAAACTAAATGTATTCTAAAAGATTTACAGATAGGAAAGGATTAGTGTGGTTAGACATACTGGAAGATATGCAAGTGAAATGCAACAAGTTGCCAGAAGAAGCATCAAAGATAGGACTTCAGGTGAACATAGAGAATAAAAAGGTGATGAAGATTCCTGGCCAACAGCAACAACAAACAGCATAAATGGGAGAGATCTGAAAGAAGCAACCTCCTTTACCTACATACCTGGGAAGCATCGTTTCAACTACAGGCGGATGGAACTGATGACGATATCAAAGCGAGGATCAGGAAAGCAAGGCAAGCTTTCATCTCTCTCAAGTCTGTGTGGAGATCAACAGCACTCAGCATGAGAAATAAGATCCAGATTTTCAACTGCAATGTGAAGTCAGTGCTACTTACTATACGGATCAGAGAATTGGTGCTGCACCACGAAGGGCATTTGGAACAAACTATAGAACTTCATCAACAGCTGTCTTCACTCAATACTCTAGATCAGATGGCTACAAAAGATTAGCAACAAGGATCTCTGGGAGCGAACCAACCCAGCAGGAACCAATTGTGCAATAAAAATGCAAGAAGAAATGGAGGTGGACTGGCCACACTGAGAAAACCATCAAGTGACGTCACACGCCAGGTCATCGTTCGAGTGGAACCCAAATGGGAAGCGGTGAGTTAGTTGGTCGTCAGTGCGACGGTGATATGGAGGAGGTGATGCGAAGAGGAGGTGAAAGCATGTGGGCAGACGTGGAGACAGGTGAAAATGTTGGCGGAGAACCGGACGCAGCGGAGACGTGCGGCTAAAGCCCTATGTTCCCCTAGGAGCTAAAGGAAACCCTAATAATAATAACAATAGTGTGGTTAGAGGCCTTGGTATACGTCGATGAAAATACTCATTAAAGACGTACAATCCTACCTTACACATAAGAAATGAAACGAAGTCATGCCCTTAACCTGTGAAGTCATTGGTAATCACCATATGAATCCTTCGGTGAAGCTGAAATATATCAATTAAGGCCATTGATGTATACAGAGTTGGTAATTAAATATCTTATGCCATACATCTATAAAAAGATCAGAGTAGTACAGAATAACTGACTGCAAATTTAATCTTTCTTGCTTTATAGAAATTAACTTATCTTTAAATAAATGCGGAGCAGTTTAATGCTCGTTAAACATTCATTTGTTTCTCAATCATTATGCTCTCTTGAGGATTATTTTACTGTTTGTAGCTTTGTTGAAAAATTGAAATTTCTCATCACTTACAATGAAAACTGATAACACTACCCTTTTTATTCAAGACTATCACATTCAGACAGCTTAAAGACAGAAGTTCTCGTAGTTACTGATAGATGTACTCAAATGAATAGTGGGAGGATCTTATGTTCTTTGTAGTATGTTAGATAGATTAGATACGCATCAGCGGTCCAGCGGTAGAAGGCTCGCCAACCACAAACGTGATCCCGGGTTTGATCGCCTGCCGGTACACTCCTAAACCTCTATAAGACGGTAGCAAGGCCGGTTAACAGGGGAGGTTGGGTAGGTGCCTAACAACCTCACTCTGTAAAAGAAACACACAGCTACTGAAACTTCAAAGCTCAAGCTTTGAAGTTCTATAAAGTAATAAATAATTAACTAATTAATACTTTTTTCGGTGAATTGTTTTATTAGCTCCATACTAGTTTGTTTATTGGATATATCACACAGTGAGACAGTATTATTTACTGGATGACATTTCGAACACAATTTATTGTTCATAATCATAACAATTATAACTATGGGAATGATTCAAACGCCTAGTAGACTAGGCGGGGGTTAGGAGTGCATCGCCAGCGTAGTTGACAAGCACTCTACCACTAAACCACTGACGCATCAGCAGTAAACACAAGTATTATGAGAATTTATTATAAATATTCGATCAATTAATATATAAGCTATCCAATTAATATTTCTACCACATAACAAGTCAAGTACCGTTAAGTTAGAAGAGGACTTGTCAATTATATACATTAGTCCAAGCAATAGTTAAGCCTGAACGTAATGAAAGTCTTATTAATGCAAACAAACGGCAAAAATTACGATAAAAAATATGAATCTCACCGATGTCTTAACGTAAATAATACTCCTCATCCGATTGACGAATAATTCCCATGTGATGTAATTAAGAACTCATATATCAGCAAAGAGGTCTCTTTTCGTAACTTATCTTCAAAGGAGTACAGTTATTCAGGACCTTATAAATGTACAATTTTAGTTGACAACAAAAGTCAGAGATTATTATCAATTAGTAACTAAATAAGTCAACGTATATGGGAAATAACAGTATGTAAAAAAATTGTACATATTCAAGAGGATTAACAACCAATTAGTTAAGTGGTGAATAACTGATAGGAAACAAGATAACGAAGGTTTGGAAACGAGTTGCTAAAAAATTTTTTTATTAATTAAAGGACTACATGGAGTTTATACTGCCACAATTCGGAAAACTACGATTGACACTAAGGCCATTGTAGTAATTTTTATTTGATTCTTTTGAAATGCTACCTAGTCAACTCTATGTAGTCATTCCGAGTAGAAAAAAGAGCTTCGGTAACGATGGTGTTGTTTTTACAAGCTAGGGTTGCTGTACAGCTTTTGAAGTGAAGTTATGAATATGGATCTGTTTGTTGATTTATGTGTTCCTGAATTGATTAACACCCAAATAAATTAAAACCAACATTTCAGAATCCATACAAACTTGATCATTTCAAACTCGAGTTATTTGCTTCAAAAGCACTATTGCGTTCCTAGACAGTGCCTTAAATCTTAACGAAGTTCATGTTATTTGCTACACCACTGATGTGAACTAACAACTATTGACAAAGGCAATGTCAACAGCAGATTTCATTTTGTGATTCTCATATTTGTACCTATCAATAGAGGCATCATCTCAGAAAAATAATATCTAATATTTCCAACAGTCATTTTTACATCTCACTATGTATTCAGTAGTACAGTTTTAGAAATGAATAATGCAAATATACAGTGAAGTGAATAGTGAGAAAAAAATCTGCTTAAATGTGAAAATAACATATTCGGACAGAATCTTATAATGACATTCGACATCATAATAACCTAAAGATAAAGTCTTTTCATTTACAGTACTGGTACTTTTTAATTTTAATAGACAAATAATACGACCGTTGGACAGATTGAAATTATTTATTTTTAGCAAAGACATAAATTACTTCAAAAAGCGTTAAAATGTCAGAGCTTATCAGAGCAAAAAACAATATGTTCCATGTATATCTTATAAAGTTATCAGTGTGAAGAAAGAACCAATAATTGAAACATTTGTTGGTGAGAGATACCTTCATACTGCCTTCACCAAATAACAAGTATATAATAGCATAAAAGACTGCAATAGAAAGATGTTTCTACTTGACAAAGTAGTTTATTGATTGTTAAACGCTGACAAGTTCGTGGTTTTTATACAAAAATAGTTATTCTAGTAGTATATTCATAAATACAAGGAGAAAATGTTTCTTTTCCCTTTTTATTGTAGTCAATCTAGTGTACATAAGCCAAAGTGAAGTCCGAACTACTTTGTAAAGTGCATCCCTCTAACCAACATACAGCTAGTCTGTTTAAGGCAAAACTATGAGCAACATTAAGGCAAGCGTTCTAGATTATCAAGAGGGTCAATGGGGACCAGTTCATTTAATCCATTAAATTAAACCACGAGAACCAACGTTTAATATCAAATAACAACTGTAATCCTATAGTTGGTTTTTATGGATCTCCAGGATATGTAGATAACGATCCGATATTTTAAACAATGCGAAAACTAGCACTCATGGGAAATGCAAACACATTTAACTGATAGTTCATAGAGAAAATTCAAGTATAAATAAATGTAATTTAAAAACCAACAAATAAAAAACACCATCAGCTGGATTGTTACGCTGAAACATCCCAGCCAAAAAGTGAGTATATTACGATGATTAAAAAATACAATTTAAACCTTAAGAGTATAATTGCTTACTCCACATAAGATACTTGAAACAACTGAGACAGTATTGCAGCTTTATCAACGTACTGTGAAAAAATAAAACTGAAGAAAGTAACTAGAGATAGAGTTGCTTCACAAAACGGGTTTATGTTTTTCATTCCTTTCATTTCAAGTAGAAAATAAGAATTCAATTTCCATTAACCGTGGTGCTTTTAAGGGGTGCGGTGGCTAGCCTTAAGTCCAATCTTCACTCTTTTTCGACCTTGTTACTATCTAGAAAACTAGGCGAGATTTATGAGTGTATTGAATGGGAAACTAATCCAGACCTCACAAGTAACTAGTGAGCATTCTGTCATTGAACTAGCAATGAAACACTTATCCCAGTACACAAGAAGGGATACAAGCCTCCCTATGATAACCACAGGGGGATTAAAGTTCTAGGCTCAATAATCATCCGTAGATTAAGTAGTACAAGGGAGGAACAAACACAAGAACCAGGAGAGCTTTAGACCAGGAGGAGGGCGTATTGATCATATCTTTAACCTTCGACAAATTCTGGAGCATAGGCATACTTACCGGCGTCCAAAAATTGTGATGTTTGTAGTGATTTGATTGACTGGTTACAGGATTTCGTCAGGAGCTGACATCGGTTAGAGAACCACTGGAAAACCTGCGAGTAGTGGGCAGCTGTTTTGTCCTAGTTTGGGACTCTTAATCAGCATGCACCCACCGGGCCCTATTAAAGTAGGTAGTTACCTGGGGTTGTAGTGGGAAGTCGTGACCAGTAGGGTACAGGAGAGAGGGCGTGGGGACAATTATTCGCCGAAGACATTGGCTAGCGGTCGCGCTATGTCGTGAATTGGCAGAAGTTGGAATTCATGGGTCATTGGAACGGGTCCTAGTGGCTTAATGGCCTATGGTCCCGCCTTGTAACCAGAAGTGTTAAACTAGGACTAAACAGCTGTCCAGTACTCCCAGGTTTTCCAACGGTTCTCTAACTGATGTCATCTCATGATGAAATCCTGTGACCGATTGCCATGTTTCTTGGTCTGAAGGCGGCATTCCGTTCCGTCGACCAAGTGTTACTATGGAGATATTTGGCTGTGACGGGAATGCCGAGAAAATAAATTGCATTGATCAAGACACTCTACTCGAACTCATGCAGTCAGATAAGAACTCACGGAGAGTTGTCATCTGAAGTGGTGACCACCGCTGGTGTCCATCAGGGATTCCCACGGTCCCCATTTCTGTTTAATTTCATCATAAATGTATCTGCTAATGGAATTAATCCTAACTGACTTCAGTGACTCAGAGATTGACTTGCTCGTGGGGAATAATCTTGTTGACTTAGGATATGAGGATAATATAATCCCCCTGGGTGAAAACGCCGACAAAACGAAGTCTTCTGAACTCGTCGAGCAGCAATCTTTGAATGTTTGATATGTGATTCACCCAACCAAATGTAAGATGATGCTGTAGTACTGCGCCACATGAACTCCTAGCTTAAAGATAGGGAGTGAAGTGATGGAGCGTGTTGACCACTTCACTTATTCGGGGAGTTATATCAGCCAACGCCAGCTAGTTGATAGATGACGAAATCTCAACAGGGATACAGAAGGTTCGTTTGGCATTTGCCAGCTTACGCCATCCCTGGTGTAGACGTGATATCCGGCTACCGATCAGACGGTGTATACTGTTCAGCAGTTCACTCTGTCCTCCTTTATGGCTGGCTGTGAGACAATGCCATTGAAAATGGAAGACATGAAAGTCATGCCAGCTAGCTGTCTTTGATCATAGGTACTTGCTCTCTTTTACCCGCGTAAGTAGCATAATAATGTGAACAGTACTGAGGTTAGGTTTCAGTCGAGTGCAAGGTAAGGAGGGGAAATCAATCGACGAGCCTCTTAGGTTACATCGATTGAGATGGTTAGGATATGTGTTACACATGCATACCTAGCTGTCAATCGCCTTCCTCGACGGGCAATGGTAGCTGACACATGATGGATCAGGTTGGAAAAGAGTCAGTGGTGATCAAACCAAAAACACTTCATCAGTCGATGAAAACCAAAAGAGTTAATTTAAGCCACGTAGGGATGTGTAGACTTCTTGATTGCAGTCTTTAGGATGGTAAGAACCAACGGCTGGGAACAATTGGTGATATGGCTGAAAATAGTTCTCATTGGCGCAGGTACATTCACTCTTTGTGATTTGTCATATCCAATGAAACTATTGTTTTCCCATATTACTATTCTTTTTCCCTTACACTTGCGTTTATGATCTCTCTTTTGGATTTCCCTTTGCTCTCTTCTCTTGCTTTGTGTGCTACATGGAGAATGGCAACTCGAACCGTTGCACATCTGTGCAAAGTTCTATGTTCAAATCAATCAGTCATATGAGCGCCTTGATAAGATTATGAGCAGTGAATTATGCTGTAAACATCATTAGTAAATAAAGAATACGGTATCATTGTGCTTTATCAAATATCTTAGTCTTAAACTTGTCAACCAAATGTCACAACTTCCATTACTACGGATACAATCGAATCACACATAACGTGCAGTTAGAGAACTAAACACTCCAATAGCCTAGAGTTAGTTTTCAAGAAGAATAAACACCTACAGAGGATAATTTTTCAGAATCTACCAAATTCAAGATTATATAATTTAAAATGAAATATAGAAAAACCAATTAGAACCTCATTAAAACAATAGATAAAAAGAATGAAAACAATTTAGTCCTCGAATATTTACCATAAAAAAATCAACAACAGCGGAAATATACCACACATTTAATATCATGTATTATTACCACACACACACTATAATGTCATTCTAATTATTTTCAAGAAAAATAAAACGTTTTGGTGAGAAATTGGCATTTGTTCACCTATTAAATCAATTTTCTGGTTGAAGTGTTTTGAAGAACAATGTAGGCATAGTGAATATAAACGAAATCTGTTGAATTCATACATCAACAAGTAGACAAGGAGAGGGATAGTAAAGTTAGTTAGATTCTTTGTTATACTCTGTACATATTACAAAATAACAGATTACTTCAAATACAATCATCAGGTCAGTCATAATACAAAAAACAAAATAAGAAAAATAATAAGATCATATAATCGGAACAATATACAAACAAAGTGAAATTGAATTAAGGCAGGGAAATAATCACACTTAAACAGTAATGATAGATAAATCAATTTGAATTATTAAAAAAAGATGAGCACAGCACTGTCGTAGTACAGCAACACTTCCTTTCATCAGATGAGGCGACTTCATCCAATACACGAAGAACACAGCCGTTTTACAGCATCCCTTCAAAAATAATAGGTAGACCATAGTGTATAGATGAAGCCAAAAATATTTGACATTATTATTATTATCCAATTGTGCATAGTTTTAATAAAAGATAAGATACAATCACGTGCGTACTACAAGATACAGTAGGAAAAACCGGTTGCTTACGTCTTATTGATATAAGGATAGAAGCTGGGCAATGTGATCGAGTATAATATAATTAAGGATGAAAAATTTATTTTAATAATGTTTCACAGTGTTATAAGTAGTATTTACTGATGACGTTTCGAGCACAATCTTGTTTGCTCATAATCATATCATATGATTATCAAAATAGAAATTCTATCCATAATGCTTATGATTTACAATCGAACGCACTACTTATCACAGGCTGGCAAATTAAGTGACGAGTGGAAGCTAGAGAGGATTTTAGTCTGTAGTTTAACCTTCACGGTAGTAATACATAGTCTATCTTTTATATGATCAGACAGGTTGAAAGTTGTCGTGAAATGGTTCATCACCAATTACATTACTTCAATTCTTACAACATTAAATTGTACGACAAGACTGGCCAATCCTACAACGCATTTATGAACACTGAGTTACATCAATTTGAGATGTCTCGTACATAAGTTAATTAGAAAACCTTTATGATCCAAAAATCAAATAATTTCAAGTTGAGTAGGTTATTCCGATGAGACGGCGCCCTAGATACTGTAACCTAGATAACATTTGGACGCAAATGTGGAAATAAACTTGCCTAGTTTCTTAACCATTCCTTAGCCCAGAGAAGAAGGGAGGTTGGGTGTAGGGGTTAGCACCCTCACCTCGTAAAACATCATTGCCACTGAAACTTCAAAGCACAGAAAAAATTTAAAAAACAAACTTATGCTTCCCTGGAATCGAGAAGGAAAAATGACACCAGAGGATGAAAGCTTTCACGAAGCCAGTCGACCGATTTGTCTTCTTCCGATTAAAGCAAAAATAAGCACATTCTCGGAATGTCCCTCTCGTGTTAGAGGCTAGTAGGGATCCTCATTCTAAAAGATATGAAAAAGTCTGGTACAGAAGCCCACGTAATCTTTGAGAACATTCGAAATAGAAGTGGACTCTCCAAATTGATAACAGGAGAGTTGACAACCTACTCCAGTCACCCAAACGATAACAACAAGCACACTGGCAGTGTGACTATCATGATGCAACAAGGTTCTCATTCAGCAGAAAATAATCTCTTCCAGGATAATGACAATACCATCCAACTTGAAATGAAAGTTACACACCAAACACCGCAAGTGAAGAAGGCGAAGAACTTGTACAGACACCTGCAAACAGTTACAGACAAGACTCGAAGTGGTGACATCAAAATTATAATAGGTGATACAAGTGTCAGCCCCAACTGGGAGCAGACATTACAAAAAGAGAACCCATCACAGGTAGAGATTGACACTTGATAAAATGAAGAAAATCAAAACAAATGATTCAGCGAAGAGACTCTTTTCAACGAATTTATCATCAAGCTGTACAATAGTATATATATATGGTTTTTTAAGAAGTTATATCCGGTGAGGGAATTAAATCATAGGTGTGAATGTATAAAATAATAATAATATGAAATGCAATTAAAACTAAAATGTTTGTGATTATAATCGTAGTTAAATGTCAAGCGGCAAAGCGAATTAATATCATACATAGAATAATTCATAGGATGGATAGAACTTGGAAAAGGGTGTGCAATTATAAGATTAGTAGACAAATCGAATCATGTCATTCTAAATCAATTACTTTTTACCACATTAGATTCTATGCTATTAGATTTCACACAATATTACGTAACGTTTTTATTTTATTCGATTTGTCTACTAATCTTATAATTGCACACCCTTTTCCAAGTTCTATCTATCCTATGAATTATTCTATTATTATTATTGTTCCCTTGGGTTCCTAGTGGAACATACGGCTTCAACTGTACGTCTCCACTTGCTTCTGTCTTCTGCTGCACTTTTCACTTGCATCCATGTTAGTGCATACTGTTTCAACTCTTCACATGATCTCCTCCATGTCACCCTTGAACGTCCCACTCGCCGCTTCCCTTTCGGGTTACACTCCAGCACTGGCCTGACGCGCGATGTCACCCAGCGGCCTCCTCAGCGAGTGTCCAATCCATCTCCACTTCCTCCTGCATATTTGTTGAGCGATTGGTTCTTGCTTTGTTTGTTCCCATAGTTTCTTGTTGGTGATTCTTCCCGGCCATCTGATCTTGAGTATAGAACGAAGACAGCTGTTGATAAAGGTCTGCAACAGGCTGTTGGAAATATTCTTTGTGACCCGCCAAGTTTCTGATCCGTATAGAAGAACTGACTGACTCGACGTTTGTATTGAAAATCCGAATTTTGTTGTTGATGGTGAGTGACGAAGATTTCCAGATTGGTTTCAGGTTGATGAATGTGTTTCTCGCCTTCCCGATTCTCGATTTGACATCCTCGTCCGTTCCTCCTGTAGTGTAGTTGAGACAATGCTCCCTAGATAAGTGAATGAAGTAACCTCTTTCAAATCCCTCCCGTTGATGGTGATTGGCGCTGGATGTTGCTGCTGTTGTTGTTGTTGGTTGGTTATTTTCATAACCTCCGACTTGTCTATGCTCACCTGGAGTCCTGTCTTCTCTGGCTGCTTCTTCGACCAGTTTGTCGGTTTTCGCTTGTAAGTCTTCGATTTTGTGTGACATCAAACATAAATCATCCGCGAAATCCAGGTCTTCTAGGTTCTTCACGTCGGTCCAGGATATCCCTGTCTTCTCGTTTCCCACTGTCTGACGCATAATCCAGTCCACCACAATTAGGAATATCATTGGTGATAATAAGCACCCTTGTCTGACTCCAGTGTTTACTCCAAACGCCTCGCTGAGTTTTCCGTTGTGGATCACTTGACATGTGCCCTTGTCGTACAGCTGTTGAATAAGGTTGATGAATATTTGGGGTACGCCATAGTGCTTGAGTAGTTTCCAAATTACTTCGCAGTCAACGCTGTCGAAGGCCTTCTCAAAGTCTATAAAGTTGAGGTAGAGGTTTGATTACCGTTCCATGCTTTGTTCGATGATGATGCGTAGAGTTGCAATTTGGTCAGAACATGATTTGCTTTTCCTGAATCCAGCGTGTTCTGGCCGGAGTTCTGGTCAAATAGCTACAGAAACTTCAACGCACAAATATGAATTATTCTATATATGACATTAATTTGCTTTGCCGCTTGACATTTAACTACGATTATAATCACAAACATTTTAGTTTTAATTGCATTTCATATTATTATTATTTTATACATTCACACCTATGATTTAATTCCCTCACCGGATATAACTTCTTAAAAAACCATATATATATACTATTGTACAGCTTGATGATAAATTCGTTGAAAAGAGTCTCTTCGCTGAATCATTTGTTTTGATTTTCTATGTTACAACGGGAATTTTCCATGATTTAAAAAATGAAGAAAAGCGGAGAAGTCTTCGCAGATTTTGGCGCATTTAATCATTTAGCGGTTGAAGGGAGCAAACAAAGGCACAAGCACCCTCTAACTCGTTCGAAATTAACACCAGCAGTAATAAAACCACCACAAAACACCAGAACTCTGACCAAACCAGAAGTTTTGAAAGTCATAAAATCACTCAAATCCGGGAAGGCAACATGATCCGAAGGAATCCTCCACAAGCACTTTAAACGGATTCAGAAAACCCAGCGGACATGCTCACACCACTACTGCAGGTGGGCAGGGGCGGAAAGACAGAAAGGTAAGTGTGGAATGGAAGAAATGCTACCTTGTCAAACTGTCACAGAAAGGTGACTGAAGGCTATGCTAGAAGTGGCGCTGTAACATGCGCCTGTCCACCTCCGGGAAAATATTAAAAAGATACCGTAAAAGATGTTCTGGGTGGGAGATTTCCTTCGGAACAGGATGGATTTTGGTAAAACAAGCCATGATCGGACCAAACTGCAACACTACGCATCATTATGGTCCTCAGCTCAGGAAAGCGGCTAACTCTACATCTCAACTTCATCGACTTTGTGAAAGCCTTCGACGTCGACCACGAAGCAATCTGGCAACACTAAGGAGTGCGGTAGACAGGTATGTAATAATACCGCATGCCGGGTTATTCACGATGGAAAGCTCACCGAAGCATCTGAACTAAAGACATGAGTAAGGCATACTGCCTATTATCACAAGTGACACGACCGGTTGTGATGGACTAGATCAACCAGTAGAGTGTGAGGACAGAGAAGAGGCATAGGATGAACCGACAGAAAAGCTCTGGATTACGCAAATTATATATCTCCAAGATATACAAGCGAAAACAAACAAGTTAACAGAAGAGGCAACAAAGACAGTACTTCATGTGAACACATAGAAAATAGAGGTAAAGGAGAAAGCCGATCAGCACCAACATGCACCCATTGACTGTATATTGGTTTTCAGAATAACCAAACATCAATCCTAGCTTTTTGCAAGGACACAAAGGTATGCCGTCATCCTCTAGAGCAAATATATGGGTGCATTGTACCCGACCGAAAGCTGCTACCTTGACGTGGTGGTCGGGCTTGAACACCGCAATGACCCAACAAGCTATACTGGCTGAGACTTATGTCGCTTGAGGTCCTACCATGCCAGAAAGGTTGTCTGGATAGCGGTTAGACAAAAAGCAGCTACCCAACCCAATGCTATGACTCAAACAAAATCACAAAATATCATGCCGGAACGGTCGGGGCTTGGATCAACAACGACCGCGCTTCCTGCTGCCGTGTCACATGGCAGAAGTGATAAATATGCTACTGAGACACACCAAATAAAAAAGAACAAACAAAACCAGCCCGCGTGTGACTGGCCTCAAGCAGTTGTCCCCTGGGCTGTGGTGACGCAACCAGCTTCCACGGTGTGGGCAGTCGGGAAGTAACAATCGCCCTCACAATCCAAAATGCACGCGAAACCTCTCTAATCCTCACTCATCTTTGTCTTCATCTTCATCTCTATTATCTTGCCTTCCTTCTACCAATGCAACTCCTCTACTTGATGGCCCCTCACTTCCTCTTCAATCTGTGTGCACTGATAACGATGGAAGCCAAAAAGCCACCATCGATAGTCTCCTAAAGCCACGCCACCAATTTCATATAGGGGCATTTAATGTTAGGACACTTTGTCAAATAGGACAACAGGCATCACTAGCCAAGACTCTGGCATCCCGAGCCATTGATGTATGTTGTGTTTCAGAAACACGCATACAAGACCCAAGTGTGGTTATTCACCTAACCCCACCTGGCCAACAGGATGAATCTGCTAAATTCACCTTGAGGGTGTCAGGAGATGCGACGGCTAGCTCTCGAGGATTAGCTGGTGTTGGGATAGCTTCAAGTACTAGGGCAGAAAAGACATTACTTGACTGGATCCCGGTAGATAGCCGAATGTGTGCTGTCCGTCTGAACGGATCAGTGAAAAGGAGAAAGGACTGCACTACCCGCCGAGGCCTTTTCGTAATCTCCGCCTACGCCCCCACTGACTGCAGTTCGGATGAAACGAAGGATGAATTCTACCAAAAGCTGTCTAGTTTGCTGCGAAAGGCTAAACGCTCAGATATTGTCGTTTTAGCTGGTGACTTTAATGCTCAAATAGGGAAATTGTGTCACTCTGAGAAGAATGTCGGTGGCACATACGGAATTCCGTGCCAGCGAACCGACAACGGTGACCGTCTCCTACAGTTCTGTTCAGATAATCATTTGTTTCTTGTAAGCACTAACTTCAAACACAAGGAGAGAGACTGTTTGACCTGGCGACCCCCATCATCAAATCAACACTGGACACAAATAGACCACATAGCAATAAGCTATCGTTGGCGTGGGTCGGTAGGAGATTGCCGCTCCTTCTGGAACACATGTGTAGACACCGATCACGCACTGGTCCGCGCTCGTGTGTGCTTACGACTGAACGGACGTAGGAAACAGCTGGCGGTAAACCCATCACGTCCCCAGCTCGATCAGGAAACTAAGTCCCTATTTGAGGAAGAACTAGCTAAACACATATCAGAGTTCGACAGCTGCGCTCACCCTGAAGAAGCCTGGAAGAATATCCAGTCAGCCATAGATACAGCTGTAAAAGCTGTGAATAAGGTAAATTCATAGGTGAGTAAAAACCATTGGATTTCGACTGCCTCATCCGAACTGATAGATGTTAGAAGACTTATTCCGGCGAGCTCCGAATTCAGTGAGGAGCGAAGGCTGCACAAAAGCAAACTTACGAAAAGTCTCCGCAAGGACCGTGAACAGTGGTGGTTGACAAAGGCGAAAGAGATGGAAAAAGCATCGGCGATAAGCAACACTAGGCAACTCTTTTGACTAATCAGGGAAACGGGTGGGAGAAGGCAAATCATAAGTGAGACTATTTCTGAGAAAAATGGCTCCTTAATTAGCTCTCAGGATAGACGCCTTGAACACTGGAAAGAACACTTTGAGGAACAATTTAACTTGCCTACAGCCATACTGAACCTCCCCGCCATCCAGCACACACCCGAATGGGATATAGACACTGGTCCGCCGTCTGTAAGTGAGGTCACAAAAGCTATCTGTAATCTGAAATAAGGCAAAGCGGCAGGACCCGATGGAATTATTCTGGAGGTGTTTAAATATGGAGGTGACATACTAATATGTAGATTAACTAAGGTAATAGGTAACGTCTGGGAATCAGAGACGGTTCCATCAGACTGGGGTAAGTCACTTATTATACCGATATTCAAGAAGGAAGACAAGTCCTCATGTGATAATCATAGGGGGATCAGCCTAACGAACATAGTTGCTAAAATTCTAGGCTCAGTAATCATGAACAGACTAAGCAGAACTCGGGAGGAACAAACGAGGGAAAATCAAGCAGGCTTTAGGCCAGGTAGAGGGTGCATAGATCATATCTTCACTCTCCGACAGATCCTAGAACATAGACACACTTTTCGGCGTCCAACAATTGCCATATTTCTTGACTTGAAGGCAGCCTTCGACTCCGTGGATCGAAAGGTACTATGGCAATGTTTGACTGTGAAGGGAGTGCCAAGAAAGTACATTGCACTAATCAAGGCACTCTACTCAAACTCACGTAGCCGTGTAGGGGCTTATGGGGAATTGTCATCTGAATTGATAACAACCAGTGGCGTCCATCAGGGATGTCCACTTTCCCCATCTCTGTTTAACTTCATCATAGATATGCTAATGGAAGTATCCTTAACTGAACTTAACGACTTAGGAATCGAATTGTTACCTGGGGATAGTCTTATGGACTTAGAATATTCAGATGACATAGTACTGTTAGGGGAGGATGCTGACAAAATGTGGAGTCTTCTGAACACCTTGAGCAGCAATCTCCGTATGTTTGGCATGCGATTCGCCCCTGTATAATGTAAGATGCTGCTACAGGACTGGACTACGTCAACTCCTAGCTTAGTGATAGAACATATTGACCACTTCACCTATTTGGGAAGTTGTATCAGCACCACCGGACTGATTGGCGACGAAATCTCAGCACGGATCCAAAAAGCTCGAGCTGCTTTCGCTAACTTACGCCATCTTTGGCGTAGGCGTGACATCCGGCTATCAACCAAGGGATGTGTGTACTGCTCAGCAGTTCACTCCGTCCTTCTCTATGGGTCAGAAACATGGCGAATACGAGTTGAAGACAAGAAAAGGTTGACTGTTTTTGATCATAGATGTCTACGATCTCCTTCTCACGTTAGGTGGTATGATAAGGTAAGTAATGTTGACGTTAGGCGTAGTGTTGGGCAAAGAGGGAAAATCAATCGACAAGGCTATAAAGTTGCACAGATTGAGATGGCTAGGTCACGTGCTGTGCATGCGTAACCATCGCCTCCCCCGACGGGCATTACCACCTGATATAGGTGCAGCCTGGAAAAGAGTAAGTGGTGGCCAAACAAAAACATGGCATCAATCCATGAAATCCTTGACAGTTAAACTGAGTCAGGTAGGGAGATACAGACTCCCGGGCTGGGGCCCTCGGGACTCTAAGAATCAATGGCTGGAGACAATAGGTGACATGGCTCAAAATCGTTGTCAATGGCTTACGCAGATGTATTCAGTCTCTGTAATCTTTCATATTCCTTTCTACCATTACTCATTCTGTTTCACTCTTATACTTGTCAAAACTCTATTGATTCTCTTCACTCATCTTCTTGTCTACCTTTGTGTGCTATTTGGAACGTGGCAACTGGAACTGCTGCACTTCGGTGTCAAGTTCTATGTTGAATCGAGACAGAGACAGAAAGCATTCTACCCCCTCGGGTGATGCAAATAAACAAACTGGTCATTCAAAACAGTTTTTAACCATCATTTGAATTTTGAGCAACAGTGTTAACCGACCGGATGAAAACTTGGTCAAATGACTGACTAGAAATAATTCATCATGTATCCTTATTAATTACCCTGTCTATAGAGAATTTTCATCGTAATTGAAGATTATGACGACCTTACTGTATGGTCTAAATAGAAATAAGCTGAGGAACCCTTAGAACTCAGAATCTAAATATGAGGTATACATATTCATCCCCATCTCCATTTTACCACTCATTGATTCATCGCTTTTGTCTTCAACCAGACATTAGTGTTCACTTCCAATTTGAATATTTCAGTAGATATGGTCTGAGGGTGAAAGTTCAGTCAATACGTTTCAAGACAAGTCACTTATAGGCACAGTACAAATAAACATGTCTATAAGTTATTCACATCGCTAATAGTGAATATTTACTCATTCAAGCAGCAGACGATTCACACATATGAACACTTTTGGATGTTCTTCACACTTTAACATGTCTACATTACAAGAAAATAAGAAAGGTAAGCAAGAGAATGAAACGAGTAAGCACATTTATCAACTGTATTCAAAAGAACACTCATTGCCTCCTATTACTCTCAGAAAAGAAATGATGAAACTGTAGCATTTTCTTCAATAATTTCGGGTTTGGGTGATATCTAAGCTACAATCGGACGGTCTCAAAGACCACCTAGGGAGTAGAGATGCACCAATAGATGCAAATTAATCACTGATACCTTTCATCTGATAGCACCATATGATCACTACTCAGTTTCTCCAACCACTTATTGGGGTAACAAAAAACGAACGGTATGACCAATTCTGTGATCCCAAATGACTACCTCGTCTTACTATAAACTATCAGACCTCACAAGTGCTTATACGTAGACGCCACCTAATGGAAACGATTTCGCGGAAACTGTGACGATCAAGCATGCCACCGATCTTCACTTCAGAAACAATAGATTTCGCAAGCGTTTGGAAATGATGTGCATAAGTGCAGTCAGTCGGCCACAACCTGTTTACTGGTACATTATTAGCTGCTAAGGTACAAATACTTGGCGCGTTACGACCAGAATTTCCAACAGGTTGCAGACTATTATTAACGGCTGCCTTTGATGGCTCCATATCAAGGATCAAAAGGCAAGAAAGAGTCAGCAACAAGAAACTCTGACAACAAACTAACCAAGAACCTACCGCTCAAAAAATATTTAGGAGAAAGTGGAAATGGATAGGGTACACGCTGAGGAGACCATCGAATGATATTGAGCGCCAGACCACAGCTCGATGGGACCAAAATGTGAAACGAAGAGTAGGATATGTGAAGGTGACATGGAGATTGTGTGAGATGAGAAATTATGAGGAACGGTGGGGCCAGCTAATGAGGACCGCAGGAAGTACAATAAATTGGGGAAGTACAGTTGGGGCCCTATGTCCCACTGGGAGCCCAAGCGAACAATATTAATAAATAGTAAGGTAAAAATGCGCAAAACCCCGTAACAACAGACTAGGAACTAAGAATACCCATGAAGTGATGTATCCAAATACACCTGCGGGAGTCACAAACAACTAATCTCATGATAAGATTGAAATTTTAGATAGCTTTTGATGGCAAATCTGCATATGGTGCCATCAACGAAACAATGAAGCACCTGAAAAATTAGGAAAATTCGAAAGTGAAACAGATAAACATCGCAAGAGTCCAACCACAAAAGACTGAAGTGCAACACAGTCTCGAACACAATGTAGGGCGTTGACTTACAAGTAAGCTTGGATTATGGCACATGATACAAATGAGCAATGTGTATGTCTTACTTCGGACAAGTGGTTCAGCCACGAGCCGAAACTGTATATTTTTGTTTGGTCTGAAGCACTTGTCATTTCAGTTGATGTCTGGACAACCTTATTATCTCAGACACTATTGTACTTTAAATTGTGTGCAACACCCACATAGGTTACGTGGCCGCATGTAAATGAAATTCAGACAGCCGCAGACGTGTTTGAATCACAATCCATACCATGTCGACCGAAGTTACATTTGTTTTACTTTTAAGAATAACTTCAAAAACTAGGGTTCTAAACAGTTTGCAAAATAGTACATGTATATATATATATATATATATATATATATATCAAAGTAAAGTCATCCTATAAAAAGTGGTGGCACATAAATATCATGGCCGACAAAACAAGATTTTAAGATTACCTTGCGTAAGGTATATAAGATAGAGAATACCACGTCAATGCCAACGACTGTAAAATGCAGAAAAGCAAGCACAGTAGCCGGAATCCCTGGAAAAATAACTTAAATTATTTTAAAAATCATACCAGGAGTGCAAAAATGATTGTGAGAACCAGACAAACCTAAATGTTTAGTAGATTGCATATAATTAGATATTTACCAGCATGAATGTCGCTGCAAATGCCCTAGTCTCCTGAAACATACGCTTTACCTGATTTACTGGCCCCATAAGGAAAATGGTACTAGATAGGTGATATAAGTATGGATATATCGATATATGGATACATTACCTCCCAAGTGAAAAGATATTCCCAAGAGTATAAAACAGTGCAAACAAGGTAATACCTGCACCGGGGAACCATAAGAACAACGAGCCCTAACAAACTATGAGAAGAGAATTTGATAGTTTACCAGTAGTGACATCACAATGCCTATTACGAAACAAATAGCAAACGCCTTGATCCGCGTAGTCCAACTTAATGAGAAACCGTTTTCGACCTACAGAGTATGAGAAACTTAGCGCGTTTACGTCGGTTAATATCCCTTGTTCATCATCTTGTTCCCTTGAAAATAACTTCTTCAACTTATCCATGAGGATAGCGGCACAAATGGCTTATGGAGAGGCTGAGCACTTGAAGGTCACCTACGCACACTGTGATTGGTAGACTTTCCTTTGCATAGACGTTGCGGCTAATACGTGTCATACGTTACTGAGGCGGGCTTTGAAATAACAATAATAAAAGCGAATAGACATTATATTTTTTAGCTTAAGGGAACAAGTTAACATGTGTATAAATTTCTCAGATGTAATAAGCATTTGATCCACTCACTAGGAGAATATTACTGGCTAACTTAATGAAAGAAGTATAAAGTTTGAAGATTTTATCTCTTTCAGTTGGTTGTAACCCAATCCGACAAATGTGCGGAAAATCGTGTCTAAAAAGAGGACAAATCTGGGACACCCAATTGAGTTAAAAAGGAGACAAAACTCGGAAATGCTAAGACTTGTCCCCTTTGTCCCCTGAACCAGCAGAATGTCCCCTATCTGTCCCAATATAGTCCCCATAACCAGCAGAATGTCCCCCCTTCTGTCCCAATATAGTCCCCTTGATCAGCGGAATGTCCCCTTTATGTCCCAATATTCATCGTTTCTTTTATCCTAAAACGCAGAATTCCTCCTTATTACTCGCACCATTTTTCCCTAATTCTTTTAACGTCAAACACCTCACAATTCAAAGAAAGGTTCGTTATGGAACTAAATATATTTAATTTGAGTATTCGTTAAAGGAAAAAAAGGAAACAAAAATTCGACAAGTTCATTCTTAAAGATTAATGAACATTAACAGTTACAAATGATACAGACAATTAATAATAATAATCCATGGAGCAATTCAAGAAATACAAAAATATTGTCTTCGCATTAAAAAAAACCCAAGTATGTATTGGATGGATTACAAATACTTGGGAAAAAATAAAGCTTGAAGTCACATGAAGTCTAAATGCGGCTTGACATCTGCTCGCCGTCATCAAGTAGGTCCATTGACATATTCTGAAAATGAAAAAAATTTTGTTAGCAAGGTAGTAATCAAAGGTGACACTTATCCAGACATTTGACATAATCATATACTAAACGTGTTTATTGAGGTTTAAAAATTAACTTCATTATTAAGTACAAATAAATTATTTGTTCACATACAAATACTCACACTGAAAGACCTTAAGTGTGAGTAATCTCTAATGTTGAATTTCCCAGTAAACATACAAAAATAATTGAGTCGTAAAAGGTAAACCGTGTACTGTTGAATAAACTGTCTACCTAAACACCTAGTGCATGTAACTAACAGAACTGGTTTTCATAGCGCTGACAATTACACGCTATTTACTGGCAGTTGCATTATACATTTAGACAGCATTCATTTAATGAAATTGTCACTTACAGCAGAGATGTTCTGGTCACAGCAACCTGTGAAAAATAATTTGCGTTTATTGATATTCATACAAAGGTTTGCAGTATAGTAACTTTAATTTAACAGAAACTTTACTTACTCTTGGCCGGGTACACCTTTTGTAGACACGATCACGTACGTCGTAGAAGTAGGCCTTAGTAGTATCTGTCAAAGCTTTTATAACGTCCTCGGGCATCGTAGCAGAAGCGAACTTGCTGACAATGACGGCTGAAAGAAATATTTAAATAAAGCACGCTTACACGTTATAACTTTATAGAAGTGACATTTTAAGAGAACTAGCTTCTTTGATGTTCCGTACGCAGTGAAGCGACTTGACAGCTTAGGCTCCCATATGTAATTCAGCATTCGTTTCAAGGAAGACTGCGGATTGTACGATAAATTCTCAGCCAGTTTTGTCATCTGAACGTAAATGAAGGTTAACAGTGAACTTACGAAAGAATCTCTGAATTTTGGGTTTCTCACTGAAGCTTCAAGTTGGTTAAACTCTTCTTCAGTCGTCAAGGGGAATTGCAGTTGACTATTGTCAATTGACGACTTCCCGGTTCCTAAGGTGGTGACGTCGCCCGACTTATTTGCTGAAACAAACTGCCTCACCAGTTTACTAAGTGACTGCATTTCTTCTTGAAAGGAAGCCATTTTTCCATTCAAGAAGTCAAGTTTTCCTTCAATGGACTTCACTCTTTCGCTAAGGGAGTGCGACTCAGTCACCGATTTGTCATAGGAATCAGTGATTTCCTTACTGCAAAGTAACTAGTGATTAAAAATAACATACGTAGTCTGCCTATTTGACTGTGTGATTGGTGACGACGTCGCCACTGGCATTTGTGGACTGGAAGTGCTGAAGGAATAAGAATATTAAATGAATCCTCAAAAGCACTCTGTCCACGGTGGTGACTTGACTGCATCCTTTGACGGAAGCTGTCATCAGTCCGGATTGGAAAAATTCCATTTCTGAATGTCGTTCTGCCGTCAACTTTTCTTCCAGTAACTGTGCATTTGTCGCAACCTGCACTGGCATTATGACCTACTATAAATTTCACGTCCGCTCTGGCCGGTGCATCACAGATGACGGCTGTCAAACGAACGTTGAAATGCCTATTCAGTTTGGTAATGTGTATGCCTTGACTTAATATATCCTTTAGCTCAGATACTAAGTCATTGCATAACTCTCTATAACTGCTCGGTTTGCTAGGACCACCGTATATACCTATCATGAATACACTACTCAAGAAAGGTGCCGTAATTCTACCTAACAGGGGCCATAACTGCTGGTTAGAAGACTTGGAGATGGACAATCCGTCGACATTCAACTGCAGCTCAATCGTCTTGTAGTGACTTTCAACCATGTAGTGCTGTAGGCATTTTTGGAGACCGATGTGGCAATACATTCCCTCTCCAAGTAGTCTAGACTCGCAAGAGCCACACATTCTGAGGACACTTCGAACACTTGTCGGTAGTTGGGGCAATTTCGCACGGAATACCTCCAAGATTCTGTTAGCGGCTGCTTGTGATATGTTCCCGGTCACCATGATATTGAGTAGCATGCTTGTCATTTCATCACGTTCAGAAGAGACTTGTGGGCACATTTGTGAAGTACTAGCAGCTGGTGTTAGGCTGCTGCAAGGTGGCGATGGCACTACTTCGGTTTCAATGGTCATGGTATCAGTGTTCACTGAAGATGACTCGACTTCAACAGGAGGGACAGCATGTGCGACAGCCTCCGTTGACATCGACGCTAGTAACTCCGCATAGTTACGTTTATACCTTCTGTAAAATGTGGTATAATGGCAGGTCAATCGTAGGTTACGTTCACGTAATCTTTTTAGGCTTAATATAGGGTATTTAGTGTTAGACTAGGAGAAAAATTAGATATGAGCCACAGCGACCACTAACCTGCATCGTGAACAGTTTAAAAGTGCGCGCACACTGTGTGACTGTAAACCAGATAAACAAAAAAGGGTGCGCTGCAATTATGACTAGCCATCATAAGTTCACCAAACACTCTGTCCGCAACATCTGTATCAGTTTGTCCCCGTCGGTAGTGATTTTCGACCAGTCTTTGCAGTTTTCGTCACCACCAGATCCGTTCCCCAATCCGACAAATGTGTGGACAGAAAGGGGACATTTTTGGGACGATGTGGACAAAAAGGTTTATTTCATTTCCGATTGGGACATAATCCGATGAAATGGGACATTAAGGGGACAAATTTTATGAATTGGGACATATTCCGAATAAAGGGGACAAAGAGTGGACAACATGGAAAATTTAAATGTACACTGGAGGTTACTGATAAATTGTAAGTAGTAAAATTTTATGTCGAAATTACGTTACAACTACTTCAAATGCATAAAACTTATCAGTTAATTGATATGTTTTTCTTAATGTGATTATAATTACATTTATTCATCTACAGTTTCCGGTTGAATATTTTCAAAACATCCTACAAGCAGAAGACAGAAGTAAGTGCTAACACTTAAAAGTAATAATGGTAGTATTATTTTCCTGATAACTAAACCATTTTCTGTCATACACTAATCCAGACAGACACACACGCATACACACATGTGTATGTTTGTATATAAGTGTACATAATTTAAGAATAGTGACCAATAGCATTACATTGCAGTCACACTGAGAAATTTACCTGTGACTTGTTATTGTCACTTTGACTGTGATAATGTAAGAGGTCAAGGTTTTTGCGAATAATGTCACTCATGCGACTCGTATGAGTCACAGGATATCGTGTCACGAAGATGGTTTTATATGTGGGTTCATGCTTACTGGCCAATCAGTGGAGTTTATGAAAACATCTGTGGTCAATGTTAATTGCAGCGCACCCTTTTTTGTTTATCTGGTTTACAGTCACACAGTGTGCGCGCACTTTTAAACTGTTCACGATGCAGGTAAGTGGTCGCTGTGGTTCAGATCCAAGCAGGCGGCGCAAAGATTTGCAGAAAAGTTATTTCACGACTGCAATTCAGGAGCAAGACACGATAACCTTAGAGATGAATGTGAAATAGATGTAGATAGGCGAATAGTTCACACCAAGCGTACAGTTATCACTTCCTCTCCACCAGATAACTTCGTCATAGCCTACCGTTAACCTGGTCGTATAACGCATATACACAAGGACAGGCTGACATTTAGACCTTATATAGACGCTTGTGATTTTTTCGACCAGCCATTTAAGTCATCAAATATTGGAATATGGAAATGCTCCAAATTAATCTCGAGGAGACATTGCCCCTAACCAATTCCAAACGTCAAAGGTAGATTCCTCTTATCCGTTAATGACACAATACAGAGTGGGGACAAAGAACTTCGCCTCGTACGTTTATGACTCAGCTGAACTGGAAGCTGCGGAGGCACAGAAGGTGTGTTGGTCATCTAAATAGCTATGCATAGCTATGATGCAGCCATAAAAACTCTACAAATGTGATTTTTTTCACTGGATTGTTATTCACTCTTTTTAGTGTAGATATGTTATCTTTGATTCTGAGCTATTTTTAACTTGATTGGTTGTTGTTTCCTTGCAAATATATGCATTTATGTCGACTAACTTTGTCTCTTTTACTTATCATGTTGAGGACATTGCAGAGTTAACTAGAATGAAAGGCGATGTAGTAATACTTATGTGAAATGCATCAGTCTTAAACTGTTATTATTTCCTCAATGCGTCATTAAGCCTTGCGTAAAGTGTTTCAGTTACGTTTAGTCCGGTTGCGTATAATATTATTATTCACGATTGTTATGAAAGTGGCCGTCAAAAATATGTTCGTACTGTGATAACGAAACATAACCTAGCAAACGTAGGTTCTATACGTACAAGACTTGTATTGGTAGTCTAGGCACTTCAAGTACACTCTGCAACGCACATCTTATTTATCACAAATAGTCTGTTATTCTTATGTTGCGTTTAACACCACTATCTCAAAGGAAATAGTTAGGTAATAAAGAGATAACTACATTACTCTTCTTGTGTTATCATTTCGTATCAATAAGCTCTTACATGATAACATCAACACTTAGACTTGTTTATTAGTTGATCACGTCACTAAACTTCATTATTTTGTTATCATAAAATACTGTAACACATTAGATAGGCTTTTGTTGTGCATATCGCCTGTTTAAGGTTTCCTAGCGAAAGCAATTACTCAAAAGCAATAGAAGTACCCCATCGTGACCAAATTCAATCACGTGTAAATATGACATTTTACGAATATTACGTCTTCTACACTGGCATCACTTCGCGACTCGACAAACAGTAAGTATTAATAGTGTATGAATGGAGTGAAAAATTTTCAAAACAATATTTATTTCAATAAATACATTCGTAATATCACAAATATTTCATCATTTACACAAATATTATCCTTTTTAATCCCATTAGAATGTCTAAATGTATTGAGTGATTGAGGAAGTAAAGACCATAATCTGGAAATTAAAAATGATAAAAATTTAGTGAGAAAATGATGAGTTAAGTAAATAACTTAAAACAGTACCTACCAGTTAAACGACTGTCTCTTCACCGTTATCTGACGAAATAACCAACTCAGTTTCCTTTCTTACTGTGAGATTTGGTAAAGATCATGAAATCATAACTACCTCGATATTTAAACATCTCCTCATCATTTAGGTAAAATACACTAAAAAACAGGAATTATTCGGCATTTTCTATCATAATTGACATTTTCCGACGAATTCTGACATTTCTTATGCGCCTCAGCATGTCAATTCGATGAAAGAACAGCATTTTTAAACACACTGAAAACGACCGTTTTCCTCAAGTTTTACACGATTTTTCGTTAAAATACGGTATGTAAACCGTATTTCTGTCGAAAAAACCACTAAAAACAACGTAGAATAGCCTAAACACAAAACCACGATAACACCTTACAAACTGCAGCAATCAGCTGATTTGTGCCGCTATCCTCTGCGTCTGTTACACGCAAGGCAACAGCCACAACCAACGGAAAGGAAGAAGACGAAGAGACGAGAGGGAGATGTTTATTTCAACCACGCCAGGCTTGAATTAACCGGGTACAAAGCTAATTATCATCATTTATAACAAGTCTGGACAAACGATCTTCCTCCTGTTCCAATGAGGCCACGTCAGCGTGTCTTTCTGAAAAAAGAAGAAAAAGAAACTTATTTAGTGGCTTTTTGGTGGTTTTTATTTCATTACACCTCCAATATGTGTAACTCGCATTTGAGTATCCGCCAATATCCAGTATCTTCTGGCGACCTTCCAATATCCACTGTCGTTTTTACGGGCTAGTATAAACCAATTTGATTTCTTTGTGCTCGCCTCTTGATTTTGAGGTAGAGGTTCCTGATCTTCGGTAAACGTCTGCGTAGCTCGTCCCGCCACTAGACTGTCGTAGCTCTGGTTGACTCCAAAAGGAGTAGTGCAGGAATTAATTGTATTTATTGCGTAAACCTACTCAATACGCGAAACTGTTTTAGTAGCTTGTGTAAACTTTATTGTTTCTCACTACTCATTTCTTGTTATTATTTGTCAGTTCTAGGTCACTGGAAGATTCCAGCACAATTTATCTCCTTAACTGAATGAGATAAGAGGGGGTGCATTAGTTTGTTTTTGATGAAATTTACAGTTTGTTCCAGGGAGGTGACACCTATAAAACTTGTGAATTTTGTTTCACCAGGCAACCTCCCCTTTAGGTGAACAGAAACTGTAAAGAAAGCAGTACTTGTAGAGTGACAAGCCAGAATTTCCATCCATCAAAATGTGTAAACTATTCTGCAATTATTATTTTAACCGTGCAATTATATCACATGACCAGTGCATGGAATTGCGCGCATATTCAGTTAGTTTCCCACTATATGAAGAAAAATATACAGAATTGGTTCTCTCTTCATTTGCAGCAACACTACGATAAATGATGTACTTTGGATTATTGCTTTACATGTAAATTCTAAAGGAGGTGCAAATATTTTCCAACTAAATACCCTTAAAATCTCTGTGATGTATGTTCAAATATTGTCTGAAATTTATGGAAGTTAAGGTAAAAGATTCTTGTGTAAGACAAGATCAGATTAATATTTTTGGTTCTTGATAGAAGACATAATGCTTGTATTAATTTTTTACTAATATGCAGCTATAGTAAACTAAGCGCAACCGGAATTAGCCGATCGAGGGAGCAGATACCACTTCTGGGAGTTAATTATTAGGGTTGATTATTCAGTGGGAAAACCAATACTCCATGGCGATTTATTGCCTCCTTAGCTTTCGAACTCCCATATCATGTTCTCTGAAATGTTCCAACATGGTAAAAAGCGAAAAGTAGGTTAGACCATGTTCATAGTCATTCTTCAGAATTACAAATACCGTGATTAATTATCTACCTTGCCTACTGTATCATTAGAAGAAGAGATCTAAACTATTAGGCAGCCCCTAATATGAAGAAGAGAGGATGTTCAGCGAAGAGACTCTTTTCGGCGAATTCATTCACATAGCTGTACAATCGCGTTTATATATAATTACTTGTGTATGTGTGTACATGGGGTTTGTCAAGTTTAGATAATTGATCAAGTAATACAAGAATGATCTAATATAGAAACAAGGTTAATCAGACAGCAACTAAAGTAAGATTGAGTTAGTAAGTTAGATGACGTAATATAATTGACTAAAATGTTTCAACATAGGTGAGGGTAGCAACAGAAGTTATTACAGGTAGAGACTAAGTAGAAGCGGGGTAGAGAATAGTGCCAATTAAATTAGAACTGAAATTGAGCAAATAAGTTAGATGACGTAAAATAAATGAATAGAAATTGAGCTTCGTTCAAGTTAGTAACAGTGGTAGTGAGGTGTAGAAATTAAATCGGGTAGGGGAAAAGAACAAGGAGGTTTAAGATGTAAAATATTACAACTGAGAAGACAAAATAGTACTAATGAAGAGACAGAAAAAATTAAGCAGAATTTACTTATTGGATAACAAGATAGACTGCGTCCATTGCAAGTGTAGTGATTGAAAGAAATTCTTCAGTATGCAGAGTTCAGGACTTAGCGAGTGAATCGCCATTGCTTCTGCAGTTTGAAGAAGTTTGAATCGTACACCTTCAGAAAGACTACTTCTTACACTGATAAGATCCTCCTGAGGGAGGAAGTCAAAAATGGCACTTTTTACAATCTTTTCCAGAACCCTCGAAATAACGGAAGTTAGGTTAATGGGTCGGTTACTCATAACATTTGAGCCGGAGCCTGACTTATACCTAGGGGTAATGTGCGTGGTTTCCCATGTAACTGGGTATGTCCCATTTGATAGAGAGGTAAAAAGCACTTCAAGAAAAAGAATTGGAATGTCCTCACCACCGTATTTTAAAAACGTTGCGGGGATTGTATCAAGACCAGGGTTGTTTGGACTTTTAACAGAAACGATTGCTTTCTTAATATTATCTGGAGAAAAGCTGATAATTTCTAAGGACTTTTGTGAACGTAGGTGGAATGGAGGTTTCGGCGACGCACTGTCATCATAGGTATAGGACTGTAAGAAGCCTGGTTTGCGTGGTGAGTGTCGAAGAGTCAACCAGAACATGAAGTGTACCTTGAACTCAGCAATCGATGTAACATACGAGTCCGGAGTGATAGAAGGACATTTCAGAGAAACCTCGCCAATAAGCTTTTCGTGAACCCCAAAAGCCTATACAGGTTTATGTCTGAAAGAAAACCGACCAACCAGGGGGCTTGCAATCTAGTGAGTTCTGATGGGAAATCTCTTACTAGTCTTGAAATGGCAGAGACATTCAGTCTAGCCTTTCACAGGCAACTGAACAGTAACGAGGATTTTACGTTGCGGGGATTGTATCAAGACCAGGGTTGTTTGGACTTTTAACAGAAACGATTGCTTTCTTAATATTATCTGGAGAAAAGCTGATAATTTCTAAGGACTTTTGTGAACGTAGGTGGAATGGAGGTTTCGGCGACACACTGTCATCATAGGTATAGCACTGCAAGAAGCAGGAGTTTATAAGCTCAAAAATTACTCTAGGGTTACTAGCAGTCTTACCACCTTATAAAACTAATGGTATATATGTTTTACGAGAGTTCAGCCTTTTGCGATAAAGCCAACATGTTGACGTGCATTTAGAGCTACAGATAATATATACATTTCCTATCTATGTAGGACACACCGGTTGTACATGCATGGATAAGTATTATTTACATTATATGAATTTGATTTATAGTGAAATTACATGGTTGCTGTCCTCTCTGACATCACTTAGTGAGTACAATCTGATAGCTAGTCGTTCAATGGAGCACATAGAGAAATATAGAAATATTGTCTTCGCATTAACAAAAAAACCCAAGTATGTGTCGGATAAATTACAAATATCTGGGAAAAAATAAAGCTTGAAGTCAATTACTCCATATAACTTTGTTGTGTGCGGCATCGTATCTTGTTCTTGCTTTATGTTCAAATTGGGTATTAATTTAAAATGAGTGATTTATTTTTATGATTTTGACATCACTTTTATTGCAAGTAATACCAGATGTGAATTCAACTGAATGCAGATTATTATTGGTCATTGTCAAGCAGATTTGTTTTACTGCACTCAAGTCACCCATAGCCCGCCATTTGTCACTGCATGGATGCTCCGCACGAATAAGTTGATAAACACGTAGAAAGCTATACAAAAACCATTTCAGATCGTTGACAGTGCTTGTATAAGATGATGTACAGCGTCTAGTTATGGTGACAGTGGATTTCATCAAGGATGCTGAGACATTACTAGCCAAACCTTGAGGGATTATATATGATTTACGAGTTGATCACGGACTGATATCAGTTAGGGAACCATTGAAAACCAGGGAGTACTGGACAGCTGCTGTTTCATCCTAGTTTGGGAATCATCGGCAGTACGCACCCACTGGGATTCGAGCCCAGGACCTTCCGGTTATAAGGCAAGCTCGTATACCATTCAGCCAGTGGGACCCGATTCAATGGCTCATTGGTAGAAGTTAGAATTCATGAGCCATTGAATCGGGTCCCAGTGGCTGAATGGCATACGAGCTTGCCTTATAACCGGAAGGTCCTGGGCTCGAATCCCAGTGGGTGCGTACTGCCGATGATTCCCAAACTAGGATGAAACAGCAGCTGTTCAGTACTCCCTGGTTTTCAATGGTTCCCTAACTGATATCAGTCCGTGATCAACTCGTAAATCATATATAATCCCTCAAGGTTTGGCTAGTAATGTCTCAGCATCCTTGATGAAATCCACTGTCACCATAACTAGACGCTGTACATCATCTTATACAAGCACTGTCAACGATCTGAAATGGTTTTTGTATAGCTTTCTACGTGTTTATCAACTTATTCGTGCGGAGCATCCATGCAGTGACAAATGGCGGGCTATGGGTGACTTGAGTGCAGTAAAACAAATCTGCTTGACAATGACCAATAATAATCTGCATTCAGTTGAATTCACATCTGGTATTACTTGCAATAAAAGTGATGTCAAAATCATAAAAATAAATCACTCATTTTAAATTAATACCCAATTTGAACATAAAGCAAGAACAAGATACGATGCCGCACACAACAAAGTTATATGGAGTAATTGACTTCAAGCTTTATTTTTTCCCAGATATTTGTAATTTATCCGACACATACTTGGGTTTTTTTGTTAATGCGAAGACAATATTTCTATATTTCTCTATGTGCTCCATTGAACGACTAGCTATCAGATTGTACTCACTAAGTGATGTCAGAGAGGACAGCAACCATGTAATTTCACTATAAATCAAATTCATATAATGTAAATAATACTTATCCATGCATGTACAACCGGTGTGTCCTACATAGATAGGAAATGTATATATTATCTGTAGCTCTAAATGCACGTCAACATGTTGGCTTTATCGCAAAAGGCTGAACTCTCGTAAAACATATATACCATTAGTTTTATAAGGTGGTAAGACTGCTAGTAACCCTAGAGTAATTTTTGAGCTTATAAACTCCTGCTTCTTGCAGTGCTATACCTATGATGACAGTGTGTCGCCGAAACCTCCATTCCACCTACGTTCACAAAAGTCCTTAGAAATTATCAGCTTTTCTCCAGATAATATTAAGAAAGCAATCGTTTCTGTTAAAAGTCCAAACAACCCTGGTCTTGATACAATCCCCGCAACGTAAAATCCTCGTTACTGTTCAGTTGCCTGTGAAAGGCTAGACTGAATGTCTCTGCCATTTCAAGACTAGTAAGAGATTTCCCATCAGAACTCACTAGATTGCAAGCCCCCTGGTTGGTCGGTTTTCTTTCAGACATAAACCTGTATAGGCTTTTGGGGTTCACGAAAAGCTTATTGGCGAGGTTTCTCTGAAATGTCCTTCTATCACTCCGGACTCGTATGTTACATCGATTGCTGAGTTCAAGGTACACTTCATGTTCTGGTTGACTCTTCGACACTCGCCACGCAAACCAGGCTTCTTACAGTCCTATACCTATGATGACAGTGCGTCGCCGAAACCTCCATTCCACCTACGTTCACAAAAGTCCTTAGAAATTATCAGCTTTTCTCCAGATAATATTAAGAAAGCAATCGTTTCTGTTAAAAGTCCAAACAACCCTGGTCTTGATACAATCCCCGCAACGTTTTTAAAATACGGTGGTGAGGACATTCCAATTCTTTTTCTTGAAGTGCTTTTTACCTCTCTATCAAATGGGACATACCCAGTTACATGGGAAACCACGCACATTACCCCTAGGTATAAGTCAGGCTCCGGCTCAAATGTTATGAGTAACCGACCCATTAACCTAACTTCCGTTATTTCGAGGGTTCTGGAAAAGATTGTAAAAAGTGCCATTTTTGACTTCCTCCCTCAGGAGGATCTTATCAGTGTAAGAAGTAGTCTTTCTGAAGGTGTACGATTCAAACTTCTTCAAACTGCAGAAGCAATGGCGATTCACTCGCTAAGTCCTGAACTCTGCATACTGAAGAATTTCTTTCAATCACTACACTTGCAATGGACGCAGTCTATCTTGTTATCCAATAAGTAAATTCTGCTTAATTTTTTCTGTCTCTTCATTAGTACTATTTTGTCTTCTCAGTTGTAATATTTTACATCTTAAACCTCCTTGTTCTTTTCCCCTACCCGATTTAATTTCTACACCTCACTACCACTGTTACTAACTTGAACGAAGCTCAATTTCTATTCATTTATTTTACGTCATCTAACTTATTTGCTCAATTTCAGTTCTAATTTAATTGGCACTATTCTCTACCCCGCTTCTACTTAGTCTCTACCTGTAATAACTTCTGTTGCTACCCTCACCTATGTTGAAACATTTTAGTCAATTATATTACGTCATCTAACTTACTAACTCAATCTTACTTTAGTTGCTGTCTGATTAACCTTGTTTCTATATTAGATCATTCTTGTATTACTTGATCAATTATCTAAACTTGACAAACCCCATGTACACACATACACAAGTAATTATATATAAACGCGATTGTACAGCTATGTGAATGAATTCGCCGAAAAGAGTCTCTTCGCTGAACATCCTCTCTTCTTCATATTAGGGGCTGCCTAATAGTTTAGATCTCTTCTTCTAATGATACAGTAGGCAAGGTAGATAATTAATCACGGTATTTGTAATTCTGAAGAATGACTATGAACATGGTCTAACCTACTTTTCGCTTTTTACCATGTTGGAACATTTCAGAGAACATGATATGGGAGTTCGAAAGCTAAGGAGGCAATAAATCGCCATGGAGTATTGGTTTTCCCACTGAATAATCAACCCTAATAATTAACTCCCAGAAGTGGTATCTGCTCCCTCGATCGGCTAATTCCGGTTGCGCTTAGTTTACTATAGCTGCATATTAGTAAAAAATTAATACAAGCATTATGTCTTCTATCAAGAACCAAAAATATTAATCTGATCTTGTCTTACACAAGAATCTTTTACCTTAACTTCCATAAATTTCAGACAATATTTGAACATACATCACAGAGATTTTAAGGGTATTTAGTTGGAAAATATTTGCACCTCCTTTAGAATTTACATGTAAAGCAATAATCCAAAGTACATCATTTATCGTAGTGTTGCTGCAAATGAAGAGAGAACCAATTCTGTATATTTTTCTTCATATAGTGGGAAACTAACTGAATATGCGCGCAATTCCATGCACTGGTCATGTGATATAATTGCACGGTTAAAATAATAATTGCAGAATAGTTTACACATTTTGATGGATGGAAATTCTGGCTTGTCACTCTACAAGTACTGCTTTCTTTACAGTTTCTGTTCACCTAAAGGGGAGGTTGCCTGGTGAAACAAAATTCACAAGTTTTATAGGTGTCACCTCCCTGGAACAAACTGTAAATTTCATCAAAAACAAACTAATGCACCCCCTCTTATCTCATTCAGTTAAGGAGATAAATTGTGCTGGAATCTTCCAGTGACCTAGAACTGACAAATAATAACAAGAAATGAGTAGTGAGAAACAATAAAGTTTACACAAGCTACTAAAACAGTTTCGCGTATTGAGTAGGTTTACGCAATAAATACAATTAATTCCTGCACTACTCCTTTTGGAGTCAACCAGAGCTACGACAGTCTAGTGGCGGGACGAGCTACGCAGACGTTTACCGAAGATCAGGAACCTCTACCTCAAAATCAAGAGGCGAGCACAAAGAAATCAAATTGGTTTATACTAGCCCGTAAAAACGATAGTGGATATTGGAAGGTCGCCAGAAGATACTGGATATTGGCGGATACTCAAATGCGAGTTACACATATTGGAGGTGTAATGAAATAAAAACCACCAAAAAGCCACTAAATAAGTTTCTTTTTCTTCTTTTTTCAGAAAGACACGCTGACGTGGCCTCATTGGAACAGGAGGAAGATCGTTTGTCCAGACTTGTTATAAATGATGATAATTAGCTTTGTACCCGGTTAATTCAAGCCTGGCGTGGTTGAAATAAACATCTCCCTCTCGTCTCTTCGTCTTCTTCCTTTCCGTTGGTTGTGGCTGTTGCCTTGCGTGTAACAGACGCAGAGGATAGCGGCACAAATCAGCTGATTGCTGCAGTTTGTAAGGTGTTATCGTGGTTTTGTGTTTAGGCTATTCTACGTTGTTTTTAGTGGTTTTTTCGACAGAAATACGGTTTACATACCGTATTTTAACGAAAAATCGTGTAAAACTTGAGGAAAACGGTCGTTTTCAGTGTGTTTAAAAATGCTGTTCTTTCATCGAATTGACATGCTGAGGCGCATAAGAAATGTCAGAATTCGTCGGAAAATGTCAATTATGATAGAAAATGCCGAATAATTCCTGTTTTTTAGTGTATTTTACCTAAATGATGAGGAGATGTTTAAATATCGAGGTAGTTATGATTTCATGATCTTTACCAAATCTCACAGTAAGAAAGGAAACTGAGTTGGTTATTTCGTCAGATAACGGTGAAGAGACAGTTGTTTAACTGGTAGGTACTGTTTTAAGTTATTTACTTAACTCATCATTTTCTCACTAAATTTTTATCATTTTTAATTTCCAGATTATGGTCTTTACTTCCTCAATCACTCAATACATTTAGACATTCTAATGGGATTAAAAAGGATAATATTTGTGTAAATGATGAAATATTTGTGATATTACGAATGTATTTATTGAAATAAATATTGTTTTCAATGGTTCTCTAACTGATATCAGTCCGTGATCAACTCGTAAAACATAACTAATCCTTACAAACCAAACTATAGAAAATTATATATGAGTAAGTGACTTCAATTGTTTCTTAGTTTCAGTAGGAATGTAAATCAATGCAACTTGTACTACAAGGCAAATACAACAGAAATGCACCAGAGGGCAGAGAAAAAAGTGTGTGGATTGGGGCATTTATGTTTATATTCGTTGTACATTGTAATTTGATGAACAAATATTTATTTCTGCTAAGTCTTTTTATGCATTTATGCTACTAGTTTATTTATAGTCTTAAGAGAAGTAAAGGTATTTAAGCGCGTTTAGGTACTGTAGCAGACTAATAGTTGATTCGTTCTAGGAATAAATAGTTTATTTATATAGTCAGTAGAGTGAAATAGTCTGTACAGAGAGCGTTTGAAACTTATAACCGTATTGCAGTTCCTGACTTCTAGCGGCAGGTTGTTCCATATTTTATAATACATGACTGTGAAGGAGTTTTCGCGGAGTGTTAACTTAAAGGCTTTTATTGCCACTGTGCAAGTTTGGTTACGCAGATCGTAAGAGCCTTATTGTGGAATTGCATGTCCTTACTGTCTGCGAATGGTATTTTGTGTAGGACCTTATAGAAGAATACTAGGTTTGTAATTAGTCGTCTTGTCCAGAGTGGATCAAGTTGTAGAATCATGCACCGTGAGATGTAGTCTTTCTTACATTCGTAGCCAAGTAGTTTTGAGGTAAAATATCGTTGGATACTTCCTATTCTTAGCTTTTCACGTGTGTGAGTGCTGCTAATAATAAATGGACAGTATTCTGGTAATGGCCTCACACAGGTTTTGTACAGAATAAGCTTTGCTTCATTGTCGTGAAAGTTCCTGAGTATGCATCCTAAGAGCATCCTCGACTTTTGAGTCTGTGATGATAATTTAAAATATATAACAAATACGGGGTTCATAATTTTTTCTAATATTATTTCCCCGACAGGTTTTAGTAGAATGGGGAGACAACGACATTTCAATATTTAACTACGGAAAGCATACTAGTCCCAATACTTATATAATAATACTTAGTAATTATGCATAATCAATTCTTGACATTTGATTGTCATTACAATACTTAAAATGATTAAAATATTTATGCAGTAAATGTTCTCTTGCTTTACCGCGCTTTTTTCCCTTATAACACAATTATTGAGCTTAATGTATTCTTTGATAATACGAATTATAATATCGATTACACTCTTATCATATATAGTTTGATTTAGTATACGGCTCCCTGTAAGACTAACTACGCTTCTTCAGTATACACACACTGCAGTATTTTTAACCAAATGTTAAAATTCTGTTGACTCTTTGTTAATATCTTTTTATAATATGTGTAGATAGGTTACTTTGCAATGTCAAATGTTTACTATATAAAAGACTTCCATGATAATTTAGTACAATAAATCCTGCCAACCGATCTTACCTTCAGTTCTTGCTACTTACATTGAACTCTAACTATAGTGTTCTGCTGAATCTTGCTCCACTATTCACAAAACCTATTCTTTTTACTCTTTAAGGGTTTAACATCTTATAAACTAATCTGTTCATTAGGACGCATGCACACATATATAATATGTTCATAAATCTTTATGTGGAGATCTATTGGAAGCACTCACTAAGAAAGCTAGGAAAATAGAATGTGAGGTACGAACTTGTCTGGAATCAAGCAATATATTTGCTGTAGCCATAAAAATCAGAGCCTAACATCATAAAAGGAGGGAGGGTGGCGCATGCTGATCAGTAGATATGGTGTTGGACACTAAGGTGAATCGCCCCATTCTGCAGGAACAGCAATATGCAATTTGACGGCTCGAGATTTCTATGAGGGCTTGAATCTTTATCCCGAAAAAGATAATAATGATCGCCTTGACAGATCATGCTTCTACCTTTAAACATATACCATTCGCTCAGCCTATTGCTGAGATGCGACCAAGTGGGCTCTGCACAGATTTATGGGGCATCTTATAAATTGACATGCTTTCCTTTATCGTATCTTCGAATATCACTTAACAATGTCTCATCTCATTCATCTTCTAATAACGTCTTGCTCATTATATTCCACTAAACCTAACATTTTATAGCTCATTATGAATTTGATTCGACTTATTTTATTCCTATTCTCTATACGGTACGGTTGTGCACCAAATACACAAAAAGGTATGAAATAAAAACAACCGGCTTGTGGATAATTGTATTAAAACCAAAAGTGGACATCATGATAGTAAGACCTATATGGGTAGCATTATACATTGCAAATGAACTTTGTCAGCCTACGGATTGTAGTCTCCCATTGTATTTCCTTTATGAATGCATCTATTAATGATACATTGCACTTAACTATTTCATTAAACTTTATTGACTCACCTTAGCACCTTTACTTTTCTAAAACACCTTACTATCCCTTGTAAACGTTGTACTCACCTCAATATTGATTGGTTATCGTATGCCTACAACTACGGGTTGAAAACGAAACGAAGTCGATTTTCCTGCGCAACCTGGAGGACTACTGTTTAATTCAATAATGATACGACCTGGGTCAGACAATGAGTGTATTTATATATATATATCAAATATTTAGCTGTTCGAACATTAACTTGTAGACAATCTGCTATTTGACGTTATATCATACTTTATCGTGCCTGTAAAAATGGCATGCATTTTCATGTAAATTTATGTTTATATGAAAATATAAATTACTATTATTAATGGAATTCTACGGTCTTTCATGCTAACGATTAGTTTAAGTGAAAAAGGTGATATTTTTACCTACTTATATAGGGTGAAAAAGGATTAAACACAAAAGTCAAAGTGCGTCAAATACGTAGAAGAAAAGTGAGGGCTTAATAATTTCTACTATTTTTCTGATGTATACAGTCAGGTATCTTTCTGAAGTGGCGAACTTATACCATGTACTTGCATTCAGGGAGTTTATATTTAATTTCCGGCTTTTGGGCACTTTTCAACTTCCATTTCTCTTTTATTTATTCATTTGTTTTGCAGAAGTCATTCAAACTCAGGAGCCTTAGCAATGTTTCCACCATCATTTCTGCTGAATAGCAATCACCACCCTCCCACCTTTTAATGTACAAGGCTCTGGAGAAATGCTTCCGTCTTAATTTCTATTATTTTATGCCACGCAGACTTTTTCATATTCCTTCGTCAACTCATTTAAAATCATGGTATGAATGACTACTTTCAGAAGACCATCGTGTATGCTTCACCTGTTGCAGCATTTTGGAGAAAAATAATAAAAATCTAAAGAAATTAGACGGTCATAGTCTAACTTTTAGATATAAATAAATGTCATTACAAAATACAGTGCATGATAGTGCACCATTATATATATATATATAAACAGCAGTAAATTATAATATATTGTTCCGAAAAATTTGACTACACAGGATCAGTTATAGAACAGTAAGATAAGATTCATTAATATTTAAGACTCACCGTATGGCTGATAATTTAGACTATCGCCATTTGGGCTGGAATTTACGTAGAGGCAGACAGTACAGTATTAGGCAGTCTCCAGAGGCATTTTAATAACAGGCATCTTCCGCTGACTTACTACTGGAACCTGAGACTGAACTCTTAGCACATTGAAGTGCTCATAATACAAATTTATCAGGGATATATGCAAAATTATTTGATTAAAGAAATAATTAAAATTAAAAACCGAATGTAAATAGGTGACCCAGGTTGTGAAAACAATCATAGTGAAAGTATAGTTAAAGAAAGAGTATACAAATTTCAACAGCTAACAGTGAATGTTAGAGGATTGCCGTATAAGATCTCTGATTTTTAGTTCGTCACATACTGCTTCTAACCTGTTGTGGATAAAATATTTGTCTAGGAGAGATGAGATTTTTAGATGAAATGACTTTGGAGCATAGCACAATATGTTTTTCATTTTCCACTTGTTACACCATAGTTGAACACAATCAGTATCATCCTGAATCCTATCAGATACACATGACACGAAATTTCTCAGTGAATGATAGACTATTTTGATGTCATCAGCAAATAAGAAAGGCTTGCCGTGTTTAATAACGTCGTAAATGTCATTGAAATATAACAGGAATGACGGTGGACCTGGGACACTACCTTGTATAACTCCGCTTGCTGTTCAAACGGGGTTGGATGTGTGGGACCTAACCTGAAAATTTGCATTCGATTGCTAAGAAATGAACTGAGCCAGTTTAACAATGAACCTTGAATCCCATGATACTAGACTTTCGATATTAACAGTGAGTGGCTCACAGTGTTGAACGATTTACTAAGATGTAAGCATAAAATAACTTTGATCATGCCGGAATCTTTATGTTGTGAGATGTGATGAAAAAAATGTAAATGCATGTTGTGCAAGAATGTGACTTAATGAAACCATGTTGATAAGGAGTGATAAGTTTCTACTGAGGGAGGAAGTCAAAAATGGCACTTTTTACAATCTTTTCCAGAACCCTCGAAATAACGGAAGTTAGGTTAATGGGTCGGTTACTCATGACATTTGAGCCGGAGCCTGACTTATACCTAGGGGTAATGTGCGTGGTTTCCCATGTAACTGGGTATGTCCCATTTGATAGAGAGGTAAAAAGCACTTCAAGAAAAAGAATTGGAATGTCCTCACCACCGTATTTTAAAAACGTTGCGGGGATTGTATCAAGACCAGGGTTGTTTGGACTTTTAACAGAAACGATTGCTTTCTTAATATTATCTGGAGAAAAGCTGATAATTTCTAAGGACTTTTGTGAACGTAGGTGGAATGGAGGTTTCGGCGACGCACTGTCATCATAGGTATAGGACTGTAAGAAGCCTGGTTTGCGTGGCGAGTGTCGAAGAGTCAACCAGAACATGAAGTGTACCTTGAACTCAGCAATCGATGTAACATACGAGTCCGGAGTGATAGAAGGACATTTCAGAGAAACCTCGCCAATAAGCTTTTCGTGAACCCCAAAAGCCTATACAGGTTTATGTCTGAAAGAAAACCGACCAACCAGGGGGCTTGCAATCTAGTGAGTTCTGATGGGAAATCTCTTACTAGTCTTGAAATGGCAGAGACATTCAGTCTAGCCTTTCACAGGCAACTGAACAGTAACGGGGATTTTACCCCCACAAAACATCAAGATTACAATGCAAGACCAACGTGCGAAAACCTGCTGGGTACATCTCAAATTACCCCGGCTATGGTACTCGTAAAATTGGGAAAGTTGGCTTCGGGAAAGTCTGCTGGTTGCGATGACATAAGACCATCCGTCCTGAAGCAGTGTTCAGAAAGTCTCTGCCAACCCTTAAGTGATCTGTTTCAACACTCCTTTGATGTCGGGAAACTTCCATGTGAATGGAAACGAGCCATCCTATCCCCTATCTTCAAGGGTGGTGACCGGCAGAACGCCACCAGTCACAGACCAGTTGCGCTACTCCCAGTGATATCGAAGATATTGGAAAGTCTCATTGACGACCACATGAGAAAATACTTCGACGGGACTAACCTACTCCATGAAGCACAGCACGATTTCAGGAGGGGAAGATCCTGTGTGACGAATCTTCTACTAGCTTGGAACGATTGGACACTATCCTGGGATGTAAAGGTACCAGTCTATGTGATCTTCCTCGACTTTGCGAAAGCATTCGACACAGTTCACCGTGGTCTGCTCCTTCAAAAAATAAGCAAGGCGGGTGTTTCTGGAGCACTTCTCGCATGGCTGAAAGATTACTTAGGCGAGAGAGAATTCTGCACCAAAGTCAACCGCATCCGATCATCCTGGCACACCTCGGCACCAGGGGTTCCTCAGGGTTCTATCTTAGGGTCGTTGAAGTTTTTGATTTTTATCAACAACCTGTCCTGTCAACTGAACTGCCCTGCGCTTCTTTAGGCTGACGACGTAAAGATTTGGAGAGCAATAAACTCATCGGAAGACCCTGAAAGATTGCAGGCTAACCTGCAAACTCTGGGAGACTGGGCTCTGGCTAACGGAATGCCTTTCAACCTAAAGAAGTGCAAAGTGGTGCAAACTTCATTCCAGCAGGTCACAGAGTGTAAATTACACCCTTGGTGGCCAAAACTTGAGTTGTGTGCCATTAGAACGCGACCTAGATCTTATTTTAACAGAAAAGCTAGACACCAGTGTAAATTACACGAGCGACGTCGCCAAAGCTTACGCAACTTTACGCTTTATGCATAGGCAGCTGGGAGCTCTTACCCCCGAACTATTCTTAAGGTTGTATACGACATACGTGAGGCCACTCATTGAGGTGCATAATATCATTGCTCCTCCGCTACTCAAAAGGGATGCTAACATGCTAGAAAGTGTCCAGAGACGAGCAACAAAATGGGTGATCGGCCTGCGCAACAAATCATGTGAGGAAAGACTGAAGAAATTAAGTCTTTTCACACTTAGTTACCGTAGTCACAGGGGAGACCTCATCACCGTCTATAAGATCTTAAATGACCAGGCCCATGCTCTTATTAGGAGCATCCTGCCATTAAGTGATTATAGGCTTCCACGAGGTAACCCGCTAAGGATAGCACACCAGAGACCAAAGACTCGAGTGCGTTCACATTTCTTTTCGCTTCGAGTTTGCCGTCTCTGGAACGCTTTACCGGCGGCCGTAACTACAGCGGCATCTGTGGAGACTTTTAAGCGGAAGCTGGACAGTCATGCAGAAATGCATGGTTTGTGTCTCAATGGCTTATCCTCTTAAAATTTGAAACCACATTGTCAATGGATAAGCATACAAGCTAAATCCCCACGACTCGTCCTGTCTACTCTTACTGTACCGACTACTCTATCTTTTCTTTGGTCACCTTTATTATTTCACTTATCTCAACCTATATTATCTACACTACAACCTATTATTATTACTATTCTACTTTTATGACTATACCGAATGACCAACGGGTGTTAGGTCAAACTCCATTCAAGGCAGCAACTGAGTCCTAACATACTGCACACTACAAATCACATCTTGACCAATCCTCGCACCACTCCTCTTGGAGTTTACCAGAGCTAAAGCAGTCTAGTGGCGGGATTTACTACGCATAAGTTCACCGAAGATCTGGAACCTCTACCTTACAATCAAGAAGCGAGCTTAAAGAAATCACTGGTTTATACTAGCTCGTAATCAGGATATTGGATATTGAAGCAGGAATTTATAAGCTCAAAAATTGCTCTAGGGTTACTAGCAGTCTTACCACCTTATAAAATTAATGGTATATACGTTTTACGAGAGTTCAGCCTTTTGCGATAAAGCCAACATGTTGACGTGTATTTAGAGCTATCTTTAACAGCTGCAGTTTCTTGTCCAAGCAAGACTTTGTAGTTATTTTCTTTTACTTTGAGATAAATGTTCTGTACATTCACAAGATACGAGAAGCCGTTTTCCTGTGGTACTGTCGGTGCAGCTTAGCCCTTACTTTTCTAGTGATGAAGGGTTTTACGTTTTGGCTCGAGTTCTCTTTACATTTAGGAACAAGTTTATCAAAGCATATAGATACATTCTGGTAAAAGGCTAGTAAAGTAGTGTCTAGGTTGCTACCAGGAAAGAACGGGCCTCAGTCCAGGCCTTGAATGAAGGAGTTAGATACGTCCCACCTAGCTTTTCCGAAGTACATGAATGTTTTGCTCAGGGTAGAGCGTTTTATTGAGTGAAGCTTGATATCAAAGGAGCAGGTGATGGTGTTATGGTCACTACCTGGAAGTGGTTGGCTGATGTCTATGGTAGACAGGGCGATATCTTTCAAGAAAACTAAGCTCATTATAGTGTGATTCCGAGTGGGCCTTAGAGTTATTTGTGTCCACCCACATAACTCCACTACATCTAAGAATTAACTACAGCAGGAGGGAGCACTGATGGGTTCCCATGAGACTTCAGGCATGTTAAAATCACCTCCAATGACATTGTGAGTGAAGTTTAACTTCGAAAAGGGTAGGCTGCAATAATTTCATTTAGCAGGTCACTGTCGTGGTTGGATGGGCGATAGATGCAGCCTAATAACACGGTTCGCTGTTTATTTATGAAGAGTGTCAACCATGATGTATCGCATATATATAGGTTGGGGTCATCGTATTGTACAAGTCTGCGGTCAGATTTAACATAGACAATGCATCCTCCACCCCGTCCAACTGATCTGTTCTTTGTGAAAAACGAGTGACCTTCAGAATGAAAGAAATCATCATTTAGTTTACTTTCGCACCAAGCTTCAGTGATCATTAATGCTGTAGGTTGACTAATCAGTAGTAGGGATTGGATATGTCATCTTGTTTACAGCTGACCTGGCATTATTAAGAACTATGTTAGGATTAGCCGGGTCATGTCTTAGGATTTTAGCTATGTCTTTAAGTAGCTGGCGATGGGATTCAATCGTAGTGTTCTCAGACGACAATGAAATGTCTATGTCTGTAGTTGCTCTGGGAAAACTAGAAGCGCAGAGGAGGTAAGTTATATTTTCATGTTCCTGTAAGTTGGGGCGTAAAGAAGATTGACTGTCAGAAGAAAAGGAGATGGAGGGTTGTTTATGAAGAAATGAATTATAGTGTCATGCAAGGTGAGTTCCAGGTAGTAATTGGGCATTGCTATATCAAATTCTGATCGCTAGATATAATAATAATATATCATCAGTTTTTTACATGAGGGACGCCAGTTTACAGGTATCATCAATTCGATACATTACACACACGACTGGTAAGCATATTTAGTAATGATAATATAATAAGTTACATATTTGTTCCTACATATGTAGGTCACACCAGTTGCACAGGCTGGATAAGCGTTATTCAAATTACACAAACTTGGTTTATGGTTAAATTAGATGGTTGCTGTCGTTTTTGTCTTTGGTTTGTGGGAACAATATGATAACTAGTCATTCAATGGAGCACATCAAGAAATACAGAAATAATGTCTTCGCATTAACAAAAAAACCCAAGTATGTTTTGGATGGATTACAGATACTTGGGAAAAAAATAAAGCTTAAAGTCATTTCCCTCATTTAACAATGAGATGCATCTTATAATAGTGTATTCTCACGTTATCTACATGAGGGACTTCAGTTAACAGGCATCATCAATATGATAATAATATACACATGGAGTAAGCATGTTAACAATTTTTCATTAAATAAATAAATAAATAAATAAATAAATAATAGTATATTCTCATTTTGTACATAAGGGACGCCAGTTTACAGGCATCATCAATATGATAAATTACATATACGATTAGTAAACATATTTAATAATAATAATTTAATAAAATACATTTTTTCCTACCTGTGTAGGACACACCAATTGTACAGGCATGGATAAGTATTATTTAAATTACATAAATTTGGTTCATGGTAAAATTATAAGGTTGCAGCCATTTTGTCTATGGGAACAATATGATAACTAGTCATTCAATGGAGCACATCAAGAAATATAGAAATATTGTCTTCGCATTAACAAAAAAACCCAAGTATGTTTTGGATGGATTACAAATACTTGGGAAAAAAAAGCTTGAAGTAATTCCTCCATATAACTTTGGTGTGTACGGCATCGAGTCTTATTCTTGATAATAATTTAAAATAAGTAATCCACTTGTATACTTTTGTCAACATTTTCTTCGTAATATCACAAGTGAATAGTACTCAAGGTCGACTAATAATAATGGTAGTTTATATTTTCTTATAAACGGGTGTTTTCAAGAAATGCAAGCTTTTTTGCAGACAAGATCAGTTATGTTATAAGTTACATTCGTGAAGTATTATAAATCAATACTTTTTTATTGGTATAAAGACATATTTCACAACTGTAATCCAGGTTGCGTCGTTGGTGAAGGCAATGCGCAATTCACGAGGGAATTGTAAGTTATGGGACCAATAATGTTTGCAGATCATTTCTCATTGTAAATGGGCAAATATCTACATTCTTCGTTCTCATTCAAAAAGTTAAATGGAAGCTGAAATGGTGAGAGACAAAAGAAGACAAACAACAACAACGCAAAAGAAAGCAAGTGGAGTACTTAGGGGGTGATTAATATGTATATATACATTTATATTCTGTTTAGTAATTATAGTTATTTTGGTGCACTAACTAACTATTCCCGTGATGCCAACTTTTATATTGTGTGAGCTAATATTATTGTCCTGTGTAAAAATGTCTATCATGTACTTCCAATAATATAAAAATTTATAATTGTAGTTTGTTGTTACTACACGTTTAATGAACTTAAAATATCTATGTTGGACGAAAAAGTGGATGTAGGATTCAGACTCAGAAGTGCACTGTCATCTTTGAGCAGTCTGGTGACTGAGGAGATGAACACTGCGAGTGTGTTTGCATCGCGCACATCAGCTGGTAGTCTATTCCAAATGACTGAAAACTTATTTAAGAAGAAATTATACCGCATGTGAGTCTGACAATGCTCTATAGCAGCTAGGTTGTGATGATTTCTAAGATTGTAACTGATGACAGCGGTAGGTTTAATTATTGGCTCGGAGGAGTGCACGAGCAGATTAGTTAGCTTGTAGTAAAAAATCAGGTTTAGCTTAAGACGTCTTTTCCAGAGTGGTTCTAAACTTAGTCTGTCGCAACGTTCATAGTATTGGAGACCACTTTCTAAACCAAGAATTCTTAAGGTGAATTGCCGTTGCACTCCTTCTAACTTAAGCTTGTCATTTTGTCTGAGTCCGCTAAGAATAAACGGGCAGTGTTCTAAAATAGGTCGGACACATACTTTATATAATAAAACCCTAGTTTCACAACAAAAGAAATTGCGAGTTATGCATCCTAGGAGCCTTCGTGTTTTACGTCTGGCATAATCAGTTTGTTCAGAGAACGTTAAGTTACTAGAGTATCTAATACCGAGATCTACGACTGAGTTGAGCTTGGCTAGTTTACGCCCATTTATTTCAAGATTCAGGTCAAGGTTACTGTTTCCGATACAAATCCAGCCGCATTTATCAATGTTGAACTTAAGACAGGATTCAGTACACCATGTTGCGAGACTACTTAGTTCAAGATGTATTTTATTCACCATATCGCTTAGTTCATGAGCGTGGCAGGAGTAAACGACTTTGAGGTCGTCAGCATATAGGAAGATATATACAAGGGGAGGTAATGGAATAATGACAGTAAGCACACTTTGCATAAGTTAAAACAATTTACATGACATAATCCCAAGCACTATTATTGTTTGAATTTGTCGTAAGTGTGCGTAACAGCTGAGTGTTGCGTTACATTTGGTGGATATGGTGGAAGACGCTATAGCCACTTTCAAGGTCATGGTGGGTTCCTGCGTCCATTGCTTATATGTTTTCGTGAATTCGTTTTCCATTGAGATTTAAAAGTTTTCTTGGATGTTTTACCTATTTTGTAGTGTGTAGGTCAGTTTTTGTCACAGGATGCTACTATTAGGCTTATTTTCAGTCTGAAGTTCCCTGTTATTATGTTGGTAGTTAAGGATTGTGGTAAACCTGCAATCATTGAGCTAATTCACGTACACTATGCTAATATAGTAGCATTCTGTAGTAAGTAAATCCGTAACTGTTCTGCCATTGTTTGAATATTTGCTTAAACTGGAACTGTGCGCTGCTCAATTAGCATGACTGGCTGTAATTCACCACCTTGTTCTTCTTCTAAGCATTTCCACAAGTAGATTATCAGCCTTATTGCAGCTCTCCTAGCCCAGGTTCAGCATCCAGTGCTCCTTTTTAAGAAGGACAACGGTTATTTCAGTACATACTGGGTTCACTTCAAGTAGATAAAATATTCATTTACCGTGATAAGGCAATATTGACGCGTTGGTTAGATTTGCTGAGAATTGTTGTAAATTTGGTCCTTTAAGCGTCCCAAGCTTATAATAATGCTGAATTAAATCTGAAATAATTCTAACATTCTATAGGGAGTAAATTCTGAATCTGTTCTTAAATGGATTCTTTAATGGCACAGACTAGAACTCAGTGCAGGTTTTCAGTATCACTGACACTAATTAAGCACCCTGTTCTTTTTCTAGGCATTTCAGGAGTAGATTAGAATCTGCTGGGTTTGCGTTGTTACAGCCCTCACAGGATATATTAGGCACGGAATAGCTCTATTTTAGAGCGAAAAGACTTTATTCGGCACCCAGCTCTCTTTTTAGGCACGACCAGCGTTATTTCAAAAGATACTGGGTATAAATTCTTCATTTATCATAAAAAGGCAGTGTCGAAGAATAGGTTAGAATAAGTTTAGAATTGTTGCAAGCTTGGGGTTGCTATGGTATAAGCGATAAATCGTATAAGTCACCGTTACTCAGGATATGCTATGAACTAGAAATCTTCGGCTGATAAGACATAGGGAATAAGGCACAGAACGGTGTAATTTATAGCTGACTTCTAAAGCGCTCTCATCACGAAACACTAAGCCAAAGTATGCTTTAAACTGTCACTCTTAGGCATTTAAAGGGAAAGGAAGTGTAACAGCAGCTTAGACATATATGTTTACATTATGAATACATACGGAAACAATAAGATAATACAAATGTTTTCACAAAAGTAAGCGGTTAATAGGAGCACGTTGAAATCTTAAAGTTGCTTGCGGTTCATTTACTAGCAGACTGTCCAACCTTCTGGTGAACTCTGCTATTTCCCGCAGTGCAGCATCCGGATTTCTTTGGAAATTGGACATACCACAGTCTAGATATGAGTTTAAGAAAGCCTCAACGATATGTGCACATAGAAAACTGTATGCACAGTATGTCCAACATGTGCATTTCGCCTCATTCCTATTTACGAAGAAGATGTGCCCACCTTCTGCTTAATTAACTTAGGTGGAGGATATTGAATGGAAGAAGAAAAAGCGCCTTTGCAAGTCTAAAACAAAATTATTGGCAGCAAGAAATCTGCCTAGATTTACTTCTTAAATCTGAGCACCTGCTATACGTTTTGACTGCAGAGGCTGTAAGGGGGTCATGTCCTCATATAATGTCTTAGGATATAACATACTAGACAATGTCCTTACGGTCAAACTTAAAGCAGTCTGTCTGGAGGCGTGCAAAGTTTCACTAACTGATTGATAGGTTCTGCGTCTTCGCAAGAAATCTGCCAACCACCCATATCTAGTACTCCTCAGACTTAAGTCTCTTGACCTAGCTAAGAAATTTTTAGAGTCTGGTAAAATTCTCGGCTTCTCAACACCCTACACCAATATCAGGATTATACCTGATTTAACGTCTTGCCAAAACGATGCCGCACAGGTAAACTAAATGAAGATAACTCCAATAAGACAACGTTGTTAATACCTCCCTCGTTGTATTGCCTAATGACCAAGAGCACAAGGTAATATCGCATACACAAACTAACAGTAGTCAAGTAACTGTTGAAGACTCAGTTCTAAATACTAAAATCGCGGACATAGAAATGTCAACAGATCATAGTATTGACGTACATCCCTTACACACTGGCACGAATGCCAAACCCTCGGAGACGTCTAAGCTGAAGTCAGTCGTATGCTTTGAATCTCCCAAGAAGTCATATACTGCACAGCCTCGTAGCCCGATTCAATGGCTCATGAATTCTAACTTCTACCAATAGGTGTAGCTAAAGCTGTCAGGAGAGTAAGACTGAAGAGAATGTAAAGAGGTAAAACGACCAGTTTAATTGTCTACCTTTGAATGGTGTATGCGGTTTTAAGGGGATAGGCCATTTGGATGCAGTCCTTGTGTCGCTGCATGGTTGTTCAGCCTTTGCTTAAAGGCGTCCACAGGTGGTCCCATAGCTACATTTGCCGGTAAGGAATTCCAGGGACGGCAAACCCGCAGTGAAAAGAAGTGGGAGCGCAACCGGGTCCTTGCCATCTGGTGAGCTATCCTTCTGGGATTTCCACGACGGATCCTATACCTACTCAATAGCAGAACACCTTTTTTGGGTGATTCTGATCATTTGTTATTTTGTAGGCAGTAATTAAATCCCCCCTAAGACGACGGTAGTTAAGTGTGAATAGGCCTAATTTCTTCAGCCTTTCATCATATGGTTTATTTCGGAGACCAACCACTCCTTTTGTTGCCCGTCGTTGGACTCTTTCCAAGAGGTTGGCGTCTCTTCTAAGCAGTAGGGGTGCAATGATATTATGCACTTCAAGATGCGGTCTGACGTATGTTTTATACAACCTTAGAAGGTGCTCAAGAGTGAGTGCACCTAATTGTCTATGTGTAAAGTGTTTGACCGCATATACCCTCCCTACATCCCCCGTGTAATTTACGCTTGTGTCCATTTTCTCCGTTAGAACTAGACCCAAGTCACGTTCCGACGTTGAGCAGGACAAGCTTTCATTGCACAGGGCGTAACGTCATCAGCGTATAGAAGAGTCGGGCAACTTAGACGGCATGGTAGATCATTGATAAAAGTCAAGAACATCAGTGGTCCCAGGATAGAACCCTGCGACACTCCTGATGACGAGCTGTGCCAAGATGATCGGACTCGATTGACCTTGGTGCAAAATTGCCTTTCATTTAGGTTGTCCTTCAACCATGACAGAAGTGGTTTACCTACGCGGTACGTCCAACGTTTGCGTTACATTTTTTGGGTGATGATAAACGTTATAGTGATATATTATCGCGCAATGTATGGGTTATCGTGTTAACGCCTATAGAGGCGTTAGAATAATCAAATTTTACATTTATTCCCATCAAATATGCTTGTAAACAACGCATACCTCAAACACACAAACCTGCAACGACATCAACTAAAAAGGACAAATTAAATGTAAAATTAGCCGCCACTGTTCCAGCCAATGAAAGACGAGAAAACCTGAAGCGCGTAAGATTTACCACGCTATAACGGATATTATCACCCCATTTTTGCGTGATTCGTTACATAAAATTTATCTTGTTGTAATCCTTGCACAAGTCCTCTACTACTTCCATACCTATAACTATTAACTCTCATATCAAATAGTTATGGTTAACCAAAGTAAAAAGCAGCGAACTCAATCCCCTGTAAAACTGATGACTAATTTTAAGTCGTTGATTGCTACATCAAGCAACATACTTCCTACAAATGGTTATAGTGAGCCACAAAACTCACTTGTATGTCGTAAGCGTCGAGCTGAAACTGAGGATAAAACTGCACTGACAACTAGTATTAGCACTACTCCCAAAAATTCAGTACCCTCTGCTCATACAGAAACCCTCCCTACACCTTATGTGCTTATCGAAAAGCTCCAGTCTTCAAGCTCTGTTTCAGTACTATCTTCAGAAATAGAACTTCTAAAGTTGTCTATAGGAGAACTTAAGGCCGAGTTAAGGGACTTAAAAAACAATAAGTCAGTAGATCCTGGAATTTCCGATACCAATACCAAAATCTCCAATTTATCAGGTCAGATCAGTGATATCAGACTGCAGGTCTGTGAACTGACACCTTTAACTATTCTCATGAGAACTGTAGACCTTAACAAACTTGACAGTGAATCGATATCTAAGGTGGATAACCTAATTAACTTTGTTACTACAGAAGTAACAAAACGACTAGATGCTAAATTAAATGCTATTGTCTACAACGTTCCGGATAATGAGGCACTAAAAAAGGTACAGCGCAACCTACTTAGTGAGGCGAAAATGCCCAACTCCAAGACTAAGTGCTACAGGCTGAAGAAGAGTCAACATGAAAAGTGTTGTCCTATTCGTTTTCAGTTCGAAACACCTGCTGAGGCCAGAAAATTTATCCACTCCCAACACACCCCACTGCAAGCCAGAAATTATAAACTAGTAAAGGTTGCGGTGGACAAGACCGTCATAGAAAGGCGCGTATATAATTATCACACTGAGTCTAACTGTGGAATAAACAATAGGACATTGCAAGCAGCAATTATACCCAACCCTTTGAGAGATACCGTAGAATCCACCGCACCACCCCTCTCTAACCACACAGAATTATCTTCTCAGAGAGCGACACCAACCGAAAGGCCGCTAAATTGTAATCAAATAGCCAATAAAACTATACCACCTACCACCGTAGATTTAGACATGTCACTAAATAATCCAAGAAAAAAAGTCAAAATCCCCCGAAAGTCGACCCTGTCCTCTCCTAGCCATAAGTCCATTGGTAAAAAAGAGAAGAATATGACCCCAAATCATGCCAACAACAACAATGGCAGTTTAAGTAAGCCCACATTCCCCACGGTCAATAGTATTGGCACCCACAACGTGCGAAATAGCACCACGGCCCACACTGATAACCAACGCCAAAACAATGCCACCCTCAAGAGTACAAGTGACAATAGTCAGAACTCGACCACCAACAACTCAGGGCATTCACAGTATGGCACGCTAATAAATTTTGATCGGATATACGGTACAAGTCTGCTGGGAACTAACCCACAAAGCAGTACATTCGAAACCCTTACAAGGACACCAGTAGTACCTAACAATAGGTGGAATAATAGACCATGGTCTTCACAAGGTCCCAATCATTTTTTATCCCCTGCGTCCCTGTCAGCGTTGAAAAAACAGCTGGTAGGGATGCTAACACTCCTAAACCACTAGTGCTGGCTCCCCCTTTGCATGAATGTAGGAACAGTCTAGCTCACCTGCATCCACTAAGCACACTTGGTACATGCACAAGTTTAGGTCAAATTAAGATCCCTACCCCCGTTTCTAGCTTTACTAAAAATAAAAATGCCTTAGCCTATAGCACATCCAGTACTCCAACGCTCAATTCTTCACCGAAAACAGCACACACCAACTCGATAGACATAGGTGAACATGATGCTGAAACTCCTCTTAACATAGGGTCGTCATGTCAAACAGTACTACTGGGTGCTGAACCACATTCGGGGCTGATTGACGAACTTAAGTACTTCAAATGCTATTTCAAATCTCATCTTTACCTGATCCTCATAAATGCTAGATCCGTTCTAAATAAACTACCGATGCTCAGAGCACTCACAGTAATATACAAACCCCCTATAATTGTCATCACTGAATCCTGGTGTAACTCGAACATACTGGATGAAGAGATAAGCTTAGATAACTATACACACTTTCGGTGTGACAGGGAAGGTGGTAAGGGAGGGGGTTGTCTTATGTACTTTCTGAATGCACTTACTGTATCACAGCTAGAAAGTAGTACACTTAACATGCCTGAGACTTTATGGGTTAACTTACACTTAAACAACGCAATAGTATTAATTGGATGCACCTACAGAGCACCTGGCACCTTTAGTAATTACGAGACCCAACTTATTAATACTCTAGAACAATTATCCACCCTCCACTACGATCATAAGATCCTATGTGGAGACTTTAACTTACCAGAAATCAACTGGGAAATACCCACAGGTCCAACTAAACTTGATAAGTTCTTAGGCACACTGGATATACTTGGCTGGAAGCAGACCGTCACAACCCCTACAAGAGGTAATAACGTACTAGACTTAATCTTCTGCCACAATATAAGTCCCCTTTCTACCCTAGTAGGTTCTGAGTTTTCAGGGAGTGACCACAAAACAGTGCTGTGTGCACTGCCACTTCCGTCAAGTAGCAATGCAACCCATACCCCCACTTCACAACAAATAACTTACAGGAACTACAGTAAGGCAGACTGGACTCTAGTAAAATCAATGCTAAGATCCTCAGAATGGAGTGAGTACTTCTATACTGATAGCCTCTCGAAAGCTCTAGACATCTTTTACTATAACTCCAACACATGCTTAGATGCTGTCATCCCATTTCAAACACTAAAGTTTTCCCCACATAGAAAGACATTCATAAAGCCAAAGGATCGTAGGAAACTGAAAAGACTGTCAACAAGTTACTTCAGGCGACACGACTTTAGTACACTAGGGTCAATACTTAGTACTCTTGGCTCCATCTCGCAAGCTCATAACTTGCGTATGAGAAATGAAGAATGCACGGCACTAGCCAGCACCACCAGAGTAGGTGCTCTCACAGAAATACTAAAGAAACGAATGAATCGCCAAAGCCATAAAATTTCTCTCCTTATAAACAAGGGCAAACTATACAGCAAACATGTGTGAACTGTTTAATGAGACGTTTGCAGCTAACTACCTTAAGCCTACAAGTCCACTTCTCGGTTTACAATCTAAAATAGAACTCCCTTCATCTTCAACGCTGAAACAAATCACTACAGTTCATTTCACTTACTCTAATATTAACCAAGCCGTTAATACTCTTAAAAACTCTAGTAGTGCCGGTTTTGACGGTATACCATCGTATCTTTATAAACACGGTGGTTCTGACATTTCCGTTTTATTACTTAAGATTTTTACAATGTCCCTAGAAAGCCAAACCTATCCAGATAAATGGAAAACGACATTTATAGTACCTAAACACAAATCCGGATCAAAAACTGAAGTCAACAACTATAGGCCAATCAATATTACACCCATAGTATCTAGAATCATTGAACGAATAGTTAAAGATGATATCCTCAAACATATGCTCAGCTGCAATATTCTAAGTCCAAACCAACATGGATTCCTAAAATCCAGATCATGCATGACATGTCACCTTGACTCCTTTAACTACATAACTAGCAGCCGCGACAAACAACAACTAGTACTTGTCATCTACTTCGACATATCCAAAGCCTTTGACCGCGTTGACCACTTGCTTCTAATAAATAAGCTAAACTCCTTAGGAATAAGTAACCCATTATTAGGATGGATTGAATCATTCCTTAACAATAGGTCCCAAGTAGTTAGACTGGGTTCTGTAAACTCTAAACCTAGTCCAGTCACTTCTGGAGTAGTTCAAGGTAGCGTCTTAGGCCCCCTCCTATTCACTCTATATGTCAACGACATATGCAGCTGTTTCTCACTAGGCAAACCATTCATCTTTGCAGATGATCTTAAAGTAGCTTATACATTCCACTGTGATGACTTAGGGTACTTTCAGAAAGCTGTTCAGGAAGAACTAGATCGAGTAACTGCATGGTCCTCCACATGGAACCTAAAATTCAACCTTAAAAAATGTGGTTGGATATGCTTCGGTGCACCCTCAATAAATATTAAACTGGTACTTGAATCTATCGACTTGCCTAAACTCCAAAGTGTTGTTGACCTAGGACTCAGGTACTCTAGTGACTTGACATTTTCTGAGCAAGTGGCGACACAGACGCGTAAATCGAGGATGCTCTTAGGATGCATACTCAGGAATTTCCACAGCTTCGAAGCAAAACTATTATTATATAAAACTTGTGTCAGACCACTACTTGAATATTGTCCATTTATTCTCAGCAGCACTCGCGTAAGTGACAAACTTAAAATAGAAAGTGTCCAACGATACTTCACGTCTAAACTACTAGGATTTGACTGCGAAAAGGACTACACATCAAGGTGTATAACTCTAGGTATCGACCCACTCTGGATGAGACGACTGAGCATTAACCTAACATTCTTCTTTAAAATATTGCATAAAATATCATTCTCAGACAGCAAGGAGATACAGTTCTCACCGGAAGGCTCTTACAACCTTCGTAACCAAACGTGCACAGTATCTAGGAAAAACTGTAAAACAGCACTCCGTGCAAACTTTTTCATAGTCATGTACTCTAAGATCTGGAACAGTTTACCCCTAGAAATAAGGACCTGTCACTCTATCATAACCTTCAAACGCTTGCTATATAAACTGCTTCATCCCAATGACTATGCCAATCACACCGCACCACTTATTTCCAAAACGCATGAGCTATTAGCACACTATAACGCCTAGACTCATTACTAAATATTACGACACTAAATAAACTCTAAGACTTCGCAAAATTACATAAAAAACAACAAGATTATGGGTAGTGTTTACTATACAATGATATACATTTATAAACATTTATATGTACATAAAATAATAAAGTTCTTTTCATATTTACATACTTTATCTCCCTGCTGAGCGTAAACTTCTATATACCTCCTGGTTGAGGTCGAACAACCCAACATCCAAACTGAAATGACCATTTATGTAAATTCAAACTCAAATTCCATGAACGATCCGATGCAACCACTTGAAAACGCTGGCTAACATTCTGTACAAGGAGTATTCTTGATCTGAAATAAAGAAGCAACTGGTTTTCAAACAGTTATCAATGTATTACTCAACTTACATGTACAGTCTGCCATGCTGACGCAAATGGCGCAAATGGATAGTTCTAGAATTGACCCCATTTGATGCAGTAAAACAATCTAACATTACCTTATCTAACTTTCGTATCAAAGATCAAATTTCTTTCCTATTATAAAACTACGATAAGACTGCTGACAAAAATGGAATAAATACATTATTGAATCAAAATAATACATCAATAAACTTTATCTCACGGATGCTGTTCACAACAAAGTTTTATAGGAGAATTGACTTCAAGCTTTATTTTTCCCAGATATTTGTATCACACTCATCTGAAGTCTGGGTTTTTTGTTAATGCGAAGACAATATTTCTATATCTCTTTATGTGTTACACAGACAGACTATTTTGCAGACTGTTCTGACTGACTCTAATGTTAGATTGAACAAACAAACTGTAATTTATATAATAACTTATCCATGCCTGTACAATTGGTATGTTCCTGCATAAACAGGAATAAATATATATATAAACGTACTTGGCTTATTTTGTGTAGGAGAAGGTCATGGTATCGAATGCCTTCTCAAAGTCTAGAAAGATCACATGGACTGGAACATTCATATCTCAGCATGATGTCCAGTCGTCCCAAGCTGATAGTAAGTTAGTGACGCAGGATCTCCCTTTCCTGAAACCGTGTTGGGCTTCACAGAGTATTTTGGACCTATCGAGATATTCCATGACGTGTTCATCAATAATACTTTCCATTACTTTTTTACCACTGGGAGTAGAGCTACTGGTCTATAACTAGTGGGATTTTGCCTATCCCCACCCTTGAAGATCGGAGAAAGGATGCTTCATTTCCATTCCTTTGGCAGTTTCCCCGATTCCATGGAGTGTTGGAACATGTCACACAAAGGCCTACAGAGAGCTTCGGCGCACTGTTTCAGAACAGATGGTCTGATGTCGTCACAACCTGGGTACTTCCCAGGTGTGAGTCGCTGTAGCTTTCTGAGTACTTTTGCAGGGTTTATTTGGGAGGTGGCTATTTGGTCTTCCTTCTGTGAGATAGTGATGCCACCATTTTGGTCCGTAACGGTAATACCCACATTACTGTTTAGCTGTTTGGCGAAGGCTAAACTGAATGTTTTAGCCATCTCCAGACTAGTGAGATATTGACCGTTTTGGCCTACTAAGGCTGGTTGGTTTTCTTTCCGATATGAATCGGTACAAATTCTTGGGGTTTGCCAGGAGTTTTTTAGCAAGGTTAGCCTGGAATGACCTCATGTCCCTCCTGACTCTTGCATTGCACCGGTTTCTGAATTCCAGGTATGCGTCATGGTCGATCTGACTCTTAGATACGCGCCGCGTAAACCAAGCATTCGGCTTTGCTTGCAGAATTCGCTGCTTGCGTCTATAACGCATTACGTTGAACGTTTGCGTTAGATTTTAGCTTGATTCGCTATATATTTCTATTTTTTTGTGAGACTCGCGCAAGGGTTTCTCCAGTTCCATAAATTTAACCAATAATTCTTCCACTAATTAGTTATGGTTTGTCGTACAAAAAAGGTACGAACTCAGTCACCTGTTAACCTGATGACTGATAGCACATATATGCTCGCAACAACGAGCAACACAACTCCCACGAAGTATGGAAGTGAGACGCACAGCTTGCCAGTACGTCGCAAGCGTCGAGCTGCCAGTTCACTACCATCTACTGCGGCTGAAACTGATGGCGAAAACCTGCTGACAACCAGCAGTAGCATCGCCTCTACAAACTCAGCACCTGACATAAACCTCTTCACTTCACCCTATGTACGTGGCACAAAACTTCAGATACCAAGTCCAGCTCCAACACTTACTTCAGAAATAGAACGACTGAAGATGTCTGTAGAAGAACTGAAGACTGAGATGCGTGACATAAGGTGTAGTAAAGTCATGAATGCAGGATTTTCAGAAAATTTGGCCAACTTATCTGAACTATAAACACAGATTAGTGATATAAAATCACAGGTCTGTGAACTTGCTGTGTCAATGATCCGTCCACTTCTGCATACTATTGATATTGACGAATCAGTCCCAACTTATACTGTCAACACTTTCTCGCTCAACAGAACCTCATCACCCACTGCAACCTTTGAACATGAAGCTCGAAGACAAATTATGCCAACTACTCGACTCACTCAAGATGGTTCAAGTCCCCTGGTGAACCTGACACTTCATAGAAGCCTCCACATGGCTGCCATCAGCACACAACTGGCAAATTCATCTCAGCGGCTGGACACTGAATCCACTCCACAAATTATTCTGCAACTATATGCGAATGATATTACTCTTGAGGAGACACGTCAACTTTTGGATAAGCAGGCCCACCAACTGTTCCCTACAAAATGGAAACCATACGAGCAACGATAAGTCTCCGGTCTCCCACCGAACTTAAATAACAAGAAGAGGCGACGCATTCTATATGCCCACATGCAAACGCTCTTCCACCGTTTGCCGAAAGACGCTGCAAACACGGCACTTGATGGCAGATGGAGAGACCCGTTTACATGTCAGCCTTTTCAGTATAGGAGGCTTCAATGAATTTTGGATACACACCTTCACACGCCCAGCCCTACCAGACACTAGACCGGTCCAGGAATGCCTTCCAACTAACAACGACTTGATCGCCCCAGTTTCAACTGAAGAGATCAAATGGGCACTAAAAGAAATGGTCAAATCCGCCGCAGGTGTCGACCGCATAACCGCCAGGGACCTCCGGAAAATCAACCCCACTAGTCTGGCTGGGTATCTTAACACTCTTTTGCTGACGTCTTTTTTACCTTCACCTTTGTCAGCTTCCAGAGTGACCTTCATTCCGAAGACATCACATCCCGATAACCCTACCGACTTCCGGCCTATTTCCCTCACTTCTGTTGTCTGCACAAGATTATCGCCAAGCGATGGTTCAGATCATTCCTGATGGAAAAGCTACAGTTTGCCTTCCTGCAACGTGATGGTTGCTTCAAAGCAACCAATCTACTTCACACCATCTTGAGAGAAGTGCACTCCAACTACACAAGTTGCGCATTAGCTATCCTCGACATCTCGAAAGCTTTCGACAGCGTCTTACATCAAACAATTCCAAGGGTGGCTGAGAGTTTTGGTGCACCCCCAATGCTTAGAGAATATCTTACAAACTACTACTCCAACTCTTACAGTCTCTTCCACGAAGTGAATTGTCATCCAACACGAGGAGTCAAACAGGGTGACCCTCTGTCACCGCTTCTGTTCATCATGACTATGGATGAGGTACTCAATGTTCTTGAGGCCAATGACCCCATCTACATCGATGGCCATCCTCTGCACTACATAGCATATGCTGATGATCTCATCATCCTATCTCCAAATGCTGCGGCTCTTCAAAACAAACTCAGCTGTATCGCCACCTCGCTGGAGCTGGCGCGATTATCGATCAACGTCGACAAAAGCCGCACAATCAATATAGTCGCTGACAGACAGCGCAAAATCGTTGCCCTTTCTCCTACTGTCTTCAGTATCAACTGCCAGTCAATTCCAGGCATCTCGCCAACACAAGAATATGCATATCTGGGTGTTCCCTTCAATTACAAGGGCAGGCGCTGCTTCGATCATGTCGGCGTCCCCAATGAATTCTTAGACGATGTAAAAGGCGCCCCCCTTAGACCTCATCAACGAATGAGAATCCTGAAGAACAATCTGATTCCTCGTCTGCTATATTCACTGACTCTCAGCATCACTCACAAGAATGCTCTGAAAAACGATGGACAAACTTATTCGTGCAGCTGTCCGCCGCTGGCTTCACCTCCCGAAAGACACTCCAACTGCATTTTTCCACGCGGATATCAAAAAGGGAGGCCTGGGAATTATGAATCTCTCAACAACGATTCCGATTCATAGGCGCAAAAGAATCGAGGCACTACTCAACAACAGGAATCCGCTCATACGCAGCATCGCGTCCTCCGAAACCTTCACATCTTTTCTTAGGATCTGCAACCTTCCGATGCAGGCCCATAGACAAATAGTGACATCAATGGAAGAAGCCCATGAAAGCTGGGCACAACAGCTACACTCATCGGCGGATGGTTACGGTTTTACTGAGTCAACAAAATGCCCTGAATCTCACAAATGGCCTTTCAACCCCGAAATGGTCTTGCCCAAACTCTTTGTAAGGGCCTTTCAACTGCGTGGAGGCCTCTTGGGCACAAAAACGAGAAGTACGCGTGGACGTCCTAGAGCGGACATCAACTGCAGAGGCGGGTGTGGTCAACCGGAAAATCTTCAACATATTCCTCAGCATTGCGCTCTAACTCATGACGTCAGATGCAAGAGACACAACTACGTCCTCAAGCTGATCGCTAACAGACTGCGCAAAATGAATACCAGATTTCACGTCGAGCCATGTGTTCCAACGCCCACGTCTTTCTGTAAACCTGATCTGATTATCTTGTTAGACGGAGTAGCATACATTCTCGACGTAACAATCCGCAGCGACGCCTTCATTTATATCAGCCATGCGTCGAAGATGTCAAAATACGGAACTCCAACGATGGTTGCTGCATGCCAACGGTTCCTATCTGCAATGGGACACACAGTTCAAAGAATCCTGCAAATCCCTGTTGTAATCTCTTATCGAGGGATGATCAGTCAACTGTCTGCAAAATACCTTCGCAGACTGTTTTTCACCTCCTTCGACATTTCGCACCTCTGCATCTCAACCATCAAAGGCTCTTTGAAAATCTATGATACTTATATGCGTGGAACGTATAGACTCAGACGTGGAAAAAAATTGAACCAATGATGTAAATTTATTGCCATATCAAATTACTCCGTGAACGTTTACTGTACTACCATCTGTTGTAATACACTGCGAGACAAATTGTGACACTCATACACATATATATATATATACTCATTGAACCTATAGTACTGTTATGAACCTCCTAAACTACGTGACAATTTTGTTTATTCTATATCTTCTAATTGCTCCACACCATGTACACGCAAAGAGCATATTGTCCTTATTAAACTCTCCGATGTTAAAGACTATTGCTACACACAACTGTCGCTGATATCCTATGATTCAAACATGTAAGCAACATCCAAATGCTCAAAATTGAAAAGATTTTTGTACTACATTTAATGATTTTACAGATATTAGATATTAAAAGCACACTTCTGCACCACATATGAATGTCTCACATGGACACATGACATGAACAATCACACATACAAATACATAAAACTGATAGTCCTGCAACAAAAGTACATATTATTGGAAATACATGGGCTGCCGCGCAAATTTTCTTCTATTTTTTCTTTCTTTTTTACAATTATGTTTACTCCTATTCTAAATTACTATTTTGTAATATTAAAGAAATTTTCCATGTATTTTTGTGCGTGTCCTCAACTAGAGTATTGTAAATATTTTTATTTAATATTCGAAAATAAATATGTTATATAAGTGACAACACTCGGAGCTCAGCCACCAGGTACTCAGGGTCTACAAAGCATGACACACAAACTAACTTTGGCAGATTATACGGAACAAGCCTTCTGGGAAACAAACCACCGTGCAGCTATGCATATAACGACACCCATGTAACGTCTCTTGGAATGTCCACACACAATAGACAGATTAACAAGTCATGGGCATCACAAGGTACCAAAGAATTTTTATCCAACACATCCCTGTCAGCGCTAACCAAACAGCTGACGGGGATGTTAACCCTTCTGAACCCGTACCACTTATGTCGGCCACCTATCGGGAAGAAAACAGACATGGGCTAGTACACACAGAACTATTAATCACACCCAATGACTGTACAAGCATAGACCAAATAAAAACTCCAACCCAAGTCTCCAACCTACCCAAGCCTAGAACTACGTCATCGTATAGTTTATCCAATAATCGAACCCATTACTGAATGCTAAAAATTCCTTGCTGTATCATTAGTACTGTTTTTGGAATAAAGCATATTATTATTATTATAGTAACTCGACAGACATAGGTGAACACGGCACCCAAACTAGTTGCAACACAGGGTTGTTATGCCACGCGGAAACAGTGGATGCCGATCCACACTTCAACCTTATTGACGAGCTTAAACACTTCAAACATTACTTCAAATCTCGAATCTACTTAATACTTATTAATGCTAGATCTATCCTCAACAAACTACCGATGCTCAGGGCACACACGCTGGTATACAAACCCCCTATAATTATTATTACCGAATCCTGGTGTCACTCCAATATACCAGACGAAGAGATAAGCATCAAAGGGTACATACACTTTCTCTGTGACAGGAAGAGTGGTAAGGGAGGAGGCTGCCTAATGTACTTCCTGAACACACTGTATTACAGCTAGAAAATAGGTAACTCAATGACATGCACGACACCCTATGGGTCAACGTACACTTCAAAAGTGCTACACTACTAATAGGATGTATCTACAGAGCACCTGGCACCTTTAGTGATTACGAGACACAACTTATAAATGTACTGGAGCAAGTATCCACTCTTCCATACGAGCATAAGATCATATGTGGAGACTTCAACCTACCCAAAATCAACTGGGACTTATTAAAAGGGCCAACTGAATACGACAAGCTCTTAGGGACATTGGACATTTTCGGCTGGAAACAAACTGTCACTATCCCTACAAGAGGTGACAATGTACTAGACTTGATATTCTGTCACGATATAAGCCCCCTTTCAATCTTAGTTGGTTCTAAGTTTTCAGGTAGTGACCACAAAACAGTGATGTGCGCTCTGCCACTCCCACTGAATAACAATGCAGCCCATACCTCCACTTCACAACAAGTACTATATAGGAACTATAGTAAGGCAAACTGGACCTTAGTAGAATCAGTTCTAAGATCCTCCGAATGGAGGGAGTACTTCACTACTGATGACCTCTCGAGAGCTCTGAGCATCTTCTACCATAACTCAAACACATGCTTAGATGCTGTCATTCCACCACAAACACTAACAGTCTCCCCACATAGAAAGTCATTTATAAAACAAAGGATCGTACAGAACTGAAGAGACACTTGACAAGTTACTTCAAACACCACGACTTTGGCACACTACGTTTAATACTTAACACCCTTAGCTCCATCTCACAAGCTCAAGATTTGCGTATGAGAAACGAAGAACGCATCGCAGTAGCCAGTCCTGCTAGAGTGTATGCACTCACAGAAATCTTGAAGAAGCGAATGAATCGCAAAAATCACAGCATTTCCCTCCTCATAGACAAAGGTAGGCTGTGCACTAAATCTGCAGACATGTGTGAATTATTTAACTCAACTTCTGCACGTAACTACCTTGAGCCCACAGTTCAGTTACTCAATATACACTCTGCTACTGATATGGCACAAACTCCATCTCCACACACACCAAACTTAATTAGTACTGTTGGATTTACTTATACTAACATTAAACAAACTATAAGAACCCTGAAATGCTAAAAAGGTTTCGGTACTGACGGCATATCATCCTATTTTTATAAATATGGTGGCCGTGACATTCCCTTATTACTGCTTAAAATATTCACAGTGTCCCTAGAAGCCTAAATCTACCCTGATATATGGAAAACAACGTTTATTATGCCTAAACACAAATCTGGCTCGAAAACAGAAGTCCGTAACTACAGGCCGACCAATATCACACCTATAGCATCTAGAATTATGGAGAGACTAGTTAAAGATAACCTAATCAAGCATATGCTTAGCTGCAACATTATAAGCCCGAACCAACATGGATTCCTAAAATCCGAATCCTGTTTAACATGCCACTTAGACTTCTTTAACTTTGTGACCAGCAGTCGTGACAGACGACAACTAGTACCTGTCATCTACTTTGACATCTCAAAGGCATTTGACCGTGTCGACCATTTACTACTAGTGCATAAGCTGAAATCCTTAGGAATACGTGACCCACTATTAGGATGGCTTAAATCATTCTTTAACAATAGGTCCCAAATAGTTAAACTCGGATCTATAACTTCGAAACCTAGCCCAGTCACCTCTGGTGTAGTACAAGGTAGTGTCATTGGACCCCTCCTATTTACCCTATATATTAACGACATATGCGCTTGCTTCTCTCATGGGAAACCATTCATCTTTGCAGATGACCTCAAAGTAGCTTATACATTCCAATGTGATGTCCTAAGGTACTTCCAGAATGTTGTGCAGAAAGAATTAGATAAAGTGACTGCTTGGTCGTCTTTATGGAACCTCCAATTTAACCTTAAAAAATGTGGCTGGATCTGCTTCGGTGCACTCTCAATCGACATGAAATTAACGCTTCAATCGGCTAACCTAACCAGACTCCGAAGTGTCACTGACTTAGGTCTGAGGTACTCAAGTAACCTAACATTTTCTGAGCGAGTGGCATCACAGACTCAAAAGTCGAGGATGCTCTTGGGATGCATACTCAGGAACTTTCACGACAATGAAGCAAAGCTTATTCTGTACAAAACCTGTGTGAGGCCATTACCAGAATACTGTCCATTTATTATTAGCAGCACTCACACACGTGAAAAGCTAAGAATAGGAAGTATCCAACGATATTTTACCTCAAAACTACTTGGCTACGAATGTAAGAAAGACTACATCTCACGGTGCATGATTCTACAACTTGATCCACTCTGGACAAGACGACTAATTACAAACCTAGTATTCTTCTATAAGGTCCTACACAAAATACCATTCGCAGACAGTAAGGACATGCAATTCCACAATAAGGCTCTTACGATCTGCGTAACCAAACTTGCACAGTGGCAATAAAAGCCTTTAAGTTAACACTCCGCGAAAACTCCTTCACAGTCATGTATTATAAAATATGGAACAACCTGCCGCTAGAAGTCAGGAACTGCAATACGGTTATAAGTTTCAAACGCTCTCTGTACAGACTATTTCACTCTACTGACTATATAAATAAACTATTTATTCCTAGAACGAATCAACTATTAGTCTGCTACAGTACCTAAACGCGCTTAAATACCTTTACTTCTCTTAAGACTATAAATAAACTAGTAGCATAAATGCATAAAAAGACTTAGCAGAAATAAATATTTGTTCATCAAATTACAATGTACAACGAATATAAACATAAATGCCCCAATCCACACACTTTTTTCTCTGCCCTCTGGTGCATTTCTGTTGTATTTGCCTTGTAGTACAAGTTGCATTGATTTACATTCCTACTGAAACTGAGAAACAATTGAAGTCACTTACTCATATATAATTTTCTATAGTTTGGTTTGTAAGGATTAGTTATGTTTTACGAGTTGATCACGGACTGATATCAGTTAGAGAACCATTGAAAACCAGGGAGTACTGGACAGCTGCTGTTTCATCCTAGTTTGGGAATCATCGGCAGTACGCACCCACTGGGATTCGAGCCCAGGACCTTCCGGTTATAAGGCAAGCTCGTATACCATTCAGCCACTGGGACCCGATTCAATGGCTCATGAATTCTAACTTCTACCAATGAGCCATTGAATCGGGTCCCAGTGGCTGAATGGTATACGAGCTTGCCTTATAACCGGAAGGTCCTGGGCTCGAATCCCAGTGGGTGCGTACTGCCGATGATTCCCAAACTAGGATGAAACAGCAGCTGTCCAGTACTCCCTGGTTTTCAATGGTTCTCTAACTGATATCAGTCCGTGATCAACTCGTAAATCATATATAATCCCTCAAGGTTTGGCTAGTAATGTCTCAGCATCCTTGATGAAATCCACTGTCACCATAACTAGACGCTGTACATCATCTTATACAAGCACTGTCAACGATCTGAAATGGTTTTTGTATAGCTTTCTACGTGTTTATCAACTTATTCGTGCGGAGCATCCATGCAGTGACAAATGGCGGGCTATGGGTGACTTGAGTGCAGTAAAACAAATCTGCTTGACAATGACCAATAATAATCTGCATTCAGTTGAATTCACATCTGGTATTACTTGCAATAAAAGTGATGTCAAAATCATAAAAATAAATCACTCATTTTAAATTAATACCCAATTTGAACATAAAGCAAGAACAAGATACGATGCCGCACACAACAAAGTTATATGGAGTAATTGACTTCAAGCTTTATTTTTTCCCAGATATTTGTAATTTATCCGACACATACTTGGGTTTTTTTTGTTAATGCGAAGACAATATTTCTATATTTCTCTATGTGCTCCATTGAACGACTAGCTATCAGATTGTACTCACTAAGTGATGTCAGAGAGGACAGCAACCATGTAATTTCACTATAAATCAAATTCATATAATGTAAATAATACTTATCCATGCATGTACAACCGGTGTGTCCTACATAGATAGGAAATGTATATATTATCTGTAGCTCTAAATGCACGTCAACATGTTGGCTTTATCGCAAAAGGCTGAACTCTCGTAAAACATATATACCATTAGTTTTATAAGGTGGTAAGACTGCTAGTAACCCTAGAGTAATTTTTGAGCTTATAAACTCCTGCTTCTTGCAGTGCTATACCTATGATGACAGTGCGTCGCCGAAACCTCCATTCCACCTACGTTCACAAAAGTCCTTAGAAATTATCAGCTTTTCTCCAGATAATATTAAGAAAGCAATCGTTTCTGTTAAAAGTCCAAACAACCCTGGTCTTGATACAATCCCGCAACGTAAAATCCTCGTTACTTCAGTTGCCTGTGAAAGGCTAGACTGAATGTTCTGCATTCAAACTAGTAGAGATTTCCCATCAGAACTCACTAGATTGCAAGCCCTGGTTGGTCGGTTTTCTTTCAGACATAAACCTGTATAGGCTTTTGGGGTTCACGAAAAGCTTATTGGCGAGGTTTCTCTGAAATGTCCTTCTATCACTCCGGACTCGTATGTTACATCGATTGCTGAGTTCAAGGTACACTTCATGTTCTGGTTGACTCTTCGACACTCGCCACGCAAACCAGGCTTCTTACAGTCCTATACCTATGATGACAGTGCGTCGCCGAAACCTCCATTCCACCTACGTTCACAAAAGTCCTTAGAAATTATCAGCTTTTCTCCAGATAATAACCCTGGTCTTGATACAATCCCCGCAACGTTTTTAAAATACGGTGGTGAGGACATTCCAATTCTTTTTCTTGAAGTGCTTTTTACCTCTCTATCAAATGGGACATACCCAGTTACATGGGAAACCACGCACATTACCCCTAGGTATAAGTCAGGCTCCGGCTCAAATGTCATGAGTAACCGACCCATTAACCTAACTTCCGTTATTTCGAGGGTTCTGGAAAAGATTGTAAAAAGTGCCATTTTTGACTTCCTCCCTCAGTAGAAACTTATCACTCCTTATCAACATGGTTTCATTAAGTCACATTCTTGCACAACATGCATTTACATTTTTTTCATCACATCTCACAACATAAAGATTCCGGCATGATCAAAGTTATTTTATGCTTACATCTTAGTAAATCGTTCAACACTGTGAGCCACTCACTGTTAATATCGAAAGTCTAGTATCATGGGATTCAAGGTTCATTGTTAAACTGGCTCAGTTCATTTCTTAGCAATCGAATGCAAATTTTCAGGTTAGGTCCCACACATCCAACCCCGTTTGAACAACAAGCGGAGTTATACAAGGTAGTGTCCCAGGTCCACCGTCATTCCTGTTATATTTCAATGACATTTACGACGTTATTAAACACGGCAAGCCTTTCTTATTTGCTGATGACATCAAAATAGTCTATCATTCACTGAGAAATTTCGTGTCAATTAGATCCTCTTCTATGGCTCTACTCTAATATATATAGCATTTTTTACAATACACAACAATTTACCAAACACGTGGCGATACGTTTGTTAACAATAATTAACCAGTGTCAAAATGTCAATGGGTAGATAATTAAGGAAGAAAATTAATACACACAATTAAAAGGTAGAAATGGATAGAATAAATTAATTATTACAAGAATAACACGTAATTAAAGATGAAGTGGTCAAAATAAAATTAAGATAATTTGGACAATTATAAAGTAATTTTACAAGAATAACACGTGATTAAAGAAGAAGTCAAAATAAAAATAATTTGGACAATTATAATTTAATAGGGGGAGGGGGGCGACGTAGTCCTGTCTTGTAACGATGGCCACGGTAAGCAAAGTGGCTGTATCGCCACGTATCGCCACGTGTTTGGTAAATTGTTGTGTATTGTAAAAAATGCTATATATATTAGAGTAGAGCCATAGAAGAGGATCTAATTGAAAAGTAAATATTTCTTCGCTCAATCTTTCTGTTTTATCAAATGTCTAAATGGGGATATTTTCTATATTGAAATTTCGTGTCATGTGTATCTGATAGGATTCAGGATGATACTGATTGTGTTCAACTATGGTGCAACAAGTGGAAAATGAAAAACATATTGTGCTATGCTCCAAAGTCATTTCATCTAAAAATCTCATCTCTCCTAGACAAATATTTTATCCACAACAGGTTAGAAGCAGTATGTGACGAACTAAAAATCAGAGATCTTATACGGCAATCCTCTAACATTCACTGTTAGCTGTTGAAATTTGTATACTCTTTCTTTAACTATACTTTCACTATGATTGTTTTCACAACCTGGGTCACCTATTTACATTCGGTTTTTAATTTTAATTATTTCTTTAATCAAATAATTTTGCATATATCCCTGATAAATTTGTATTATGAGCACTTCAATGTGCTAAGAGTTCAGTCTCAGGTTCCAGTAGTAAGTCAGCGGAAGATGCCTGTTATTAAAATGCCTCTGGAGACTGCCTAATACTGTACTGTCTGCCTCTACGTAAATTCCAGCCCAAATGGCGATAGTCTAAATTATCAGCCATACGGTGAGTCTTAAATATTAATGAATCTTATCTTACTGTTCTATAACTGATCCTGTGTAGTCAAATTTTTCGGAACAATATATTATAATTTACTGCTGTTTATATATATATATATATATATAATGGTGCACTATCATGCACTGTATTTTGTAATGACATTTATTTATATCTAAAAGTTAGACTATGACCGTCTAATTTCTTTAGATTTTTATTATTTTTCTCCAAAATGCTGCAACAGGTGAAGCATACACGATGGTCTTCTGAAAGTAGTCATTCATACCATGATTTTAAATGAGTTGACGAAGGAATATGAAAAAGTCTGCGTGGCATAAAATAATAGAAATTAAGACGGAAGCATTTCTCCAGAGCCTTGTACATTAAAAGGTGGGAGGGTGGTGATTGCTATTCAGCAGAAATGATGGTGGAAACATTGCTAAGGCTCCTGAGTTTGAATGACTTCTGCAAAACAAATGAATAAATAAAAGAGAAATGGAAGTTGAAAAGTGCCCAAAAGCCGGAAATTAAATATAAACTCCCTGAATGCAAGTACATGGTATAAGTTCGCCACTTCAGAAAGATACCTGACTGTATACATCAGAAAAATAGTAGAAATTATTAAGCCCTCACTTTTCTTCTACGTATTTGACGCACTTTGACTTTTGTGTTTAATCCTTTTTCACCCTATATAAGTAGGTAAAAATATCACCTTTTTCACTTAAACTAATCGTTAGCATGAAAGACCGTAGAATTCCATTAATAATAGTAATTTATATTTTCATATAAACATAAATTTACATGAAAATGCATGCCATTTTTACAGGCACGATAAAGTATGATATAACGTCAAATAGCAGATTGTCTACAAGTTAATGTTCGAACAGCTAAATATTTGATATATATATATATATACACTCATTGTCTGACCCAGGTCGTATCATTATTGAATTAAACAGTAGTCCTCCAGGTTGCGCAGGAAAATCGACTTCGTTTCGTTTTCAACCCGTAGTTGTAGGCATACGATAACCAATCAATATTGAGGTGAGTACAACGTTTACAAGGGATAGTAAGGTGTTTTAGAAAAGTAAAGGTGCTAAGGTGAGTCAATAAAGTTTAATGAAATAGTTAAGTGCAATGTATCATTAATAGATGCATTCATAAAGGAAATACAATGGGAGACTACAATCCGTAGGCTGACAAAGTTCATTTGCAATGTATAATGCTACCCATATAGGTCTTACTATCATGATGTCCACTTTTGGTTTTAATACAATTATCCACAAGCCGGTTGTTTTTATTTCATACCTTTTTGTGTATTTGGTGCACAACCGTACCGTATAGAGAATAGGAATAAAATAAGTCGAATCAAATTCATAATGAGCTATAAAATGTTAGGTTTAGTGGAATATAATGAACAAGACGTTATTAGAAGATGAATGAGATGAGACATTGTTAAGTGATATTCGAAGATACGATAAAGAAAAGCATGTCAATTTATAAGATGCCCCATAAATCTGTGCAGAGCCCACTTGGTCGCATCTCAGCAATAGGCTGAGCGAATGGTATATGTTTAAAGGTAGGAGCATGATCTGTCAAGGCGATCATTATTATCTTTTTCGGGATAAAGATTCAAGCCCTCATAGAAATCTCGAGCCGTCAAATTGCATATTGCTGTTCCTGCAGAATGGGGCGATTCACCTTAGTGTCCAACACCATATCTACTGATCAGCATGCGCCACCCTCCCTCCTTTTATGATGTTAGGCTCTGATTTTTATGGCTACAGCAAATATATTGCTTGATTCCAGACAAGTTCGTACCTCACATTCTATTTTCCTAGCTTTCTTAGTGAGTGCTTCCAATAGATCTCCACATAAAGATTTATGAACATATTATATATGTGTGCATGCGTCCTAATGAACAGATTAGTTTATAAGATGTTAAACCCTTAAAGAGTAAAAAGAATAGGTTTTGTGAATAGTGGAGCAAGATTCAGCAGAACACTATAGTTAGAGTTCAATGTAAGTAGCAAGAACTGAAGGTAAGATCGGTTGGCAGGATTTATTGTACTAAATTATCATGGAAGTCTTTTATATAGTAAACATTTGACATTGCAAAGTAACCTATCTACACATATTATAAAAAGATATTAACAAAGAGTCAACAGAATTTTAACATTTGGTTAAAAATACTGCAGTGTGTGTATACTGAAGAAGCGTAGTTAGTCTTACAGGGAGCCGTATACTAAATCAAACTATATATGATAAGAGTGTAATCGATATTATAATTCGTATTATCAAAGAATACATTAAGCTCAATAATTGTGTTATAAGGGAAAAAAGCGCGGTAAAGCAAGAGAACATTTACTGCATAAATATTTTAATCATTTTAAGTATTGTAATGACAATCAAATGTCAAGAATTGATTATGCATAATTACTAAGTATTATTATATAAGTATTGGGACTAGTATGCTTTCCGTAGTTAAATATTGAAATGTCGTTGTCTCCCCATTCTACTAAAACCTGTCGGGGAAATAATATTAGAAAAAATTATGAACCCCGTATTTGTTATATATTTTAAATTATCAACACCAGCTATATACTTCTGCACCTCTCCTGAGGTTTTTGTGTGTCTTCTCATTTCGAAGGCACTGATACGGTGATGCTATCTTCTACGTTAGTGTTAATCAGATGGTGCGTTGGGATCACTAGAACCTACACCTTGCAGTTATTCAGAACTTTGCTTACACACCTGGTGAATGACGGGACCAACTGCGTCATAAAATTTGCTGACAAGTCCAAAGTTGGTCTCATATACAACTGGAAGGGTCACATATATGGTGTACTTACCGGTGAAATTGAAATTTTATAGACTTTCGGACACTTTATGAATCATTCACTGATATTGTTCCTTCTGCATCTCTTATGTTTCACTTCAGCACATGTACTAAAATGCTACTTACCTGACACTATAAAGGAAATCATATATAATTACTGAGTGAAATTGACATGCCATATTTTTTTCGCTTAAAATGTAATTATATTCCGTCTTACGCCATTAATCATGTACATAGTGCCCATAAATTGCCTTAATTTTTTCCCCTTCATTCTTTCCTTTTACAATATATTTTTTAGAAATCTATTTTATTACTATCTTCACACTTTCTTGTTCATTCACTGTTATTTTACACAACCTTGCTGCTTTATATATCGAAGCTTGCTGGTTTCCCACCAACCTTCTAAGGGGGGGGGAATACCTGTAGTGTACATTGAACCTTCGAACTTTTGTTTGAACGGACTCATCTGACCTTTGGCACTACTTCCTCTTTCGATTCGTGAAACTCTTGTACGTTCAAGGTTCAATATACACTACAGATTATCCCCCCCCTTAGAAGGTTGGTGGGAAACCAGCAAGGTCAGGTGAGTCCGTTCAAACAAAAGTTCGAAGGTTCAATCATATCGAGGCCATAGTGTCCAAATTATATTTTTATATCTTAGGCGTAAGCTTTAACTGGCTCCTTAATTACTTGAATGTCAGCCATAAAAGAGTAAATTACGAGATCACCATGTCAAGTAGCTGGATGAGTGAAATCTGTCCTCCTCAGCAAATGCATATTAGACCGCATCAATTCTCTCACTGGGATCAGCAAATTAAGATGAAGTTAATGTAATTTGATACAAATATATGGAATGTAAGCGTCCAAGCATCCCGATAATTGAACAGTCATAGAGAAATGTAGAAAATATTTTCACAATTTTATGACAAACATGAGAAAAACACGAAGTTTTAGATGTGCCATAATCAAACATTTGATGAGTTCTGGTAGACAATCCGTCCGTCAATGTTGTTTGTGCACTTTGTTAAGAATTAAAGCGACATAATCACTTGGAAATGGATCTGTAAGCTTTTGTCGTATTAATAAACCTTCGGTGAGGAATAGGACTAGCATAGCCTTAGTATAGCTAAGTAGAACTCGGGAGGAACAAACGAGGGAAAATCAAGCAGGCTTTAGGCCAGGTAGAGGGTGCATAGATCATATCTTCACTCTCCGACAGATCCTAGAACATAGACACACTTTTCGGCGTCCAACAATTGCCATATTTCTTGACTTGAAGGCAGCCTTCGACTCCGTGGATCGAAAGGTACTATGGCAATGTTTGACTGTGAAGGGAGTGCCAAGAAAGTACATTGCACTAATCAAGGCACTCTACTCAAACTCACGTAGCCGTGTAGGGGCTTATGGGGAATTGTCATCTGAATTGATAACAACCAGTGGCGTCCATCAGGGATGTCCACTTTCCCCATCTCTGTTTAACTTCATCATAGATATGCTAATGGAAGTATCCTTAACTGAACTTAACGACTTAGGAATCGAATTGTTACCTGGGGATAGTCTTATGGACTTAGAATATTCAGATGACATAGTACTGTTAGGGGAGGATGCTGACAAAATGTGGAGTCTTCTGAACACCTTGAGCAGCAATCTCCGTATGTTTGGCATGCGATTCGCCCCTGTATAATGTAAGATGCTGCTACAGGACTGGACTACGTCAACTCCTAGCTTATAGGAGTGATAGAACATATTGACCACTTCACCTATTTGGGAAGTTGTATCAGCACCACCGGACTGATTGGCGACGAAATCTCAGCACGGATCCAAAAAGCTCGAGCTGCTTTCGCTAACTTACGCCATCTTTGGCGTAGGCGTGACATCCGGCTATCAACCAAGGGATGTGTGTACTGCTCAGCAGTTCACTCCGTCCTTCTCTATGGGTCAGAAAAATGGCGAATACGAGTTGAAGACAAGAAAAGGTTGACTGTTTTTGATCATAGATGTCTACGATCTCCTTCTCACGTTAGGTGGTATGATAAGGTAAGTAATGTTGACGTTAGGCGTAGTGTTGGGCAAAGAGGGAAAATCAATCGACAAGGCTATAAAGTTGCACAGATTGAGATGGCTAGGTCACGTGCTGTGCATGCGTAACCATCGCCTCCCCCGACGGGCATTACCACCTGATATAGGTGCAGCCTGGAAAAGAGTAAGTGGTGGCCAAACAAAAACATGGCATCAATCCATGAAATCCTTGACAGTTAAACTGAGTCAGGTAGGGAGATACAGACTCCCGGGCTGGGGCCCTCGGGACTCTAAGAATCAATGGCTGGAGACAATAGGTGACACGGCTCAAAATCGTTGTCAATGGCGCAGATGTATTCAGTCTCTGTAATCTTTCATATTCCTTTCTACCATTACTCATTCTGTTTCACTCTTATACTTGTCAAAACTCTATTGATTCTCTTCACTCATCTTCTTGTCTACCTTTGTGTGCTATTTGGAACGTGGCAACTGGAACTGCTGCACTTCGGTGTCAAGTTCTATGTTGAATCCAGACACACAGACAACTGAGTTCAAAATGAGCTTGATGTTCAACCTTGGAACCTCTTCCGTTCAGCATCTGAATGCTTGTTCTTGCAGTTAAACCGGTGCCTACTATATGACAAGGTTGATTAGCAGCAATGCATTCATAAGAACTGGGTCAAAGTTTCGCATTTAAATTGAATCCTCCATACTGTAGATACTGTGGTACGTGAGTTGAATTTCCGCAACCGGTATCTCCAGCAACTGTGATAACTTCATGTCTAGATAAAGCAAACAGTAGCCCAGTCCTGGAATTTCAAGTTGGTAGTAGATTTTGGTCCACTTTCGAGCAAACATGCTCTTATGAAGATAATCGAGATAGGTTTCACAGTAAGATGGAATACTCGAGTTCTTCGAACTTATAGACTTCGAAATGTAATTCTCTGGACGATAATTAGGATGAAGTTGTGACAGTTGAACCACCGGTGCACATACCTTGTTAATACTTTGCTGCGTAGCTATTACGTAACTCTCACAAAGACCTATGGAGCTCACGATGTGACGTTTTGAGTCCTCGAATCTCTGTCAAGCTGATTCATAACCACTAGCTGCGACCGAAGTTTCTAGCTTCTAGGGTAGAGGAGCCATGGACTGACCGTTGCCAAAATGTTTTCATCACTGAAGTATGCTAATCACCTTCAAGTCATGTATTGACGGAGATTTATCACAAGAATGTAAATCGGAAAATTTATAGTCACCTACATCTTTTAATCGGTTGGTGTTGTTCTTTTGGGAGACAGTATCTACAACTCTTGGTCTAAGATTCAGTGGGCTTCAAGCACATATCACCCGGTGAACAACAAGGCCTCACCACCAACTAGATATATTCAGAGAAAGTCTGTTAACTGTGGCCACTTTATGGCACCTTCTCTAGTGGAAGTCAGGTCGCACGACGAAAGATCTTTCACAACAATAGTTCGGTCAGTCGTTATACATTCGTTACCAAAGGCCTTACTAACTCAGCCTACCACATTACTTCCAATTAATGTTGTAATTAATATTCTCATCCCTCTGATGACATTCTTAGGAGGGGTGAAGTGTCTGTCTTGAATGGAATTGTGTATGAAGCATTATTTAAAAATGCGTATCTACTGGCTCCTTTATCCCAAACTTTAGTCGTAGAGGCACTAATCTCAGACATACTTATTTTCCAGATGACCTCCGCAAACCCACTAACACACTGCGTTTTTCGGTTGTTTGCTGGTTTAAGAGGATTTTTCGATTGATGCAATATTTGGTGATTGAAATCTTTACAATCTTCCGAAATTAATATACCATGAGTTTTATATTTAACAGATCTGTGGCCTTTCCTAAGAAAGGGGAAAGCAAGTTTTATTTCGTTAACCGCGGACTATCTTCCATTCGATGAAAGTGCCAAGAATAGCTAACATTCTATGGCCATTTGGCTTCACCACACATTGTACAAAGTCGCTTATCTATCCTAGAAGGCGCATCGATTATAAATGGTGCCAATTGATATGTCGTTTACGACTTGCCGACTGCTTGTTCCCAGTTTTCCAAAAGTGCTTACATAAGCAGATACAATCTATGCCAGCTGTGAAAAAGTCGCTTCTTGGCTCTTCTCTGCAATATCCACCAATCTTTCTGTCCATTTCACCTGCAACATAGGGTGCAGTTTTCCCACTATGCATTCCAGGGAATTTAAATCTTTTCTAGGGATGTGGAGAAACTTTCCACAAAGAAAAAGATCTGGATTTTGAGCACTAATGTTAGAACAGTGCCCCTATATAGTTTAGAGTCTAGGAGCACTATTCATTTAGAGGCATTATCAACAGACTGCAGACTCTCATCAACCGTTACTTCACCGTTCCGATATTGAGGATCAGACCGCCTGTCAGAATGGATACTCTGTGATAAATTAAAGCAACGAACCAGGCGAAAAAGCTATTGCGCGGATGACTTATAGAAAGAAACAGAGACTGATTAAATGCAAATTAGGTGACAGCTGAACGAAATCACATGCCACAATCTCGAATGAAATCCTAATGGTGAGCAACATGTTGGGCGATCGTAGGTGACGTAGAAGGTGAAATGAAAGCACGTGGGCAGTCGTAAATGCAGTCAAAGTTAATGGTGGAGAACTTTATGTAATGAAGATGTGTAGTCGAGGCCCTATTTTCCACTTGGAACTCAAGGATCGCATTGACTGGGGACTTTAAGCCAGTTGTGTTCAAATGACCCCATATACCATTTAGAAAGTGTTTATGTATTCTTAAAATATTCATATGTTCTTAAAGGCTGAAATTCTCTTATCCGAATATTAAGATTAAAGACCTCACCACTAAGCCAATCATATTACAGATGTCACTTTGCAGGACTAGGTAATATGTATAAATGCATTAGATTACAGTAAATTCATTTATCAAGACCTTAGTGGTTGTAGAAGTTTATCAACTACTTTCAATATGTCCCTTTAACTTTACCTATGTCTATTTTCTCACCCCCTAGCTGTTTGTTATATATATGCTGAGATTTTGTAAATTCCGGTTTAATAATACTTTGATAAAGCTATTAGCATTAAATAGCGAAACGTCAGTAGCTTACAACTAATTTGTTCTAACATAACAGCCAGTCACAAGAACTTGATTTTTTGAAGTGCAAACCTACTAAAGGAAATGGGTTTCTACAATTTCCCACATACCGTTTGATAACTAATGGCAACAAGTAATAAAGCTTAGTCAAGCCGAGTTTCCTACTTAATACTGTGAATATTCTAACAGTCATACAAAATATTCTTTATTCTAAGAGAGTTGGTCTGTTGAGTTGATTCAAATCAAAGCTGTTGCAACTCATAGTCAAATGTGTTGTAGTTTTTAAAGCTTTCACAATGGATTTTTATGCACATTAGATAGATATTATATACAGAATCAGGATTTATACTCTGTTTGGAGTAGAATGTAGGTTTACTAATCAAATGTAGAAAACTATTGAGGTAATTCATTACTATCTCTGTCTGTGACCAGTAATTTCACCAATAGTAAAAGAAACATTTTACGTAATACGTATATTGTACACCGCTGTTGTTTAAAATAATTTTAAACACAGCGATAACCAATAATACAAACTGGGTCTACATAAAACTGCAAAAGCGAGAAAAACTGAACAATAAAAAGGCGCTTAATGCATATGCACAGATGCACGCGCACAAAGAGAAGTGCATTCTGATGTAAGGTGAAGGATAGTTTTTGCAATTATTTAGCACACATTAAGAGATAATCCTTTTCAAATGTGTATGTAGAATGTCAAAAACTGTTAGACCAATTAAAGTGAAAGCGAACCAGGATAGGCTCAGGGAACCTAAAATTTTAAAGAAAAGGTCAAGTTGAACAAATTACTGCATATTCTTCATTTCGTTGAAAAAATTAGCATTGTAACATGTAGAAAATCAAAATAAGTGATTCAGTGAAGAGACTCTTTTCAACGAATATAATTATCAATCTGTACAATCGCACATATATGATGTTTTTCTTTTAAGAAATTATATCTCGTGGGAAGATTTAAACAAAGGCGTGAATACATAAAATAATAATAGTATTATGAAATGCAATTAAAATGTTTGTGATTATGACCATGACAAATTCAGTGACAAGAGTCTCTTCGTCTAATCACTTGTTCTGATTTTCTATGTATTTTTTTATTCATCTTATTGTAAGTAGACAAATCTATCCAGTCCCATGTTACAAAATAAATATCTTGGAAAATGTGTTGTAATGGATGGTTTATGATGTTTATACTCATCTCTCAACTTTCATCTTTGCAATCCATCATTAAAGTATCATTAAAACAAGTTGCATATGTCAGTATAGCATTGCGGTATAGAAAAATTTATAGCTAATGCATTTCTACTTTTTCTCAAGTGCATTTCTGTTGTTTTCTTAACTACCCTTGTAATTTGTTAAATTTTACAACAGGAATAAATTATAGTACGTGAAACCCTAGGCTTTTGTGATACGTCTTTATAAAGATCATTGTTTGAAATCGTAGGCTAAATGCCACTATATAGACACTGGCCTGTGTAATAAATATACCTAAACAAGGTATACAAATGAACCCAATACATTGAAAAATAATGCTACTATTCACTTACTTGCAGAACTTTTGGTTGTTGCTGAATTTACAAAAAACCAATATTAACAGGTATTACTAGACTGTTGATATAGATTAAGGGTACATAATTTAACATACTTTGGAACAAACGCATACCAATCTGTCGGTTAAACTGTTTATATCTACTTGATGACACCTCATATTCATTGCATATAAATTTATGTGAGTTCAGTAATTAATCTAATATACAAGGAAAACCCTGAACTGTGTGTAGAGAAGTGATTTATCCGCGGCCATAAACTTGACCTCTTTTTAATTCATACAATAACGTGATACGCGGGCCATTTCATTCAGTTTTCCTCCTTATTCTTTCCTTTCGAATTCCTTTATACTTTATAAATATTCTGAATTTCTCACTCTTTTGGAGAATATTTGTTAGTTTTAATGCTAATCATTTCTGAGCGATACTCACCACTTCATTGGTTTTGGATTACATAATTTATCATTTTCTTTGATATGTAATTTCGTATGTTTTGTTATTTACTGATATAAGAACAAGTGACCTTATAGACATTTCTGTGATGTTTTATAACAGTATGTAAAACTGTACAGATTTGATGTGAGGTTACGACAGGAACATTCTTTACTGACCTATATCTCATGAGTATATTTTGCATTCTGATACAAAAGACTTATCAATTTATGATTTCTTCACTGAAAATTGTCATAATCAAACTGGAAAATGCCTGATGTAGTGCCCGTTAAAAATGAATTAGGATAAGCAGTTTCTCTACTTGTGCCTCCCTTAATTTTCCCTTGTAAGTAAAATCGTCCAGACGATGAAGGAGTATGAAATGAGCAAATGGGAAATTGGGGAAAAGTGCTGAAAACTGCGTCATTTGACCATTATTCATCCACTGTCCCACCACTAGTCATACTCATGTTTTTCCCCATTATTCAGCGTTTTCACCCCCATCTTTTTCTGATTAAGTTACTGAAATTAATTTAATTTCATCGTTCGCTTTCAAAGTTCTTTTGATTAGCTGTAATGGGAAAGACCTGGATAGTCATTATGCTAAAGCTTATGAAGAAAACTTTGCTGGATAACTGAAACTTTCTCAGGTTTGAATACTCTCATGTCAGGAGACTGACTTTCACCTCCGGTTACTCCTGCTGTCTATGTCAGTCAAAGTAGTTAAACAAAATGGAAGACTGTTGTGAGAGCAGACCGTAAGATTACGAAATTGCCATTGATCACCTGATGCTATATAGTTCTACTTATGTATAGGGCAGTTGAGCTCAACCAGTGGGAATCAAGAGAAATTCACATTAGTTCTAAACTGTGTGTATGTTTTTTGACTAGATAAAAACAAGATTAGTGTTTAATATCCTACTGATATCTACTTCAAATCAGTGAGGCTCCTACACTGTAAACATCTAGGTGATAATCTCCAGCTCATAAGTAAATAGCCCTTAGATAAGTTTCTTGAAGTTGTAACAATGGGTCGTAACAAGTTGGGCTAGCAAAGTTGAGTATTACGACAGATATTCTCTAATGGTAGTGAAGCTGTATGCTAAGATAAGAGAAATTAAAATTCATGAGCCTTTGGATTATAACCTAGTGGCTAAAAGGAAAGCGTGCTCACTTTGTAGTCTGGTGGTCGTTGTTGGATCACTGGTGAACAGTCTCATGCTAGAATAGATAATCTACCTCGGTTTCTAATGATTCTCTATCTATCTGTCTATCCATGTAGAAAGGATTCACATTTCCACTAATCAAGCATCTCAGTTTCAACGAAAGTTTTTTGAGAATATGAATTCCGTTTGTGTTCGCAGTTAGAGAAAAGGAAAATATAACATATTCAGCGACTTACTTTTCATTGTTGTCGTTACTAAAACAAAAAATAAAATAAAAGAACACAAGTAAAAAACGAATAATAATAATGAATAATATGACTAATGGATGAATTTCTATGGTGTATTCATAACCTACAATCATTTCAACGTAATGACAATTTGTTGTATTCAAACTTCATGTTTTTGTTCCCCAAAATCACCTGGTTTGACAGTTACTAGGTTTTTCATGTAATCTGTGATAAATCATCCATTATTAATCGGTAGGTTAAGAATACGTTCAGTGCTAAGATTATGCTCAAAAGAAAAACAAGACTTATTTCTTAAGATTGGCTTTGTTGCATATCCCCGCTAATTACAGCCTCCTAGTCAGTTGCTATGGTGGTTCAATGACAAGTTTCAAATGCTTTTTAAATGAAATTCTGCATTAAAATTTCTTCTCTGTTGTATATATTACCAATAGCATTATACTCCTGAACTGAGTTGCATTTTCTGCACGTGTATCAGAAAATCTTGCTTGATGGTGATATCTGCGCAATGATCAAAGGATGCAGTAAGTTCAAAAGTTAAACGTATATATTTGGATTTCTATGAAATTACGCTGGTATATATTTTGGCGTATTTCCTGCAACGCAATAATACCGACTGGATAAATGTGGTGCCACTCCAAAGAAAGATATGCCATATAATCACCCGTTTCCTTATATATCTTTCAAAATATATGAAATTACACTTAGGACTGGCACAAAAGTCGATACCATTTGTGTCAGATGCATATTTACTTATAATGTATATACTGCTTTATGCATATGATATCCCTTTGAAGAGAATACTTTAGAAGAATTTCACTTTTGGACAAGCAAATATTCTTCTTCCGTATTTATGCACCGGAGATGTTGGCAAATTAACAAATTAATTGCATCTTTTATACTAGATTTGTGTAACGGTTTAGAACCATGATGACTTCAAGTTTACTTTGAACGTCTTATTACTGTTAGATTTAGGGCTTCTTTTGAAATGCATGTATCTTTCACTGTAGACTCTTGGCTGTATCTCACTTTAAAATGAAGCTGACATACTGGTGTAGAAATGGTCGTAATATACAAGGTGAACTGTGTATAAGTCAAAGTATATGATGTACATTTTCCACACAGTATGATTAGAAGAGAGTTAAAATTACTCTTGTATGTTCCTATTTTTATTAGAACTAAACATATTTGCAGTTAAACTTATGAAATTCAAGTCTGATTTGGCAGGTGATTAAAATCTCTAAAAATAAGTTTCTTTTTAAGAGAGAGATAGAGACTGAATCATGCACACAAATCGGTTCATTGAAAAACAGGTAAGATAACTCTGAAAGTCTGAGTATGTTGGTGAGCGTTTATCATTGCAAATTTCAAGCTTATTTATTATGCTGCCAGACACAATACTGCAGAGTATACTTACTACCTGTGTATGAAATGTGAAATAATCATCAAGATACTTTGAGTTATGATTTCAAACATGTAACTTGCCAACAGAATTTGGGCAGTTTCCCTATCTTTGCTGACTTCATCTTATGGCATTCAGGAATGAAATAAAAGACTTATTACTTAATGGTTGAAATTTTCGAAACTGTGTGACTAGTCACATTAACACAGCACTGAGATAATAGAAAAGTATTAAACACGATAAATAAGGCAGCTATGCTTACCTATTACCTCATCGTCTTCAAATAAACCACTGCCTGCATTGAAGAGTAAAAAATTCTGGTTATTACAGTCGAAATGCAAAGTAATTTCAAACAACTGATTATAAACTGCACATCAATCGCATTGTTGTTATTTGAAGTAAACGCATACACATAAGGGCTAAAAATATAAGCATTATCGGTGTTTATAGACAAGTTCTTTACTTGTTTAAACACTTGAATTTTACCATTAACATGAACACCCATAAGTCTCTCTCTGGCTAACTAAATTTTGTTATTATTTTGATTATTACGCATAATATATACACAGCTTAATGCTGTCAGCTGTAAATGGTAACTAAGTGGTGCTCAGTGTAAGCTTTATTCTTTTTTCATAATGAAACTTGAATTGACTTTTCTTCATGGAAGACTTTACTGTGTTATCGTTTTTAATTAAAGACTGTTCTTGTAGTGAACTAAATCATATTAATAAATTTGTTAGTGGATAAACGATACCTATGGCTAAATAAATCAGTATATTGATGAATAAGTAATTGGATTAGTGAACATTGTTGTCCTGATTACCTGAAACACTTTGAATAATTGCATTCAGTAGAATTACAGTGATGTATACACATCCAGGTCGATAGTAAGCGGTCATTTCTCGTCAATGAGTATTGTGAAGTAAAATATTCGTAGAAGTGTTTTCACTAATTTAAATTGTTTGCTTATATAGTCGGTTATTTTTTCTGTTATATTTGTTTTGATATGTAAGTCTAATGCAAACAGTATTAATTAATGGAAAAAGAAAACGACGAAATAATGATGAAAGCATCTTTGGTTATTTAGTCTTGTAAGTTTTCGTCTTAAAACAAGAGACATCGTCAGATTTTTACACCTTTTTCACCAATGAAAAATGAATATATTGTACACATTTCTTTTCTGTATTTGTTTACCCAACGAACGTTTGAGGGAGAAATAATAATATAAGCATATATCAACAATATGACTTTGTGAGTATTGTTTTACACAAAGTAAATATTTATTTGCCGTGTGAATAATGTACAAATATATAAAGAAATACTATAGATTACATGTTAAGTAAATTTGATTTCATTGTTGTGATCTCCAGAATAAACAAGTTCAATTTTATCACGTGACTTCACGCCCCCACACCCCAACAGAAACAACACCTAACTAACTTCAAATTGATTTCCCTAAAGTTCTCATAAGAGGATAATGAAATTCACCAAATATGTGTGGCAAGATATTCATCAATGACAATCGATGAAAATGTCACTGTTGCGCGAAACAACAGACGTCATAACTCATGGTTGAGTGACAATAAATCCCTGTCGTAATCTAGATACAGTTCTTCATGGAAAGATAGAGTTCGCACAGCTGAAGTGTCTCAGTCTAGAATGGGACGGTTATCCAATTATTCTCTTTTGTCAGTTATTCTTTAGTTGATGTCAATCCTTAAAATATCTACTCTGAAATACTTTTACACGCTTAAGCAACCATAATGTAGTCATGCGGCTGAAGGTTTAGCAGTTGATAAATAAAACCGGAACTCCGAGTTCAGAAATGTTTTATACAGCCTCCTTTACTACCAAGGCCTCAGTGTCAATTTTATTTTCCCAATATGCTGCAAAATGAATTCTACTTAAATTTTTGTTTTGTAATCCATTTCCAGTTAATTATTTTCATGCTTACTACCGATTATTTCCTGCTGGCTACTAACTACTAATCAGTTTAAAACAAGCAATAAAGGTTAATAAAGCAGGATTTAATGAATTCATCAAATTTCGGTAGAACTCGTCAGCTGAATACTCTACATACACGGATATATACTTTTGAAATTACATTGGGAGATATAGGACTGATAAGTAAACAAACTACATTGAATTAGTCATGCAGAAAGACAGGTGCGAATGTTTTTCCAGGTCATGTTCAATTAGATAAGGGGAGAGAGAGTATGAGAGATCAAAATTAAGATAAATTGCATTACGCTTCAATTACATCACTTAGATAAACAATTAGACAGAGAATTTAACGAGAATTGCAACCAGAGGGATGTCAATAGTAATAGTTATAATAACAATAATAATAATAGTGTTGAAGTGAGTTAAGATAATGCTACTGATAAAGGATAGTTTTAGATGAATCAGGAATAATAATAATGAGAATAATAATAGTAATAATAAAAATAATAATAAGAGGTAGAATTATAAGTAAAACGTATTACCATGGTAGATTCAGAGTCCCGACCATCTCTTTTTGTACACAGAGACCTGGTTTGTAAACTCGAATTGCACAAGCCTCTGCAATTGCAAGCATCTTCTTCTTTCTTTGTCTGCTGACAATGGTGAATGACTTGACCGCGTCGATATCATGCCCGTAATCCACAAGATGCTTTGTTATTGAGGATTTTGGCACTTTGAACTCAGCTGTTTTCAACCATTTTGGCAAATGCTCCATCATAAGAGTAGACAATCGCCTTTCCGTACGACCTATGTATTTGCTTCCACAAACACACTCAAATTGATATACGCAGTTTGATGTGTCGAGGATTGGTGACTGGTCTTTCCCAGATTGTTGAAGCACTCGCTTAGTGGTGTTAAGGAAAACAAGTTTTGCAGCATAGTAAGTTCTCTTGATGGCTTTGTCGAGTCTTCGTTTGACTACTTCCTGTATATCATCTCCTTTGAATGACAAACTGATGTAGACAGGTTTCTTCGGAACTGTTTGGATTGTTTTGCAGTGGGTGTTTTCTTTAGAGTATTTATTAATGAACTTCTCAGGATATCCATTCTTAGATAAGATATCCTTCAGGGATTTTATTTCATACTTAACAGTACTGTCGGAACAAATTTTCCGTGCTCTACTGAACAGTGTTCTGACTAAGTTCTTTTTATACTGGATTGGAACAAAACTCTTGAAATACATGTGCTGTCCTGTCCATGAGGACTTTCTAAATATAGATCTTTTGAATGTGCCATAATTCATTTTCGCCAGAAAAACGTCTAGGAATTTAATAGTATCATTTTCCTCGTGTTCTACTGTGAAATTGAGATTTGGATGGCATGAGTTGAATTTTATCAGCATGTCTTCGGCTTTTGATCTGCTTCCACAGGCAATAAAAATGTCATCAACATATCTTAGGTATAGATCCGTTTCTTGTATATGTTGTTGCAGGGTAACGGTTTCTAGGCGTGACAAGAATAAGTCAGAGAAAAGTGGTCCCAAGGGGCTTCCCATTGCGACACCATCAACTTGACGGAATAAACGCCCGTCGAATTTGAATTGGACATTTTTAGTACATAAAAGTAGCAATTTCCTCAATTCCGACGTTGGAATGGGTATGTCTTCAGCTTCTTTACATATGAAGTCTATTGTCTCAATGACTGGCACATTTGTGAAGAGGGAGGTAAAATCGAAAGAGACTAAATGTTTATCAGATACATTGAAATCTTTGATTTGCTCGACAAACTGGAATGAATCAGAAACTATTTACTCCCCAAAGCGTTTCCGCAGGGGCTGCAACAGTTCGCATAACCACTGTGCTAATTTGTGGTATGGTGAGTTTATCATCGAGAGTATGGGTCTTAATGGCGCTCCTGGTTTGTGTATTTTAACACGCCCGTATAGTTTTGGGATTTGTGACCCAATAGGCTTGATATTTCTATATGTGTTTTCATCAATGTATTTATTTTTGAATAGTTGGCGTAGCTGCTGTACAATTTTCTTTTCGGTCGACAACGTTTGATCTTTTGCTTGTTTGGTGATCTCCAGTGTTCTTTGGTGATGTGCGACTTTTGATTGGTTGGCATGATTCGAAATACGTTTTACTTATAATTCTACCTCTTATTATTATTTTTATTATTACTATTATTATTCTCATTATTATTATTCCTGATTCATCTAAAACTATCCTTTATCAGTAGCATTATCTTAACTCACTTCAACACTATTATTATTATTGTTATTATAACTATTACTATTGACATCCCTCTGGTTGCAATTCTCGTTAAATTCTCTGTCTAATTGTTTATCTAAGTGATGTAATTGAAGCGTAATGCAATTTATCTTAATTTTGATCTCTCATACTCTCTCTCCCCTTATCTAATTGAACATGACCTGGAAAAACATTCGCACCTGTCTTTCTGCATGACTAATTCAATGTAGTTTGTTTACTTATCAGTCCTATATCTCCCAATGTAATTTCAAAAGTATATATCCGTGTATGTAGAGTATTCAGCTGACGAGTTCTACCGAAATTTGATGAATTCATTAAATCCTGCTTTATTAACCTTTATTGCTTGTTTTAAATTCGTATCGGGAAATAAATGTTTCCAATACTAATTAGTTGTCAACTCTCTCGACTACGTGAGATTATCCTCCATTCTTCATACATTGTTAGTTCTGATACATTATAACTTATTTTGTCTACTGTAAGCAATTGGCAAATCTTCTGCCTTGCTTCTTGAATCCGGTATCCCTCAGGATCTGTTCTCTCTCCTCTTCTCTTTCCCTTCTCTCTGCGTGACTTGCCTTTTTCGAGAGAAATCAGTTTCATTAAATAGGTTGGTGATCTGGCTGTTGCTCTGCCAGTTACATCCCGGTTCGACTGTTCCAAAATTAATGCCATTTTGTCGGACATAAGTCAGTAGTTTAAGCTAAATCGTCTTACCTTTAATCTTCCTCAATGTCAGATAATCAACTTCACCTTCAGGCATAAACGTGGTCTACAAGAACTGGTTCGTTCAGAGGATTTTTGTAGCGTAGATGGCAGTGAAATAGGAAATAAGTCAAGTATAAAATGCCTTGGAATAGTTCCATAATATGACCTTTCTTGGTCATCCCATATCCTGTCGATCTCTAAGAAAATGTTCAGTCTAACCTCGTACATTAAGAAGTTACGACAATCAGGTATTAGTCAACCTCTACTCTCTTGGTTTGTTACCTTTTTCATCTTACCTACTGTTCTTTATTGCTTCCCTTAGTCATTCCTGGGCTACTCAGATAGAACTGTGTCATTTTGTGAAGCGTATTAAATGTAGTCATTAGGGTAAGTGGCGTGTCACTTAATCAACCCGTTACTATTATAGTAGACAGACACCTGAACTCATTGGAGTATTGGTCTATATCCATATTATCTGACTGTCAACACACTCCCTATTCTCAACTCTCCCCACCTTAAGTCTCATTAGGTAGGGCTAGAAGCCATTATGAAAGATTATGTGCTCGTACAACGAAGTACAGAAACTCAACTATGCTCTTTTTGACCCGCGTTGTGTGTGGTGGATAAAGTGATAAGTGTAAACCTGACAACTTTTTATGTATATAACAAAATAATTGACTCTTTTATCTTTCTACTACCTGTTATTTGTGTAACACTATTTCATTTATCTTATAATTCTAGTTATTAACATTGCTATCATTCTACTTTTTGTACATTTTTGACTTTATTGTTGCTGCTAATGACAAAAAGCTGCTATTGTCAATTTCCGTTACCTATACCCTGTAACGTATTTTTTGTTGTTCTTGTTGTCGTTGAGTAAATCAGATGCAAAGTTTTACCACGTGCTGAAAATTCCTCTCTGTATCATAAGTACTGATTTGAAATAAAGCAAATTTTTTAATTCTTTTATTTTATTATAGCTTGACTCCATATAGTAATTTTGATACAAGTATGAAATTTTCAGCATGTGATATTGGTAGCCCAAATTTTGCAGGCCAACCATTGATATCGGGTGTGCATCGGCTGGGGACCATGTGCATGGTCGGCAAGCATCCTAACCACTGTACCACCGACGCACATATTCACACAAAGATACACCCATTGACTGGGTACTGGTTTTCAGGTGAACCATACACACCCATCCCTGCCTCTTGCGAGACGAGAATGGCATGGAGGATCATCCTGTGGCTCAACCACTCGAGTTCCCTCTTCCTCGGTGGACCAAATTCAGCTTTATAAGCAAGGTTTATTTCTCAAGTTTGACGATGGATTGATGTCAGTTACAGAACCATTAAAAACACGGGAGTATTGGTTAGAGGTTTCGTCCTAGGCTGAACGAAATAATAGTATAAAAGTTTGGTGTTGCAGCTTAGGAAGAATCCGTTGAAATAAGGTTAACTTAACTAAGTAAAACGAATTTGGAGTCAATAAAAGAATAGCAGCACAGAAATGCAAACTATGCCTCACCATTTTGTCCTGCACCAGAACAGCAATTACAGATGAGAAATACTTTTAACGTTGAATATCGCCAATTTAAGAACTAAAAATTTTCCAAAAGAAAGGATAGTGAACAAAGAAAAGTCTTTTCGATAACTTCATCATCCGGCTATACAGTTATATATACATTGTAGTGAATGAACAACATTAATGTTTAAATAACATCGAATCAATAATATTGATAGATTACAGCTCAATAGAATCAACATAAAATAAGCTGAATGTCAGAAAAATTAGGAAAGATAATATTACAAATTCATGAATTTATAGTCTCTACTGAAGGCCGGCCAGGGCAGTAGTAGGGGTTGGACTTGCTTCTTTTGAACACAGAGCACTGGTTGTTTGAGGTGAATTGCAATAGCCTCTGCTGTTTGGAGCATGCGGGGCTTCGATGATTTTGGCAATTTATTAGGCGCCCGGTAGATTATAGAAAAGGATTCTTCCACGCTGGCTTTGTGGCCGGTTTGCACCAGATGGTTCAATATTGAACTGTAAATGGTTTTAACTATACCTTTACTTAGCCATAGTGGGATATGTTCTCGAGCACCACAAATCAAGTTCCTAGAGCAGCGGCCAATATAACTCGCCCCATCACAAGCGCAGTTGAATTGATAGATACAATTTGAAGTGGCTAGTCTCGGTACTTCATCTTTCAGTGGAGGTAGCACCATCGGTCGTGTAGAGAATAATACTTGCAGTTCGCCAGCATTAAAAGTTCTTTGAACTGATTTTCTTAATTTCCTCGTAATTATGTCACTTGGTATATCGCCCTTGAATTGCTGTCGTATATAAAGAGGTTTCTTGTTTACCGATAGTGAGTAGTCCTTTTCCGCTTTCTTGGTCATGTGTTTCTTGATAAATTTATCGAGATAGCTATTTTAGATCAAAGTATCATATACAATGCTTAATTCATCTTCAATTACTTCTTCTGCACAATAGCTCTGACTTTGTGGCTGAGGGTCTTTACAAAATTTTTTTGTACTTGAGAGGGACGAAGCTGTGAAATTGTGTAAATTGTCCTGTCCATGTACTTTTTCTATGCAAGTTTCTTTTTATGCTACCATCTGGTTTTCTTGTAAGTAGGACATCCAGGAATGCAATTCTGGTTTGGGATTCCTCTTTGCACGTGAATTTCATAGCCAAATGTACTTCATTGAATTGAGTTATAATTGTACTCCTATCCGAATCACTATCACAAAGAATGAAGTTGTCATCCATATACCGGCATTAAAATGAGAACTTTCTGATAAGGTTGTTCAAAGGTCCATTTTCTAGCTTAGTAAAGTACGTAAAAAGAAGCGACTTACGAGTTGCTACATATAGAAATCGAGAATAATAAGAAATGCAATAGAGTTAGAGAAACCGACCGACATTCCTCACTCAATTTGAATAAAGGAAGCTATCTTCGTGCAAACAGACATACAGTTTGTTATGTCAAAACTTTCCATTCTATTTTCTCAGTTTATTCACACTACGTGAATTTTTATGTATTTCGGAAAATTGGAATGTGCTGAGTGATAATCTGCTGCCTTCTCAAATGTTGGTTCACGTCACAGCACATTCCAATTTTCTGAAACACATAAAAATTCACGTAGTGTGAATAAACTGAGAAAATAGAATGGAAAGTTTTGACATAACAAACTGTATGTCTGTTTGCACGAAGATAGCTTCCTTTATTCAAATTGAGTGAGGAATGTCGGTCGGTTTCTCTAACTCTCCTGCATTTCTTATTATTCTCGATTTCTATATGTAGCAACTCGTAAGTCGCTTCTTTTTACGTACTTTACTTTCCTCAGTTATATAGTGGTCAAAATTAATTCCCGTGCCATTAACAATGTCCATTTCCTACCAGTGATACTTGTCTTGCCTAGTTCACATGTTCAGTCAATATTCTATCTGATTTTCGACTAACCTAAAATGCATCTCTCCTTAGCTTTCATCCGTAGACTATTTTTAACATCTTTACTATGCCGCTTATTTTACTCGATTATTATTGTGTTTCTATTATTCTGAGATTGTGATTTGACTTTTGGAAAATGTTTGGTATATCTATCGCCATATGAAGACAGCTAATGCACACTCATTATATTATTGTGAATATTGAAATGGGGATCTCGTAGTTTGTACGCTTGCTTCCCCAGTAAGTGGTCAACATATGGGACTTTTCGGGAGTAGAAATTAACTGTTGCCAACAATGTAAGAGTGAGAGAGAGAGAGCCTAGGAGATGTTGAATGTTTTGTGGGAAGTATTTTTGATGATGATCACAATGTGATTTTCATTTGACCAGTTATTTGTGTCTATCATAGTGATTTGTGTCATATATGTACATCTGGAGAAAGTGGAATCTTTCACAGATTTGTTGTTGATTGATGCTGGATACACTTAATATTTGTGAATGATATTGTTTGTTTGGCATTTCCTTTTAGTATGTCGTTAGTTTTTTGGTTTGCTGCTTAGCAGCATCTAATTATATCTATCGTTAAATTTAATGGTCTCTGTGTTCGGTCATTTGTCTACTTCGGTGTCGACATCTGTTAATTTTACTTGGAATATTTTCGAATTGCCTAGATGTGTTTATGAAGGAAATGTCTGCATTCTATGCTTAATGAAGAACCTTAAGTATAGATTCCGAGCTGATCGACTATAATTGTTTAATGGTCTTCCACTTTCAGCAAAACCTACTACAAGTATGTCCTTTATATTGTTTTAAGTGTGAAACTCTTCGAGATACTTATTTATCTCTTAGTGAGATTTTTCATATGATTTTATTTTGTGATTTCTGTTCGATGCCTCTTTTGTATATTTTTGTGCCTAGACTATGTTACGTCACTTTTGAAATGTGGATTTGTTTCTTGCCCACGTTTAGCCTAAGAGTAACATCCGGTAGATAACACGAATTTCTTTCACGTAGTTTAGCCACTTGAAATAACTGCAATATGCATTACTGTAGCACACATACTGATTTTAGCATTCCGCAAATTCTTAAAGGATGTTTTTTTAGTGAAAGTGTAGTCAACAGGTTAGTATGACTTCCTTTTACCATGTAGACAGATCTCGCTTTTATGACACGGTTTTGTAGAAAATTTGTTTGTGTTTTAAATCACACATACAAATTTTGTTTTGCAAGTGATTTAAAATTAAATACTTTAAAGTTAAGGAAAATTTGAATAATTTTCATAGTTTGTATTGGATCTGTCTTTAACTTATTTGACTACTCCGTCTCAAGCAATTTCTGACAGTTGAAAGGCGCATACTGAATGAATTGTATGTAATAATATAGCCACAATGAAAAGTGCTGCAATTGAATTTGAATTCACTTTCCTACTTTGGAATGTTTGTTATTCAGCAGTTCACTAGTGGTTGTAAACGCTTTACTGCTTATTAGAATAATTTGAGGATGCTTTGTTTCACTTTACAAGGTTTTTGTGAGTTGATACATTCAATCATGTATTAAATGCAAGTGTTGAAGCTACAGAATTCGACCGCCGTTTAGAAAGCCTAGATGCATTTTAGACACTTCCATTTAGCAAACAAATGCTTCTCATCTAAAAGACTTAATGTTTAAATGAAGAAAACTCGCCATAAATTGTTTCACTAGATTAAAAATTTACTACTGACATTTTAACAACTAATATTTGACCCATATGTGTTTTAAGTTTCCATTTTTCCAGTTAAATAAATTTGAGTGACCAGTGGTTTTCGTAAATGGACACGCTCATTACCAATCTCAGAAGTTTGCTCTTCACCTGAGAACATTGTAGGGGTCATGTATCGTTTAAGTACAATGCATTAATACTGCCTCCTGCTTTAATATGTCTTGATGGAATAAATTTCAAATGCAGATAAGTACATTTCTATCGCAATATACATTTCGAACCTAAATCTTATGCAGGCCATGTTGCCGCCATAGCCGCATAGAATAGTGACGTTCTTTTTGACTATTCAAATGATCCAGTTTCAGGTTTTCAATCTTTAAACAAATTACTAATATTTAACTTCAGTTCTACATTTTGATAACAGCCTTTTATAGGCTGAGGATGTTGATAGTACGATTTGTACTAACGCAAGATCTGATACCCACAACTTCATTAGTATTCTTTCCACATAGGCCAAAGCGAAACAAAACACCAGAATTCATCGTCCAAATTACGAAGTATGTTTTGGGACCAAATCCGATTGCGAGGATGATTGCTTGACTAGCTAGGGATCGTGCACGAACGAAGGGATGTAACACAACGGTGTGCCATATGGCGTGGATGCTTGACCGGAAGCCTTCAGCTAAACAAGTTGACTTAAACATTGAGGGTCAGCATCCAGTGTTCAGTGATGAATGCTGTGACTAATAATTCTGGGTAATTACCTGCCGCTACAGTCTAGTTAGAAAGACTTAATTACTTGTTCCAAATATAGGTCGTCTTTTTTTACTAGTCTTTTTTTGCATCATTTTCGACTTGGTCCTTAGAGTTTACATTTGACCTTGTATTTATTATTTACACGATGAACTTCGCTTTATCATTTTAAGTAGTCCATATTTTCTTGTGACTTTTGTCTGTAACGATGCCGTAGACCATTGTATGATGACAGGGAATACTGTCAATATCCTCTGTGATATTCTGATGAGTTCCTTCTTGATAGTGAAGCTGTTTGAATTGTAATCATCAAGAAGGAAATTTGAGATGTAAGAGCAGACTTTGACAAGGACTGCTTACTGGTATAAAAAGCAACTAATGGAACTAATTCAAGTAGTTTTTCCAGTCGAGGTGCAGTTAATCACAACAAAGGTTGTTAGGTGATACAATTATTTCATTCATGGAGAATTCAAATAAGTTCACCTTATATTGAAGTCTAGTCTGAAGATACCTAGCAGGACAATGAAAGCTTCGCAAATAGACTATCCAGTTCAGAAAATCTAGCAACATCAGAATCGTCCGTTTGAGTTACAGATCTCCTCTGTTATTTATCAGTTTTACTTACAACTTTTAAGAAAGTAAAAGAGGGTGTATTGTAAAAGGGCATTCTTAGGAATTTCATAGATGAAATACCCGAGAACAGTAATTATTCAAGTACAGGTATTTAAGTGTTTCTTAAGCACACTATAATATTAATTTGAAGTATCAACGGGTTCGAACCCCAGTGGGCGCGTAGTGTTGAAGAGTCCCAGACGAGGACGAAACAGTTGTCCATTACTGCCTGCAGGTTTTCCAACGGTTCTCTAACCGATTTCAGCTCATGATGAAATCTTGTAACCAAACAATCAAATCTCTACAAACCAATACTTGAATATCATAAATTCTATTAGCCCTTTTTCTTTCATATTTTTCTTCTATTAACTGCAGATCCCTTAAGCTTGTCACAGCTTGCTGTCACAACAACTGTTCTGATTATTACTAGAATGACCGATGCATGCTTGGAAAGAACACTTCTATGAAAAAATTACGAGACACACATAATTGTTTTAAACTTCTATAGAATATCAACTAATGTAAATAAAACAAAAGAGTTCTAAATTATTTTTCTTGTGCCTTTTCCTTATTGATATTTAAAAAATTGAATGCGTGTGTCTCCAAGCTTGCAGATATCACTCATTTGTATGTTGTAAAAGTTAAATGCAATCAGTTTATTTCCATTTTTCCTCGTTGATATAATACTAACATACACGAAAATGGTCTTTTTATCATATATAATTGACTTTTATGATTTCATACATGAAAAATACTTTAATTTTGATTGACTTTGAATATAGTGCAGAATGAACCGTTTGCCTAGACAAAGAATTCCAAATTCCAGTTGATTTTTGTATATTTAAACTAATGTCTTGGTATGGTTCCCTCACAAATATCTTCCTGAAAGTATGACAGTCTAAAACCATGCATTCTAGTGGCACAATATTAGATCTGAAAAATGAAGTAGGTCAATTGGTGGCATTATCATAAATTTACAATTGTGATAGTTTAATTTACTAATTCACCTGCTCCTTTGAAGTTAAGTACGTAGGTTGTACGAGAACACCTTTGTCTAGACGTGACCATGGGAACTTACCAACATGGTTGTCAAAAGGAGAACGTAGGACAGTCAAGACCTCAATTGCGGAGTTTTTCTAACTTCTAGATGTGCAGCATCATCAGAGACTACTTTCGAAGTCAAATACAAAGTATGTTCAAGTCGTTCTTAAGGAATTCGCCTATATCTTCTTCAGGCGACTGAAGCCTTGGCAATCCCTAAGGAGAAACCTGAACTTTATGTTCAGGAACGTTTCATCCAGCCTCTTTTACTGTCATCGCGTTAGTACTGTTTTTCCTTTTTTCTTCCTTCTCTGTCCTCCTAAATAACTGTATAATATGCTCGATATCTTTGCCTTTTATGCTTTACAACTCATTTTCAATCTTTTGCTCTCTTGTCTCTTTTCAAGTATTTTAAAACGATTGTACATCACTCAAATAATTAGTCATCAACCCTCTTGATTACCTAGGACTATTCTTAGTTTTCAAACATAGTTATTACTCATGAACTTTGATTTATTTTGTAACTATCTGACAGTAACCTTTGAATTCTGTTGTTAGTCCAGGCTGCATATATAAACCCCATAAATAAATGTACAGCTTTGAATTAAAGTTACGAAAATGGGTTGCTTTGCTAACTTATGCGTTATTAATAACATATGGTGGAGTTTATTTAATACCTTGAAGAAAACCAGGTCTCAGTTGAAAGTCTGATTATTGGAGTCTATTCGCTGACATCTAAAAGTATAATGACGCAGCCAGGTATTCACTGTTTAAACTGAGTATCACGTATTTCATTTCAAGTGGGCTAAACTTTTCTTATTTGGTACATTGAAAGTATTGGATAAGATTCTTATATTTTGAGTAGCATTAGGCTAGAAAAATTAAATTAGGTATGATCATGCTTTAACCTAATTGCATTTCATTTCCTCACCTTGAAGTCAGTCTAATTTTATTATCTGAAATAAGCCTAATAAAAACTTCATGCAGTTCTTCCCATTAATAAACTTGAATAAAGCAAGAAAAACAATTGTACAAGGATAATATGAGCTCATCTTTTATTATTTCGAGGATTCTTCTCAACTGGTTAAAACCTGAACGATAAAAAAGAATGAATTACATTAAAGACTTGAACATACTTTTCCACGATCACAAGGAGTAATTGGTAGGAAGTAAAAGTAACATTAGTCCGGAATGATTTAACTAATTAAGAGTTACAAACACTGACTATTTATAGAATAATCAGACAATTAGGCTTGGAAACAAAAAACAGAGTTGCGTATATATATGTGTGTATAGAAACAAGGTCTAAACCTTGCTAGAAAGAGCATAACAAAAAGTAGATTACGTAACTAAAGAAAATGTTTTCTATAGTTTGGTTTGTAAGGGTTAGTTATGTTTTTACGAGAAGTCGTGACCAGTGAGGTTCAACCAGATGTTACGTGTGAGGATGGATGTCCCACCAACGACATTGGTTGGTGTCGCGCTAAATCACGAATTGGTAGAAGTTAGAATTCATGAGCCATTGAATCGGGTCCCAGTGGCTGAATGGCATACGAGCTTGCCCTGTAACCGGAAGGTCCTGGGTTCGAATCCCAGTGGGTGCCTACTGCCGATGATTCCCAAACTAGGATGAAACAGCTGTCCAGTACTCCAATGCTGCTTTTCAGTGGTTCTCTAACTGATATCAATCCGTGATCAACTCGTATAAGGAAAACGTTTTATCTAATAGCCAATAGAAAAACAAAAGAAAAGAACAAGGTAGAGTGAGTCATGTTTAGATGAGAGAGTAGGGTTTTCTAAACAAGAATAAGGGTGACTCATAAAAGTTGTATATTTTGTTATCACCAGGACAGTGCGAGATTCACCACTGTCTCTTTCTGCGTACATAGATTTGGTTTGTCGTTTGATAGCAATTGCTTCAGCAAAGCGTAGCAAGCTAGGTTTCTTTTGCTTGTTGATTATTTTGAACGACTTCAGGTTGTCTACAATATGACCAGTGTCCAATAGATGACGCGCAATCGTACTGTTCGGTGTTTGCGGACCTTTCAGTCTCAGGTTCTTTGGTACTTGATACCTGAGATGCATCATTAAAAGAATTACAAATAACGAAGGTGTCATCGACATTCCTGATATATAAGTTGGTCTGACTGATTGCGGATTTCAACCTTGTTTGTTTTAGACTACCCATAAAAATATCTGCCTGAATCGGACCCAGGGGGCTTCCCGTGGCGACTCCGTACATTTGGCGATACAGAGTGTTGTTGAACTGGAACTGTACGTCTTTGGTGCATATAGGTAAAATTTGTTTGAGTTCGTTCTCGGGCAGAGGAAGAAGTACGGCATGGACATATAATTTGTATTGCTTCTTCCAATGGGATCTTTGTAAACAGTGAAGACACGTCAAAGGACAGCATAAATTTATTAGAGATGCTTAGATTCTCTAATTGGTTAGCGAACTGGAAGGTTTCTTTCAGGCTGGAGACTGCTAATTTACGACGGATCGGTTCTAACATTTCTGCTAGCCACCTAGCTACTTTGTGATACGGCGAATTAATCATAGATAACATTGGTCTCATAGGGATGTCAGGCTTATGGATCTTTGGTAAGCCGTACAGGTAAGGCATTCTGGATCCCTTAGGATTCAGTTCGTTGTATATGTTGTTGTCAATCAACTTGGTCTTTAAAAGTTCTCTTAGCTTCTTTGTAATCCGTCTTTCCATCGATTCGGTTTGATCTTTCTTCTATGGATCAGTTCGAAATATTGATCAGTCATTCAGAACTGATTCCAGTTTTTTCAAATAATTATCTTTATCCATTATTATAACACCTGATCCTTTGTCAGATCGGAGAATAACAATAAACTCATTCTTCCTTAAGTTTCTTAATGCTAATTGGTGATCTTTTGACAAAAATGTAGATTTTGGATTCGGTGATGTGATATATTGATTAGCAATGTCGACAAGTCAAGATATTTATCAGGATTCCTTGTGTTTCTTTAACCAGCGTCTTCGATAAAGTTTTCTTAAATTTTTTAAGCTTGTTTTATCCTGAATCTCTCGAAAAAAATTGATGAACTTGATTCTACAGGCTAAGTTCATTTCGTTTAAGATATGAACAATGCCACTAGCCTCTTTCTTTAATCTAGAAATAAGTTACTCCCAACTCTGTCTACCAATTTACATGTACGTGCTAAAGCACATACATTGGAAGAACAGAGAGAAGGGTTATTGTCCGTAGTTCTGAACACATACCAAACAACCTGAGACTGAAAGGTCCGCAAACACTGAACAGTACGATTGCGCGTCATCTATTGGACACTGGTCATATTGTAGACAACCTGAAGTCGTTCAAAATAATCAACAAGCAAAAGAAACCTAGCTTGCTACGCTTTGCTGAAGCAATTGCTATCAAACGACAAACCAAATCTATGTACGCAGAAAGAGACAGTGGTGAATCTCGCACTGTCCTGGTGATAACAAAATATACAACTTTTATGAGTCACCCTTCTTCTTGTTTAGAAAACCCTACTCTCTCATCTAAACATGACTCACTCTACCTTGTTCTTTTCTTTTGTTTTTCTATTGGCTATTAGATAAAACGTTTTCCTTATACGAGTTGATCACGGATTGATATCAGTTAGAGAACCACTGAAAAGCAGCATTGGAGTACTGGACAGCTGTTTCATCCTAGTTTGGGAATCATCGGCAGTAGGCACCCACTGGGATTCGAACCCAGGACCTTCCGGTTACAGGGCAAGCTCGTATGCCATTCAGCCACTGGGACCCGATTCAATGGCTCATGAATTCTAACTTCTACCAATTCGTGATTTAGCGCGACACCAACCAATGTCGTTGGTGGGACATCCATCCTCACACGTGACATCTGGTTGAACCTCACTGGTCACGACTTCTCGTAAAAACATAACTAACCCTTACAAACCAAACTATAGAAAACATTTTCTTTAGTTACGTAATCTACTTTTTGTTATGCTCTTTCTAGCAAGGTTTAGACCTTGTTTCTATACACACATATATATACGCAACTCTGTTTTTTGTTTCCAAGCCTAATTGTCTGATTATTCTATAAATAGTCAGTGTTTGTAACTCTTAATTAGTTAAATCATTCCGGACTAATGTTACTTTTACTTCCTACCAATTACTCCTTGTGATCGTGGAAAAGTATGTTCAAGTCTTTAATGTAATTCATTCTTTTTTATCGTTCAGGTTTTAACCAGTTGAGAATAATCCTCGAAATAATAAAAGATGAGCTCATATTATCCTTGTACAATTGATGTTTTTTGCTTTGTTTAAATATAAGCCTTATAATCTGGAAACGAATTCATTTGAGAGGGAGTAACTTTTTCATGCGCTTTCAATTGACACGTTGTTACGTTATCGTGTTGTTTGAGTAGATTACCATAATTCGGTATTGATATCTTATATATTTCACGCAGTTAAGCAGCACTATTAACTGTGTAATACTTTCTCCATACCTAATTCATCCATCAAGGAATAAAATGAAACTACATACTTCCAGTGTTGAAGTTTTGGACGTAATTTAAATAATCGTATTTTTAACTTGAAGTGTGATCATGATTTGACGTAAATCTTTGATAAGAAGTTAATGATTTCATACTACTGAACATTAAGTATTTTTAGTAGTTTGCTGACGAAAAAGAAAAATTAATTGCATTTGGTTTTGAGTGGAAAAGGGATATCAATGTTAGCGAATTACTGGTCATAATAGACTGTGGCGTAAACAGTAGAGAAGGGATTCAGAAAAGTCTCAAAAATCATGATTCTACTAGTGAATCATGAAATGGGTTCCGCGCCTGAATAAACGTAACCTTCCAGTTGACATCAAAAATGTAGAGAATTTGTTGTCTACTTTAAGGGCAGTGATATTATTGTTTTTTATTTTATTGCTTTACGTTTCTAGTGTATTATAGTACTTCAAGGTACAGCCTTGAATTTCAGGTACATAAAAATCTCATATGATAACTGTATTGTAAATGCATTAGTATTTAGAGGATTACGAGTTTTGATGCAAATCAGACCACCAGGCAATTTGCATTGCCATTAAGAACATCAAGGAAACGACAATAATAAGAAAAAAGGATTGGTTTCGGTGTCATTCCACAGAACTAGCAGTGACCATAAATTAATATCTGCCATTAGGGAAACATTGTTCAAAATAAAAAAGTTTGCTTTACTTACAGGTATATCCAAATTGTGAAAATCCAAAGCGCCATATTCGTTAAGGCGTCTTTGAGTTAAAAAGGATTACTGCATCAATATTACAACAATACTAAGGGTTTTCACCTGATTCATGACTGAGATTCGAAGTGTATGTTTCTACTATTATAAGTAGCAGATGTGACAGTGCATATGGCAGGTGACAAGTATAATTAAATCACAGGAATCATTGAAAAGTGTTTAAAACGTACTAATTCAGTTGAATCTCCACGAGGCCGACATTGAAACAATCCATCTGATGCTTGTCTGTTACTAACTAGGGAAAAAATTTGGAGTTCTAAAGAGGAGTCTGTTAAGCCTGCCAAGTTGAGTGTAGGGAAAGATAGTTGCATATGACACTAAATTGTCGCTAAGCAACAGAAGTTATAGGTCATAGACAGCTGGATTCCATTTCAGTGACTGCTTGATAAACTTCTCTCTCTAACTCTCAAATCTTCAGTTTCCTCACTAGTTGGGTTATGTGCGTTCACTGCTAAAGACCTGTACATTAGGACAAGATAGCCGTCTTTGATTTATAATTTTTCTTTAAGTGATATTAGCTCGTGAAGGAATGTACAATGGAGAAATATATTTTGTATTATTTCATTTACTTTAACAATACCGAGTTTCAGACATCATAATATGGATTAAGATGTAGTCTCTTTTTAGGAAGCATAAACAAGCTAGATATTCAAATTCAGTTTAAGATTCTGATAAACCGAACTAGTAACCTAACGCCAATTTTGTCAATGAACTTAAATAATTTCAAATCATCTTAACTCATTTCTGTGCATCGTTCCATGAAATCGTAGCCGGAATTAGCTCTAACACCTACAGAAACAACACTTTTTCAGCTGGAACAAGCTAGGAAAGATCACAATACTAAATTTGCTTGATATTCGTATTATGGTAGGCAGTCAGTCAATCGTTATCTGCCAACATCTGTAATACTCAGGGATTCTGAAATCATATATTTGCTTCACACTATGGTATTTGCTTCGGGTTGCAGTGTATGGAAGTTGCTCGAATATTTGTGTAGTTTACGGAAAGAATAATAGTCAAGTTTAACCAAAACGAATAAAATTATATGTTTATTTTGCCTGAGTTGTAAGTACAATTTGCGTTTGTCACTGTAAGAGCTGAAAAGTCTATACAACCTATAAACTTTAGATTTCACCCATTTATAAACATGCACCTCATAAGCAAAGTGGGACTTTTTACTTTCTACTTCACATTTGATTTGATTATGCTGAAAATTTCGGATTCACTCATTTTCAGTAGACAAACCGATTTCTAAATAGTTTTTTGTGTGAAGTTAATACGATATCCTAACCGTACAGTATCTGTTGATTATGATTCATTAATTAAAATGTAAAGCCGATCGCAAGAGACTCATTTTGACACTATACATAGTGGCATTATACTAAACATGACAGGCGTAAGAGAAGAGTATTTCTCTTTAGCAGCTAGATAATTTTTCTTTGACTGGAGTGAAAATGTACAAAGTCTCAGTGCGATAAGTGCTCTTACGTCATCTGGCCATCTGACTATATTAGAAATTCTATTATTTTGAAGTTAAATAATAATAGAATTTCATTCAATTGTGATGACATAATTCATTATCATTAAGTGGAGAATTCACTTCTTTTAAGAAACATGGATAATTGTTCAGAAAAATAACTGCATCTACAAATGTATTAAAATCTTCGTCATACATGTTCCGAATGGATTAGAGGGCTCCAACTATACATTCCCATGGTTCTCTGTTTGGTTCATTCACTTTCACCTAGCTCCAAAACTTCCGAAATGCTTTCATTTCCTCTTTAACACGACCTTTCCCTTCTCACCTTCATTATATTAAAACAGTCATCAGACTACTTCGTGAGTGACCTTGCTGAAGACAATTACAAAATCGATGGTGTTGAAGTAAATAGGTGATCACCATTCAAGACTCTGTTCTTTGATGTGCGGTATTGCACGTTGGTCGGCGCATGAACTGTTTCTCCTGAATTCAGCCTGTTTTGAGAATCTTTCAGTCTTTCCAGGATGGTGATGCCTATTATTTCACTTGGAGTTAAAATGAGCATGATTCCTTTCCAGTTTCTGCATACCCTTACGTCTATTTTCCCTGGCAGTTTGGTCAGGTAATCTTTCTTCTAGTACCTCTTCTTTTTACCAAGCCTTCTGGAATAATAGAGTGTCCATGTCCACTGAAGTCTATAGATTCGTTTTCAGCCCTTTCGGGAGAATTTCATTTTGTCATGATGCTTGTGCAGCTTCTAGTAACTTTATGATCCTTAAGACTTCTGCATTTGTCGGGTTGATGTTCAGTGACAATTCTTTCTATTGATGGTATGTCTGGAGGCGTTGTATGTGATTGCTAATACACAAGTCCTTTAAATTGATCATTGCAGTATGTCCTATTTGTTCCACCTCTGTGGTAATTGAGTCTCATTCAGTATCTTCTAATGACGACATTTTCGTCTATCTTACTCGTAAAGTTATTTGGTCACTTTATGAGGTGTTGTATAGTGTCTACCCGATTTGAGAGCAGAATAAATCTTTTTCTGTGCTTTTAAGTTCCCGTAGCTATGGGATGTAATTTTTGAAGCGACACCGTTAGTTCCACACTCCGCCTCCTCTCCACTTGGGGCTAGGGAAGTAAAGTAGTAAGCTAAACGACGTTAAAATTTACTAAAATGTACGTTTAAAGTGAGTAGATAAGTGTTCGCTATTTTAAGATAAGACGTGAATAGTAATAATATCATTTAAATAATATTTGGAATAATCAACCTCTTGCTTACTAACATCATCACATGACTTGTCAGTCAGGAAACTGTTAATGCATACTACCAGTTTGTATGAAGCTCTTTAGTTTACATCAGTTCGCTGGCTATTGATAGTTTCTGACTCATGTCGAGTTCCACTATTCATCTATATAATCATGTCATTTTCGTTAAGGGTCATCGCTGAAACATATCAGCTGGATACGCTAGTCATCACTGGCTGTGACGACAAAACACTAATTCAAACTGTCTTATGGAATTATCTAATGCAGCCATGCCAAAAATATTTACTGTACAAGAATTGAATTCCCTGTTGGTTGATTTTGCTGTCAGGAGATATTCTTCCTCCTGTGACTTATCCAGTCCTAATACAGATGTTAAGGTGTTATCCTGATGTCAACTTGATGGGATGTTTTTCAAACATACTGGTGGTGGAGACGACAGGTCTCCACGGGAATATCATTACTCACTGGGAAGAATGTAGATCAAACTGACACATCCCAGAGAGGATGATCAGCTCGTTCGGGGTTTACTCTATCCTCCTTGATGAAATTCAGAGACTTCCAATTACAATCAGTTTACAAAATTCAAACTGGTGGCTTTTCATCTTGTCACATGAATAATACACTTTATAAACCGATATAGAGCGGAGCTATCGAATATTTACGTCTTCTCGTAATTCACTGAAATTATTGTAAGGATACTAGCTTAACACAACAAAAAAGGTGAAAACAATCTCGTTTGTTGTTCATTCAATGTACGATAAAAAAAGTCAAACTAATGAGTATTTTTCACACACTGAGAATCTTTTTCTAACCACTGAATCTCACCACGAACCAAATCTGCCTTCAAGTAAACTTTTAAAAGGATTCGGTTCCTTATTTAAAATTGCAACAATAAATCCAACAGTTATGTCAGCTATTTTCATTTGCCGCAGTCAGCCACTGAATTTTAGATCTGCTAAACTCTTCAATATTTGGTTCAGCTAGGAGGTAATGTTTAAAACAAAAGATGAATGTAAACTCACTTTGTTTTCTCCAAAGAACTAAATTGTAGCCTAGATTTGTTTCAATATTCATAAAGTCTCTGAAAGCTTTATTTATACAGACGTAAATCGTAAATGTAAAACGGTTTCATTATGTTTTTTAAAATAAAGTTATGTCAATATAACGATAGTGAAATTAACTAAATTGTATACACTAATGTTGACAAAAGACGCATTTGCAAGTTAAATATTGACTTGAATGAAATATTTTGTTTCATAATCTATCTTATTACTTCATAAGTCAAACAGAGCAAAAATTATGACTTGTAAGAGTTTTAAAGTCTTCACCACCTCTAAGCTATTAATATAATCTTAAAAGACTTCGAACGACATTACATAAGTGGTAGTCTAGTACTATCATTTGAAAGATGTATCAGTTGTGCGCCACTATTTAATAATTAGTAACTCTACAGACTCTGTTTCATTGAGATATCATTTACACCTGTGTTACGTTAAAATGTGACCCATTAGTCTGCAAATAACTAATGCACTGTTAAATTCTTATAAATGATATTAAATAAAGTTTAGATTTTCAAAGGACATTTAATTTTTTAATGCCAAAATGTTTTTTGAAATGCTTCAACCAAAACGTTACTCAATTTTTAGGCGTGAATCTGCTAATTCCTTTTCGCTTACAAATTTAGTTTATTCTCATAATAAAGGCTGTGAACCACACAGAATGCGTTTACTTACGTAAAAATGTTTCTAGTAACTTTCTGTAGAGATAGAAAATCACCTTCCATGGGTTCATTGATGTATCAATATTTCTCGTTATCTACATCAAGATTATATTATATACCTCAAATGGGTTTGATCTTTATATTTCTCAATAATAGGGAAACTATCAGTTGATTACTGTTTCCAAAAGTTATCACAATAAATGGATCATGTTTAATCTCAGTAATTTTAAAATATCCTCCATGTTGAACTTCTGAAACTACAGATTTTGAAGCAATTACGTTAAGCTGAGATTACTTGAGCCTTCTTAAAACTTCGTTCATATAACTACATGAAATTTTTCTAGGAGAATTAAGCGATATTTTTCATCTAGTTTCAAAACAAAGGCACAGCTTCTTACTCATAAATTCAAATGAACGAACGAACATGGATTTAGCTTGTATCACAGTGTTCAAGATATGTTCGTATATCAAAAACTCATTGGAAAATATACTTTGTAGGCATTAAAAAAGAGTATTGACAAAATAAAACAGTGGAACCTCAATATTCTAGGTGAATGCTCTATAAATGAATAAAAATCATGAACAGTTTAGCCGTAACTGGTTTGCTGTATGCTGATATAAATAATATTTTGAACATCAGGTTGCTGAATGAAGAAATGGTGGTGTATAATTTATTTTAAGAAATGTTACTCTGAAGTTATTAGGTCATATTTAGAAGGTACAATATGCTCCAATACCTTTCTCAATTGTCTATTTCTGTTTGGCACCTACTAACATTCCATCGACCAACAGGCTAACCACCAGAAAAAATGAAGATACAAAACTGGTTGAGAGTGATCCTGGATTTACACCTAGATTTCACTAAGCCCAAATATTGAAAGACATATAAATTAAAGGAGCTGGGCATCAATACGGATGCATCCTTCGAATGGATACGAAAAAAAGAAACCAAAGCCATGGCATTAAAAAGACAAAGACAGTTCACATTGTACATGAAAAAACCAACTGACAAGTTCGGGCTGCTAACATAGTATACATCTACTTGTCAGCAAAAGAATGATTTCAGGAAGCTTATAGGTTACACACATACTTCAGTGAAGAATAGGCACTTGGTATATAAAAAATGTAAACTTTTGTTTCGTGGCTTAGTAATGTTTTAGATATGTAATGAAAAGATTTAACGTATGAAAAATTCCAGTATAATATAATTAAGAACACTTAAGCCCGCTAAGAAATCTCTTTCCGTAGCTTCATTTCAGTTTTGTACGGTAATTCATGCCTTTACATATGCACTGAATTGACAACAAATGTCTAAGGTTATTTTAACTTAATAACAAAATAAGCCAAAGTGGATCAGAAATAACAGCGTGTGGGAGTAGTTAATAATCTCATGCAATCGAGAAGGTTAGCAGCTAATTAGTTAATTGGTGAATAGTCATTTAGAAAACATTCATGGGGAACAGTAACTAGAAATAAGCTACAAGTTTTTATTATTTTCGTAACCTATTTTCACTTCTTTATTGTCTTAATTCCGATACTTTTTTATCCAGATGACTACTCATCACTTAAATAATTAGTTGTCAACCCTCTCGATTACATAAAATTATTCTCTGTTTCCACATATTGTTATTGCTGATATATTTTGACTTTTTTTCTACTAACTCAGATTAACCTCTGACTTTTGTTGTCAATTAACATCGTACATATAAATACTGCTTCAATGTGTGATTATTAAAATAAATTTATGTAATATGGAATTACATTTACACTTACATAAATGCATAAAATACTTAATAGCTTTGAAATGAAGTTACGAAAAGAGATGCCGGCGTTAAATTATACTTTCTTAAATCTTTAGTGTTTGAATTATGCTAGAATGACTTGTTCTTAAATGGTAGGGATGATTAACAGTTCAAGTGGATGTGTTTTGGAGTTGTTGCTTTTTAAGAGATAAAGTGTTCAGTCTGAGTGTATTGTCTCGATAGACAATGAAAAATTCACAATTACACCATTTACACTATGGAAAGCATAAATACCAGAAACTAGTTGATTGCTCAGTCATCTTATTTAATAGCCGAAAGATGAATGCTGAGAAAAAAACAAGCTTCCATCATACAGATATTTGAACACAAAATAAATGTTCACTACCATATATACAACAGTGGTTAATATAATTGAATTCTCAGTTATTTAACAGACAGCAAACAGCGTCAAACAATTTACAAAAGATCATTAGTTGACCAGTGAACTCTAGTCAACAAGAATAGAATGCATTTCCGTCTTAAATGAAGCTAATGAAGATAATATTGAAACAAACATCAAGCTACCAACCTGATTAATGTCACATGTTCTAATGAAATCATGGTAAACTTTGACAAAAATACAATCACAGAAACATTTACTTTAATCACAAGAAGATGAAAGAGATTGTTACTTAATTTCATGTGTTCATGCAAAAATAATTAGAAATCAAATGTTTTAAGGTTTTGTAATCACGTTCTTTACACCTTTATCACAAATGATCCTCAACTTTCTAGTTTTAATTAGTTCTTACAGTAGATTTGTTTGGTGCTAGCTACACTGGAAGTGTTCACTAAACTCGCCTAAAGATAAGTAGTCACGTAGGGATTCTCTATAGAACTCAATGAATTACTGGAACACACATCAGATTAAACATTGGTCCTAAATATACTGTGAAGAACAACACAATAAAAATCAATGTACAGTGGTTTACTAGTGAGATTAATCATTGAAATGGTCTAAACTACCAATTTTACACTGGAGATTCAACTTACACAAACTATTCATGTTCTACCATCTTTTGCATTGTTCTTCGTCTTCTTTCTCTTCACCACAGGCATTCTAACTACTCGTTTCAATTAATCAGTAGTATATACAAAAATGCAATTTTGTTTGCCTTCTTAACTGCTAATGATAGTAATAATAATAATAATAATAATAATTTGCTTTATTCCAAAACAGTACTTGTGATACAGAATGGAATTCTCAGCATTTTTACTACAGTATTGCATCCAGTTAGTACATTGTCAATAAATAGAATTCTACATAGATTGAGGAAACCACAGTTCATTATTACAACAATACATTGGCATGTTCAGTAGCAAAGGTAAAGCTGAAACAGTGTTTGAAGGTGTTAGAAAAGTGGGAGCTGTCTTATTAACTGGCGTAAGCGAAAGAAAGAGACAAAGCAGCACATAACGGAAAAAGAAGAGAGAGAAAAGGAACAGAAAGAAAGGAAATGTTGAACTTATTGATGAAGTGGGTTGGAGAGATGAGATCCAGTTGTACTAATGACTATTTAATGAATTATAGGTGTCACGCCTAATGCTTTCTTTATCACACAGAACGCACGCTAAGTAGGGTATGGTTGAGTTTTTGTACTTGCTGGTGCGAGCATATAGTTTTCTATATTGGCTTCTTGTTTTACCTGATGAGATGCAAGAGGAGAGTTGTGAGTGAAGAGGGTGGTGTGAGTATGAAACAAATGAAATATTGTGATATATTGTGTGAGTGACTTGATATGATTATGAGCAATAATTTGTGCTCGAAACGTCATCAGTTAATATTACTGTTTAACACTGTGTGATTTATCAAAATAAAATCTTATCCATAATGAAATATTGTGATCTGAATAATTTCGGCTTCTCAAAGAAACTGATATGAAATCGAACTGCGTAAATTGAAAATTGTGAATTGATTTGTGAATCGCAAACTTGCTTTCCACATTGTCAAACATTTTTTTCTGTTTTTCTTATAATATGATTTAGCAATCACCAATTTACTCCTGTAGAACTTATAATGTGATGCGCACTTTTGGGATTCAGATAATTTCATAAGGTGTTTACATGTATCAAGTTAGTTGGAACTGCACAATTTATATTTCTGACTAGCGCGATGAAGTTGCCCAAAGCTTCAGTGGGAAATCTTGACCAATGTAGTCCACCATTTCGCGTGTGAGGACAGATATTCGCTGATCATACTGACAGAGGGTCTGTCTCTCTCCCTATATATATATATATATATAGAACTGGTAGAAGTTAAAGTTGATGGGCCACTAAATTCCATTTCATTGGTCTTGAATGGTTCTCCAGCTAAAGTCAGTTCGTCATCAAACTTGAGACTTTGATTTGGAAAGCGATGACCCCAATGTTTATAGTTAACAATTAAATGCCTTTTATTCAAAACTACTATTTATTTAACGAATACAGGGTAGGGTAACTATATCTGTGCCAGCCGTGTTTTGGTGTTTTTGTGAGAAATATCCTGTGATTTATGATGATTAACGAGGTGTTTTATGCGTCACTGATTACATGGCTTTCATTTAAACCTTATAAATTAGTGAGGTCTTCCGGTATTATTTCCTTGCACTAGATAGTGATCCAAATCTACATCTGCATCTCCTTTCGATCTTACATCCAGTGAGCTTCATCTCCACTTTCGTAAAACTGATACGAAATCTGTATGATTTCGGCGCGTCTATTTAGTGACCCTTATATTGCCTTATGGATTTCATTGTGTTTGTATACACTGCCTGTAATCACTAAAGCATTGAATGCACAGAAGTCCACAGGGACTTTTTCATTCTTATTTCTCTTGCCGACAGCCTCCCAATCCATTAAAATTTTTCTTCTTGTGTTGTCTGCTCCCAGTGTGACTGGTATACATATTACTTATTCCACTTTTGATATATTCATCCAGCTGAGGTTTCAGCTAAACTGTTTTCAGGTGCTTGTTGAAATTTTCCTTCTTCATCACCCAGTCTGTGTTATTTGTTGATGTACATCAGTGAATATTTGTAACTTTCATTTCGTTTCAGTTGAATCTCGTTCTAATTATCCTTAGGAGGTCGGTTCTCACTGCAGTTGGTGATATCATGATAGCCACACTGTCAGCGTGTTCATCGTTGTCATTTTGGTGACCAGAATATACTACTGACTCTCCAGTCAACAGTTTGGAGAGTACGCTTCAAATTTATCTGTTATGAAATATTCCGAACACTCTTATACCATATCTACTTACTTCTTGTACAGTCTGTGCAGCCTTGGTAGCCTCAGAAATAATGTGCACATAACATATCCTCACGCTTATTTTTGCTTTCACTGAAAGATTACATATCGGCCGACAGTCTTCTCTAATTTTTTCACCCACGAGAACCAATCATTCCTGAATTGAGGAGTCTTCTCAGTTTTAGTTGAGAAATAGTTTATTTTTCTTGACTTTGAAGTCTTAGTTTCAGTAGGGTTATTGATCACTAGATGGGGTCGCTAGCTGCCACCCCAAGTTTCTCTATTTCTGGATCTCTTGCTTGCTAGTTAACTAGGCGAGTTTATGTTAAAACTTACATTTAATTCACACTATGTTATCAATGGCAAATCTGCCGTGTTGTAAGAAGATGTTTATATGCTCTCGATTTTCAACCATATAATGAAATAACAGTTAGCAATATATAACTGAGGTAAAGTTATTTCTCTCTCATTTCGTTTATTGTCAGCTGCAGCAATGCAGAAAGTGTGAAATAAGATTCGAAAGTCTAAACTTTGACATTTTGATCATATTTTGCTTTTGTTCACTTAGGGTATATGGCTAAAATCGCAATTACAATGAAGTGTAGTTTTTTGATTGTCATAACTTGCTTCGAAAACATAGGATGCTAAATATGACTCTGTGTGGTTATTAGTCAAATGTGTTATGTGTCTGTCAAGCTTGACTTTTAAGGCATTGCTCATTGTCAATTTCTTATTATTTCAGGAATTTCCAAAGACACTGCAAATGAAAGTACTGGAGACTGATAGGTGATTTCACGCTTGGAATCATGTGGGAAAACAGATAGACCGCATGTGTTTCAGGATGATCAGAAGAAATCGTGAAACAGTATTCTCAGCTTATGCAGTTGTCCAACTCTTCTCCAAAATAGTAAAATATTTTTAATTATGAACATATGGTCTTAATTCTTTTTGGAGATATACCCTAATATTGTGATCAACGTAAAGGTAGATGTTTCTATAGTCTCGTATTCCTGGCCTCATCATGGTACTTCAATAAAAGCATATGAATGGAATTAAAATACTTTCATTTATCATTTTAGCGATATTAACGATAATAAGAATCAGATGAAGGTCTATACAGTATCATTTTAATTTTAAATAAAAATAGCGTCCTACCAACTCTGTGACGGAGCACTTCAAACAGTTTGGACTCGTTATGGATGCTGTCCCGTCCAGAAATACCAACAACAGCACGTACACAACTGCAAGTTGACACCAACCCTCCAACGAAAACTGAAGTCATGAATGCAATCAAGCTTCTGAAAGCTGGAAAAGCAGCTGGACCACATGGAATACCCCCGGAAGCACTGAAAGCGGACCCAGAAACGACAGCAGATATGCTGATTCCATTATTGCAAAAGGTCTGGAAGGAGGGAAAGGTGCCTACCAACTGGAGGAAAGGTTACCTAGTGAAACTACCAAAGAAGGGCGACCTGGGACTCTGCAAGAACTGGCGAGGAATCATGCTCCTGTCGACGCCAAGTAAATCCTGAGTCGCATCATCCTGGAAAGAATAAAGGATGCACTGGATACAGAACTTCGACCAGAACAAGCTAGATTCAGGAGAGGCAAATCATGTTCTGACCAAATTGCAACTCCACACATCATCATCGAACAAAGCATGGAATGGCAATCAAATCTCTACCTCAACTTCATAGACTTTGAGAAGGCCTTCGACAGCGTTGACCGCGAAGTAATTTGGAAACTACTCAAGCACTATGGCGTACCCCAAATATTCATCAACCTTATTCAACAACTGTACGACAACGGCACATGTCAAGTGATCCACAACAGAAAACTCAGCGAGGCGTTTGGAGTAAACACTGGAGTCAGACAAGGGTGCTTATTATCACCAATGATATTCCTAATTGTGGTGGACTGGATTATGCGTCAGACAGTGGGAAACGAGAAGACAGGGATATCCTGGACCGACGTGAAGAACCTAGAAGACCTGGATTTCGCGGATGATTTATGTTTGATGTCACACAAAATCGAAGACTTACAAGCGAAAACCGACAAACTGGTCGAAGAAGCAGCAAAGACACGACTCCAGGTGAACATAGACAAGACGGAGGTTATGAAAATAACCAACCAACAACAGCAGCAACATCCAGTGCCAATCACCATCAACGGGAGGGATTTGAAAGAGGTTACTTCATTCACTTATCTAGGGAGCATTGTCTCAACTACAGGAGAAACGGACGAACGAGGATGTTAAATCGAGAATCGGGAAGGCGAGAAACACATTCATCAACCTGAAACCAATCTGGAAATCTTCGTCACTCAGCCTGCATCAACAACAAAATTCGGATTTTCAATACAAACGTCGAGTCAGTCAGTTCTTCTATACGGATCAGAAACTTGGCGGGTCACCAAGAATATTTTCAACAGGTTGCAGACCTGAATCAACAGCTGTCTTCATTCTATACTCAAGATCAGATGGCCGGGAAGAATCACCAACAAGAGACTATGGGAACAAACAAAGCAACAACCAATCGCTCAACAAATATGCAGGAGGAAGTGGAGATGGATTGGACACTCGCTGAGGAGGCCGCTGGGTGACATCGCGCGTCAGACCCTCGAGTGCAACCTGAAAGGGAAGCGGCGAGTGGGACGTTCAAGGGTGACATGGAGGAGATAGTGTGAAGAGCTGAAACAGTATGCACTAACATGGATGCAGGTGAGAAGTACAGCAGAGGACAGAAGCAAGTGGAGACGTGCAGTTGAAGCCCTATGTTCCACTAGGAACTCAAGGGAACAATAATAATAAATAATAATGGATGCTGTTGCGAGGGTTACAAGTCAAACAGTAATAAATTGCTTTTTCTTAAGTGATGTCTCCTAAAAAAGCTGTATACAGAAGTGGCTTTCAATGAGTTACATACATACCTAAAGGTACACGAAATGGAGAGGTAAAATTTTCATACATTATGTTCAGTGGCTGATTCAATGAGCCTACAGACAAATGAAGAGCAACAACTTAGGATAGCAACGGTGAATTGCCTACGAAACAAGGACAATGAAAAAAATCCTCAGGTTTGTTTAGTTTGAGGATTTCATCATTAGCTGACATCAGTAAGAGAACCATTGGAAAATCTGAGAGTACTGAACAGCTGTTTCGTCAGTACGCATCCACTACCAGGGTCCGAACCCAGCACCTTCTGGTTACAAGGCGAGCTCGCAGACCATTAGGCCACTGATCCAATGGCCCACGAATTCTAACTTCTGCCAACTCATGACATAGCGCGACCGCTTCGCAATGTCTTCTTCGATGAGTTACTGCCTCTCCTCCAACTAATCAAACAGAATTCCCTACAAAACCAATATTTGAAAATTATTCCGATGCCCACTAGCGACTGGTCGTATTCAGGCAGTTAATCTGAGGTTCTATTGGGAAGCCGTGACAAGTAGGTTGTAGCAGGTTGAAGGTGAGTCAGTTTAAAGAAAAGAAAAACTACGTTATTAATCAACACCATATTGTAATATGTTTGCTGAAGCTCCAGACATCGCCTATGGATCATAAAAGATATTTTTTCAATTTTTTTTGAGTACCGAATGGAGTGTAGAGTTCCACGCTTAAGCTTTGAAGTTTCATTATCCACCGTGTTTTTTTTCTACAGGGCGAAGTTGCTAGCCTGACGCCCAGCTTTATCTCTTTGCTGGGTTAACTACCGGCTAAGCGAAATTTAGGTCTCATCCAGCCGGTAATGGAACCTGAACCATGTGAATGGTTGACAGGCACTCTACCACTGCACCATAGACACAACGATAAACCATAGTCAATGATCAAAGTACAGCGCTTGTCTGATGACATGTCATGAGAATTTCTTGACAGCACATTCAATTAATCAAATATTCTATGTATAGCCCTTAAAGAAATTAGTTTCTTGAATTGTCATTTTTAGAAATAATATGAACAAGTACATACAAAGTTTCCCCTAATTTAAATCAAGCCCCTCGGGGACCATAATAATCTCCATTCAAAAATGAAGCTGTTACTATTACACACTATACTTTTATTCATTTGAAATACTCCTTTCCTAGTTACCCTTCGTTCATTTTAAAACTTAATGAAAATCATGTGTTACCCATTGTAAATCTGCCTTTTATGACAAATTTCCTTAGTGGTTTTAGCCATCTGTTGTTGAGCTTATTTAGAACTTTCAAGTACAAATGAGGTCTAACTATTATTTAATTAATTTATGCTTTCTGATACTTAGATGAGTAATGAAACTCAACAATGTGAACTTTTCCATTTGGTAAATGTATACATTTTTCTCACTTATAATGAATGGGACAATTTTTCAGAGTGAAATTCCTGTGAAGACAATTAGAACATGAAATATGTTAGTAATATACAAATACTTAAAGTTTGAGTATTTCTTTTAACATTCATAAACTATTAATCAAAAACAAGACTGAGTTATTAATCAAATTTTGACAACTTTTGTTCAATTTTTCTTTTTCTAGACAGTATTGGCCTATTTTCAAGTGAATATTTCCCACTGAATGTATAAACAAGGAGTTAAATTTTTATTTACAAAACGTCTATATGTTTCATTATAATCTTTAGTTTTGCGTAATATATATTTATGTTAGCTAATGTTAGCTCACCGACGCATTGATAAACATAAGAGAATCCCTTTATCCAAACGTTTAGAAAGCAAACAAAACTATGCTAATATTCAGTTCTATTTGAAATTGTAGAATACATTTAATGTACACACTTTGTTATGTGTGAGTGTGACTTGATCCTCGAATGCATATAAATTGGTTCATAATGCTAAAGCTTTCACAATTTTTTACAAGCTTCAACTGAGATAGACAAACCAAAATGTCTTTTAAATCAATCGTTTTTCTTCAACTTTTCATCTTATCATTAGTTTACCTCAACACTGTTCAAGGTGGGTTCACATGAAATATTGTTATTGTCTTCGAATAAAATTTAAAATTCCACTAGGTAGCTAGGAATATTGAAGTTAACTTTTTTCACCGTCTAGTATCTGAGATGTGTTTTGTTTTGACTTCGTGCAAGACAAACGTCTCCAGTGTCATTTCAGTATATCCTTTTTCACTGAAAGTTAATGTGGGAATTACATTGGCTAAAACAACAACTAATCAATATTAGTGGTTATAGTAAGCCAATTATCTATCTTCTTGAAATTTTCGTATATAAAATGAATGGGAAATGATATAGACAACAAATTATCGTAATACTTATACTACTTATAACTTGATTTGCCTACTGCATTTGTTTTCGTTAAATTTATTAAATAAGTGTACATTTTGTCTTATAGGTGGTGGTGAAGAAGAAACGACAAGTTAGTTTTAGTTACTTTCAAATTTTTGGAAGTCTCCTAAAATCTTATCTTGTTTTTAAGTGTGTTGCTTACAGATGACACAATTCAAACTGATAAATATCAAGTCATCGAATGAGAAACATACTCTCTGAGTCACTGCCGACCGTTATCAGCTATGCCTTGAATTCAAACCTCGCTTTTTCGCAACAGCAGAAACCTCTGGTAACTCATATAATCAAGGGCTGCTCCATTACTATCCCATAGATGAATGTATCATACTGAAAGTGCACATAATCAACAGGATAATCAATTATTGAAGCTAAAATCAAATAAACATAAGAATTCTTGATGTATAAGGATAAAACCTGAGAACTGCGGTAGAGTATAATTCCATTATGGATAAAACTTTAATTTGATAAAATCACACAGTATTATACAGTAATATTTACTGATGACGTTTCGAGCGCAATTTACTGTTCATAATCATATCAAAGTACTCACACAACTTTCTTGCTACGTTTATATACATGAGTAAAATTCAAATGTCTAATCAATTTTTACTCATGTATATAAATGTAGCAAGAAAGTTGTGTGAGGACCTTGATACGATTATGAGCAATAAATTGTGCTCGAAACGTCATCAATAAATTTTACTGTATAATACTGTGATTTTATCAAAATAAAATTTTATCCATAATGGAATTTTTGATATATTTAAAGAAGGTAAATTAAACATATAAGTAGACAAGAGGACCTTATCGAAGATTGAAAGAAGTAGTTACTGATTAACCGAATGATAATCATCTAGTCTACCTTCAGAATTATTAGAGGACATTTAACACACTGAAGGAGAAAGCTATTCTGTGCTGGTTGCATTTCAGTGTTTCTCTCCCTGATATTTCCATGAATGTCATCTCTAAATATAAGGATGCGTTTTAGAACCAAAGCATTGTAGAAAAAACTATTTTCCTTCATCACAGTGGTAAGTCAGATATGTATTAGCAAGGATTCAGCTCTACATAAAATAGTAGTGAAGTGAATCAGGTGACTGCGACTTTAACAAAACAGTTATGAAGATCTTTCTCTATCAAAATCGAACGTAATAACGTCAGTGGCTTCATGCATGACATACAACTTTCATATCTCATATTACTAAAAAACCGTGTTTAATCGTATTGTGTTCCTACTTGTGCTTCTTTTAATTCTATACTAAACAAATCTGACAAATAAGTAAATCTTCCCAATTATTTATTTAATTTTTAAGCTACCACAACAACAAAACGTATGTTAGACAAAATTTCAAACTGTAAAGTGTTTATCATCTTTTCTTAAAATTGATGCACAATTGGTCTATTCTGGTTAGCTGTTATGAGAACACTAAGACAAAATATAATTCCTCTGCCTATTGCCCCTTTTACACTAGTGAATCGACAGACTCTTTTGATTTACAAACATGTCGGTATCAAACCCAAGGCTTTTTATTTTATATATATGGTCCTTAGGCTTATAAAAGGCGTCACAGTGTATTTGAGGATGACATATATGTCTTTTCGACATTAGAAGTTAGAGTATGTGTACACTTGTATTAGAGACAACCTGAAAATTATTTTTGAAATTTTTCTTGACTTTCTGAATAACATATTCAATTAGGCCTCTAACGAAGTTCACTGACTTTCATTTTGTTAAAGGTCAAATCGTTTAGACATACATTCATGATGTATTTTAATTCTTTTCCTAAGGAAAACTCTAAAATCACATACAATTTATTCTTTCTACGTAAACATTACAACCAAACACATTTTTGGATGTTGAGAAAAAACAAAGTCTGAAATATAAACCTTTGTAGGTGTTTAACTTAATTCATAATCGTAATGAAGTAATCTGTTTTAAACGTCTATTGAACTTGATAGAGGGAAGGTTTGATGCAGTGGGATTGTTATTCGTCTAGCTGATAAACCTAATAAGCAGTATACATACTGATTATCGAATTTTCATTAACTCTGTTATACAATAATCTAAATTAAATGTTTATTTTGTTTGACTGTATTATTCAGTGCCTATTAAGTGGGCAAATTTAATCTGACAAATATATATCTGGCGAAAGAAGCAACTTAACGACACATCAGAAGAACGAGCTACGGCCAGTATGAACAAACCACCCAAAATCCACGGTTTAAGAGTTAAAACTGTCGTGAAAATAATCGCGATATGCTATTGTGGATTACTCTTTTTAAAAAAGAAAAATAATGGAAAGTTGTTCGTCATAGCGAAATGTCAAAAAGTTGAGAGACTTTTTCGCATTCTTCTGATCACCAGAAGGAGCCAAAGCATACGTATTTTTTAAATGCATTTGTATATCAGTTTGATCACTAGTTAGACTAATCTAAGTACTATTTTAAACGATGACAGTTCATCTTCGAAAATATATCGACAATTTAAACTCTGTCTGATGACTACTTTAGTGCTTGAGATCAGTTAAAATTCCTTTACAACTCTCTCAAGATAAAAGCTGTATATTTAGAGTCTCATTATTTTTAACAAATACTAATTATGCTTTCTTTACTTAACATCATTTATTTTTCGTGACAGCGACCCCAGCTTCATGTAAGTTGCCGTAAACTTAAACCAGTTGATTCAAAATGAGATATTCACTAACACTACCCTCAGTAGTGTCGATAATACCGATACACCCTGTTGTTAAGTTTATTTATCATAAACAAGGTGATATGTATATATATATGCATAATTCTCACATTAATTCTGCATTCTGTCGAGAATTAACATGCAGAACAACAATTTCAAGTTGGTCACTGTATTATAGTGCTCACTTAAATTCTCATTGATCTGCACTTGAGATCATATGAAAACTTATGGAATGCATTGAGTAACAGTAGTAGAACTACTTTACTTAGAAGTCACATAACGTCATGTGAAATGTTCCATTCTTGCCTGGTCTTGTTTTCGTAGGTGTTTTGCATGTACCATATGGATAAAAAATGTAGTTATAACGTGATGATGAAATCAGTTTTTTCTAAAATTTTGCATCAAAATGATTAGACATTTTGTTGTTTTATTTGAAATAATATTGAAGGATGTAAATTAATCGTGATAGATAATCAGATGTTACATTATTTATTTTACTTTTAGCTGCTTCTAAGTGTGAGTTGAATAAAGCAATAAATTTCTAGCAGTGTTCTTCTTAAATCCACTAAAGTTAAATGTTACAAAACATCACTGGTCAATGAAACGAGTAATATAACTTAATGGTTCAATGATTTGAAAGTCATTTTCGAACATCTTGTGATATGTTTTCAACATGCTGATAGGCTCTACATTAAGAAGAACCACATGATCAGTGCCTTTCGATCTTCGAAATCTCAGTAGCTGGTTATAAATTTTATGAACATTACCTAAAATTAATTAACTGTTATTAGTTCTATTAATGTATAACCGAAATTTATTTTCATGTTTATTTTGTGAATTTAGTTTCAGGCAACTTCCCAACATGCTTGATCTTCACGGTATTCAGTCTACCTCTTGCCACTACCTTAGTTTGGAAATTAACGCAATGAAAGGAATAAAGATGTAAACAATAACAATTAAAATTAATCTATGTGGAACATGTTTTTGTGGAATGATTCTTGTGTCTTCTCGTTCATGATAGCATGTTGTAAATTGCATGGATGGTTGTAATTTGTTGTTCCGATTACTACGCAACATAACTGTTTTTTTCAATTAATTAAATTATTCATTCATACAGTATTCAAAGAACTTTGGTTTACATCTTAGTCATTATCGTTAATTTACTAAAGTTTCTAAATCTTTGACTGTTAAACAGCTGGTAGTAAAAGGCTTCATTGATATAGTGACGAGTGTGTAGTAACCAGCTATAACTAGTTTGAATACATTTGGTGACTGATATTTGATATTTCGACAAAACTGTATTGATTCGCCTGCTAAAACCGTGGTCCTTTAGTCAGCTCATTATCATCACCATTATAAGCGAGGCTCCAATTGTTGCGTTTTGTGTGATTACTACTGTGCTAGCCTTAAAATTTCTAGAGTAATTATTTTAACCTCTTGGCTTCACACTAGTCATTAATTGATAAAGAGGTTTAATATCAACTAATAAGTCAGAAATAATGAGTGAGAAATTATAGGAGTACTGAAATTTTCAAATTCTGTTCTGACTCTAATCCACACCATATGCAATTTGTAATTTCTGATGTCTACTTCCTTCGTTGTACGGTAACTGGAATACATTTTAAAACAAACATATCAGGTGTGGATGTGAAATAAGAGAAGTGGTCCGTGTAGTACATTGAATAATAATTGTTATCGTCTAGTTATGAACAATACTTTCGGTAAAGATGGAATGTTCAGCATGTAATTCGCAATAAAATTATATCATGCAAACACATTTACTAAGAAATAATAGCCTTAAGAAATAATGTTACCAGCGCAACTGCGTAAACAATAGCAAGAATAGAATGACTGTTTAGTTCATGTCATCCGAATGATAAGCTAGTTATTTTCGGAAATTCATTTCTTCACGCAACGTGAATACCATATGGGGTTCTGTGAAGGCTTCTTATTTAGCTGTAAGAGCATCGAGTTTTATGAATTGTTTAATGCCCCTAATAAAAAAACTATGAGGAGAAAGTTGAGAATGAATTTGTTCGGCCTTCCACGCGACGCGATGCATGTTGTTTTTAGGAGCCAAAGTAATAATAAGGGGCAATAAGAAAGAAAACTAGTCAAATTTAAGGATTGATTAAAATGAAAACATAAAAGCTGACAGTATCGGATAGTCACAGTTTTCCCTTGCAATACAGAAAATGGGAAGTATTTTGGTAGTTCAAACGGTGTAATACTACTAACTAAAATCACAGTAAACGGTTGATTTGCGGTATATAATGTTGTAATTACATTGCAAAAGAACATGGTCATATAACTGAACTGTACAAATCTTGTTCATATGTAAACAGGAAGTTAATAATGATACAAATCATCATATTTTGATAAACACTACCAATCAATTTTAAATTATAAATCCCTCATTTAATAATAACCTTATCGGGAAACAAAAGAGAAATACATTGCGGTTATCAGTACGAACACTGAGATAGATTTTGAAGGATAACTTAAGACAAAGAAAATAAAGTTATGAGAAATATATGGGAAAGTACAGTATACCAACTTTAGAAAGCAGTTAAATCAATCACTTTTCTTTTTCCACATTCTACCATTATCTTTCAGAAAAAGCAGAATATGCCTAGTCACTGACTCAGGGTACAATGTTTACCATAACAAGTTCATTTACCAATACTATCTCAGGGACAAAGTAATTAACATATGTCCACTTGAAGAAAGCGCAGAGGGCAAACTTGTGAATTTCGTATAGGCTGGAAATAATAAAAATATTTAAGACTGTGATAGCGTTGAATAAGGTGCTATGTAAGAATTCCTATGAAGTATTAGATAGCTGCTTTCCCTTTAGAATTTACATAAGTGGTTTAAAAAAATACGGCATATTGTGAAACAATTACCTTGCTGAGAAGTAGGCTGTGTGGGTGTACCTGCATCCTTTCGCAGTATGAAATCATTAATAGCCGTTAATGTGTTCGGCATTTTATTCTGACAGATACACCACTTTTGTACCTGTATAAAATTCATATGAAATGATAACGACAGTGAAGCATAAATGCACATAGCAGAATGTGCAGCACCTTAAAACCTTTAGATTTTGGAGGAAATCATCGTATATTTATTACTGATGTATAGATGCGGAAAGTCTTCGATATGGAAGTATTAAAAATTTCGAAATTTCACTGAGTCATAAGGTTTTGAATCATTTTATATAAGCAAGCAATACATATGTAAAAGTTAGGGGTTTCAGAAGATTCCCTCAACAAATAACAGTCAATAGTTATATTGAAAGTAGTTTGGAAGATTGGTTAGGGATGTTTAATATCACAAACAGAAGTATATCGTATTGTGTATTAACTTATATAGTACTGATATAAGGATATAATTCGGGCACTGTGCTAGAGTACAAATCCATTATGCATAGGATTTATTTCCAAGAGCTGGTTTGTAAGGATTAGATTTGTTTGAGCACGGACTGATATCAGTTAGAGAACCACTGAAAACCAGGGAGTACTGGACAGCTGTTTCATCCTTGTTTGGTTGGTGCTGCGCTAAACGTTTCGCTTACCGTTCTACGTTAGGAAGTTTAGGCAGTCTGGTATAAAGCAGTCTTTGCTTTCTCAGTTTGTCAATTCCTGTATTCTACCCTCCCCATTAATCTTTCCTGGACTACTTAAGAAAGACTTTGCTTCGCTGCGTAGGGCACTAAAAGCTGTTAGTAGGGCAAGTGGGATTTCGTCAAACCAACTGGTTAACACCGTTGTGGGTAGACATATAATGTCATGTAAGAAACTAGCGAATTCTATATTGTCAGACCCTGAACACCCTCTCTATACGCAGCTCTCTCCTTGCATTTCATCTGGTAGAACTAGAAGCAACTATAGGAAGCTATACGCCAGGACTAACAAGTATAAAAACTCCACAATACCTTATCTGGCACAGCTGTTATGTGATGAGAAATCCGTTAGGTTTGACACGATCAACTTACGCGGCACTCTAACAAATAGTTCCCATTAGCTTTTGTTCTCCTTTCTTTGTTACTATTATATTGTTGCTCATATATTCTAGTACACACTAATTTTATATTTCATATCCTGTGGTGCAGTGTTTAAATATGTGAATGCAATGCTGTTCTTTTTTATTTCTTTTATTTCTCTTCTTTTTCTTTTGATTTTTAAATTCTTATAAAATTTATGAGGTAATTAGATGCAATATTGTAATGCACGCTGAAAATTCCGTACCTGTACCACAAATACTGTTTGGAATAAAGCCATTATTATTATTATTAATTGGTAGAAGTTAGAATTCATGAGCCATTGAATCGGGTCCCAGTGGCTGAATGGTATACGAGCTTGCCTTGTAACCGGAAGGTCCTGGGTTCGAATCCCAGTGGGTACGTACTGCTGATGATTCCCAAACTGGGATGAAACATCTGTGCAGTACTAGCTGGTTTTCAATGGTTCTTCAACTGATATCAATCCGTGGTCAAACTCGTAAACAAAGAATTTATTTTGTTTAAGTCTCAGAGTGTTATACAGTGATATCTCCTGATGACGTTTTGAGCACATTTTATTGATCATAATTATATCAAGGTGACACGATTATGAGCAATAAATTGTGCTCGAAACGTCATCAGTAAATACTATTGTATAATACTGTGAGACTTAACCAAAATAAATTTTGTCCATAATGAACTTATGCTACTTATGTAACAGTTTGTAAATTGAAACGCATAAGTCATTTTACTGATTAGCATCATGTATGACAAGCCTTCCATCTTAAATTTGTCAGATAACCACTAATAACTTTACATGAGAATGTTATTGATAGACATGTTAAAACATTCACACATAAATTACCATGAATTATCCAAGAAACCTACAGAAATTAATGGGCAGCTCGTAGTAGTGCTACTTCGACGGTATTTAAACTATAACCAGTATAAACATCCTGTGAACAAATGTAACAAAACATCACACATTACGTCAACGTAAATACTCCATATATAGGAAGTGAAAATACATTATTCTTGTATTCCTTTTGAAACTCTTTATCACTTGTCCCAACACATTTTAGTCAGAGATTTATGAAAGTATTACACAGATACTATGTCAATATGTACTTAATTTACTTTATTCCTTTGCGTTCAGAGTTGAACATAGGTCTTCGAGGTTGAGCTTTGAGGTTTCCACAGTTGTTTTGTTTGTTTGATTCAGAGTGGGGTAGCTGATCTCACGTAGAATCTGCCCTCTCCATCAGTCTTACTGCAGGCTAAGAGAGGCTTAGGAGTGAGTTGGCCAGGACTCATACTCAGGATATGTGCGTGGTCAGTGAGTATTCTACCAATGAACCGCCGACGCACCCTCTGCCAATATCACAAACTATTTCTGAAACAGTTAAGAGACTTAATTGTTCACCATGTTATTGTTCTCTTCTTCATCATTGATATCTTAAGATAAATACAATTAGTCTTAGTTCTTTGTTTTAACTTTATCGATACCAGTAAGAGTAATAACAAGAGCTATTATGTAGTGAGTCCTAAATTATCGATAGGAAACCGGAAACGCGTCATCAACAAAATCAACACACAGAGACATCACGAAAACAAGACAGCAACGATGAAGGTATGCAAAAACAATAAACGTAGAGATTGAAAAGGAAAAAATTGTTTGGGACAGCATTCTATTTTCACGCGGTGATATGACTATCCTAAACTGCTGACTCGAGAACATGTAAGTCGTGCAAAACCCTTGAGGTCTTCACTGTAGTACTAAAAAATAAACGCCTGTTTACCATGGGGTAAACATAATGAATAATGTCAGATTTTCAAATGAAGTTACATTTAGGAACTCCTACATGACTAAGGTTTCTCACTCCTTTGCACTCTTCAACAGAGCATATATGAGAACTTGCGACTTAGTCACTCAGTCACGAAGCTACACACGTAACCATCAAACTATCTGACCCAAAGTAGCAGGTCACTTCTGTTCTATGATGTATACCTGATTGATAGTTCCCAAACACTGAACTGGGAATTAGAGGACTTCGTCAAAAATTTACATTCAGATTGTGTTAAATCTTTCTGAAACAGAAAACACTTAGATCTGAACAATTATTTATTTTTAGTGGACGAATTATTCTGTACAGGGAATCTAACGAAGATATTGATTAAGGTTAATTTACTAAGTTTTTTGAATTTATTCTATTCGTAGCCATAGCAGTTTTATTCTTAGCCACTTTATTATTAGCCTTTCATAGGACGAATGTATAACACTTTATACATATATATATATATTTGAAATATTGTCTGGTGCTACTTAAAGGAGTCAACTTTCGTATTTCTCCCGCTATACAGACTGGAATAAGATCTCCAGATATCTGATATAGCATATCTTTACCCAGGATGAATACTAAAAACCAACATTTTTGTGCAGGAACATAAAGGTTTCTAAACATGGAGATGAATCAAAGTTGGAAAGTGCGAATTATGTTCCTCTGAATAAAGCATTGTTTTAGAAGAGAAGAGCACTGCCCATTGTTTAGAGTATTTTCCCTTAACCAATTAACGGGAGATAAAATCTTGTCTACTAACAACACACTGCAGCATCTAAAAATGAACAGCAGTCAAAATAAGAGTATGTGGCACTAGTCACCCTATGACTTTCTTACACGTATATAGATTAGCTTACCCTCTATGTTTTTGAAGACTCATATTTCTTTGTTTTAGTAAATGTAATGGTGTTGAAAGTTCTAAAACTATGCCTCTTGACTACGATTCATAAATTGCAAACGAGGTAAACATAAACAAAATAAGCAAAAATGTTATGGAAGGAAAAATTGAACTGTTGTTATCTGAGGAGGAATACACGATTATCTGCTGGGGTCAAACCAAAGGTTACTATATAACTTAAAGTTCATATCCTTTGGAATGACTGAAAAGTGTTGAAATATGAAAAGGCTTAGTAAGTTCTAAGCCTGATAAATAGCATTGTGTTCGAAGTGAAAAACTAATAAATCTGCAATTGCTCGAGTTTACTCTATAGTAGTATTATTCCTTTTGGTTCTGTGTGGAACATAGGGCTGCAACAACACATCTACACTTTGTTACATTTTCTGTTGTCCTCTTCATCTGATTCCACGGTTGTCCATAATCTTTCATCTCTTCCTCATACGATCTCCTCCATGTCACCCTCGCACTGATGATCCACTCGTCGCTGCCCATTTGAACTATGCTCGTGGGCCTGGCGCGCGACGTCATTCAACAGTCCCCTCAGCATATGCTCTATCCATCTCCATTTTCTACTACATATTTGTTGAGCGATCGGCTCTTGATTGGTTTGTTCATCGCCAGAGCTTCTTGTTACTAATCCTTTCTCGCCATGCATTTGATCCTCAGTATGGAGCAAGTGAAGGCAGCTGTTGATAAAAGTCCCTAACTTGTTGAAAATGCTTTTCGTGACACGCAATGCAAGCTTCTGACTAAGAACCGACCAACTTGACATCGGTGTTGAAAATGTGAATCTTGTTCCTTATGCTGAGTGCATAAGATTTCCAAACTGGCTTCAGGTTGATGAAGACGAATCTCGCCCTTCCCATTCTGACTTTGACATCTTCGTCCCTTCCACCTGTAGTTGAAACGATGCTTCTTGGTCAGATAAGTGAAGGAGGCAACCTCTGTGAAATCTCTCCCTTTGATGGTGATTCGTCCCGGTTGTTGTTGTTTCCGTTCGTTGGCAATCTCCATCTTCTCTATGTTCACTTGCAGTCCTGTCTTCGCTGTCAGATAACTTTCCTTACTTCTTAACATTTCACGATAATGGCTTCAGCATACCTGTAACAGTCTCTGCGTCCTTTTTCAGTGCTTCAGAAGGAATTCCATCTGGTCCTGTTGCCTTCCAGGCTGGACTTCGGTGGTTTGACTGCATGCAGGATTACGGATTCTGTTGGACGATTGCTGTCCACTGGCAGTTCTGTGCATGCTGGTGGTGGTGATGGGCAAGTTGCAGGTGATGGTCGTTTCAGCAGTCTTCTAAGGTGATCAGCTCATTGTTTTATTTATTTCTCCTCTTTGATAATAGGGTTCCTGTGAATATCTTTTCCTGGTTTCACCATCTGGGTTGACTTCTTCCCGGCTAATGATCTGGTTATTTGATATAATATTCTGAGATTTCTTCGCCTGCAAAATGACTGTTCTGCTTCATTTGGCAGCCAGTGTGTCGTGGAATTGTCTTTTGTCTTTCCCAGCTCTCTTCTTCACTTCTTTATTCAGTGCAGAGTAAATTGAACTGAGCTTCTCCTTCTCCTGTCCATCTTTGCATTGAGTCATCTTCTCTTTCAGAATCGTCCCCTCCTGTATTAGCTGCCAGTTGTTTGCAAAAAACCATTATTTATCTTGACCCGTTTCTTTTCCAAGAGCAGCTGTTCCTTGAACATCACCTTCAGAGAGTTCTGATCTCATCTGCAGTGAAGCCATTCCTTATAGTTTCCCGTTTCAGTCTGTGGATTTTGAATCTGAATTACACTGTCCTGTCTCCGGTTGTTTTGAGGCATTTCAGCTTCAACAGCTGGTCTGAGTCCACATCTGCTCCCCTTCTCCACTTCGTGTCCAGCAGAACATGTAACCACTTTCCTGAGCACTCAGATGCAGTCGATCTGGATTGTGGTGTGTCCATCAGGTGACATCGATGTTACCTCGTGTATCTCCCTATGCTCGTACATGCTGCCTCCAGTCACCAAGTAATCGAAAGCGCAGATGTCTGAGAATAATTCTCCGTTCTCACCCATGACGATTTCTCTTCCTGTATTACTTGCTCCCCGTTCGGCTGGGATTCATATCGACCATAGGGATTTTGACATCATCATTCGAGATGTTGTCCATTACTGTTTGTAGTTATCCATAACAATCTTCCTTCTTCTATGGTTCCACGTTTTTGTGGCGCTGTACGTAGCATTGGATAATTGTAACGTGCCTTCATTTTCATTTGAATCTCGCTATCATGATCCTGTGGGAGGAGATTAGTTCTCACTGCATTAGGTCTTTGGCTGCCACTGGTGACATCATGACGGCTACTCACTCCCTCAGTGTACTCGTGGAGTACACTGGAGTAGATAACTGACTCTCCAGTTGACAATTTCGAAATTCCACATCCATTCCATCTACTCTCGCAGATTCCCCGAACTTCTATGATACATCTTCTCATTTCTCCAGCTATCTGGATAGCCCTCCCGAACTCGTACATTGTACGGACATTCCCTGTCCCAATTCTTGTTCTTGCTTTCATTGAGAGAATACACATCGATTGACTGGCTTCCTGAAGGCTTTTATCAGCCCACTGTGTCATTTTGCCTCTCCGATTCGAGCGAAGAATAGGTTTGTTTCTATATTTTTTGTATTTTAAGTATATGTTTTGTCCGTTGAAGTTTCTCTGGCAGTTAGGGAGCTACTGTGGTTAGGATCGCTAATCCCACGTCCAACCCTTCTGTTTACGCCGGTTTGGGACCGGCTGGAAAACTAGCGAGCTAGTTAGCTAGGCAAGTTTTTTCACTCTGTTACTTCACTATAAAAACCGCAATATGGGACGAAAGTAATTTAGATGGGTTACCGAGAGACTGACATTAGTTTGTGTTGATTCTTATTTGCACTTTATGCCTACTTCATTGGCTTTCACTAATTTAGCTTACCTAGAAATTGCCTTTGAATAATATGTTTTCACTTTTTTGATGTATGTAAGCACGATTAATGGTTACGGATTTGTTTTCATTTGATCTTTGATTGTGTATATGAGAATAAATCTCAGAAGAACATAGAAATTGTTGACGAAATCTTATGACGCTCATCACTGTTTTGTTTATAAAATGTCTCAGCCATCTAAAATTATGTTATCCATCAGTTTGAATGAAGTTATCAATTTACATTTTAAAATATATAATGGACTAATAGTATTAGTAATCATCATTTAATATATATATATATATATATATATATGTACTTTTCATGTCACTAATCTTGGTTATGCAGTATTCTTAACTGGATGACGTTAAGAACACATAATAATTTAATAGCCTAATAAATTTGAAAGTATTAGTGTCTTACTTTTGTTCTCAGTATTGTTTATTGCTCTTCTATCATAGTGAAAATGAATACTATTTTTAGAAATTTGTTTACTAGTTCTACCAATACATTTAATGATCTTACTCTGTTTGAAATGAAAAACGTTTAGTCGTAAACAATTTCAGTAATGTAAATTATGAGGGGTCTCGTGATAAACGCTTGATGTTTTTAAATTATTTACCACTGAAAGCAAAACAATTAATAAAAGGTTGATGGACACTATTTGTTATAATTTACTGCGGCATACTCACATCATGAAATGGTATATAAATGCTGCTAATTCAAAACAAAAAAATCAGAAGCACATTTTTTTCGCTGTGGGTTATACAACATGACTGTTGGAACATTAAGATTCTTCGTATACGTATTCGCTGTTATTCTGTCAGTCAGTCTGTGGACAGAATATGCAAGTAAGATTAAAAGATCAGATTATATTGTTCTGTCTATTGTTCTATACTTTCCACTAGTATGTTCGTTTAGTTCTAGAAATACAAAAGATTTGACTACATTATAAACATCATTTCGTTAATATTAATGTATAATTGTTTGGAATGCTTAGTCAAGAAATATCATTTTGTGAACATCATTCGTTGTGAGCTCATTTGAATGATGGAAATCAGATTCTACATCCAACAGATCTTTTTTGTGCTTGTATGTTTTGTGGTAAAATCTAAGTGTTATGCTCCTTAAATGCGGACATAAATCGCCCTATCTCATTTTGGAAAGATGTTATAGGTCCCGGCAGGTATTTAAAACATACAGCTTATGATTTAAAAACTATTTTTATAATTCTGGTGCATATTTTACATTTTTAATTGCAACTGTCCATTGTCCAAACTATGTTTTCGCAGATGCTGGATTCGGTAAGTTATTACGAACTATGTCCACTTACCTTTTTCCTTTATACACATAGTGAAATATATTCAGTAACTGTTTTAATCTGAGGAAGAAAACTGCACATGAATGATGATGCATGTGTGTATAAAGAAACAACAGCTACAAAATATTTGAGAAAGTGGCTTCGCAGAGTCAGAATATTCAGCAACACTCTGAAGACAGAAGTGATGTAGACAGTGATTTTTTTACAGTGTGAGTTAAAAGACTTAATAAATCGGCTACTCAAGCAATAGTTCATAGTATATTTTCTCGGAGAAATACAGGCTGTCACTTTCTGTTAACTATTTATGTTATATATATATATATATGTATATATATAATTCACTAAACTGATCGGGAATTCCACATATATTCGACCTTTTACAAAGTAATTCTTATAGTGTACAATTTTAAGCTTAACTTTCAAAATACTTTATTAGAATAAATCGAATAGAGAAAATCCCGTTCTTTTCTAATCTAAAGGTGGAAGCTCTAGTAAGTCCATGTTGATTTGCCTTTAAGTTAATCGTTTTAATTCTGTTCAGGAAAGTAAAATAACTTTTTTATGAAAGAAGACCTAAGATTGCTTGACCAATAGGCATATGTCACACCAGGTACCAAATTCGTATGAATTTTATGACACATAGTCAACTGGTGTAAGAAAGTAGACAAGAATATTATATCGATAATTGCTAATAAATATCTCAGCTGAGTTCTAATCAGGCTTTTTAAAGCAATTCATTCGTTAGCTTAGTCGAAGTTCCAGATGTACCGACTGTTCACATATGGTATAAAATTTTCTTGGTATCTGGTCCTCATCCCCCAAAATGGTTTATTATATAAAACCACGATAACTGCACCAAGTGAGTATTACTTTTTAATAGAATTTATTCTGGAAGTTTCGGCAAAAATTAAAAGTGAGATTGAGGCATGTTTTAAAAGTAAATAATGATTTATGACACTAAGTCTTCCAGTGCTTTTTCGACTGTAACAAATAGAAGCAGTTTCGCCAGATGACTGAACTTATGTAATAAAAATAAATATGAAAACATTTCCCCTCTGCAAGTAAAAGTAAAGTAAATTAAGATATTTCCAGATTTCTACAGCAAACTGTTACCACTAAAAAAACGTAACTCATCGTTATTTATATCAATTATAACTGCATCGCTTAGCCCTAATGTAGTTTCAAGCATTCACTATTTGTTTAGAATCATCGGAAGGTATCAGAAAATATGGAGTTACATAAAGATTCACCGACAAAGTTCTATAGTGGAGATACGTGATTCCACTCTACAAGGTGCTATTTTTAGAGACGATGTAATTAAGTTTATCTTTTCTTCGTCTACAAAAAATAGACACGACAACAAGTGAGTATCAGTTTTTAATAAAATTTATTTTGACCTCGTGAATGTTCACTAAAGAATACTTCTGTTGCACTTATGTCTTTTTATAACAATTTTCAGCGTTCACTATCGTCTGTTGTAAGAAAGTAGACACAGACATTACAGCGATATTTAGTAATAACTAGCTAAGGTCGAATCAAGTAGAGTTACTTGTCAGGTTTATTGACTGGTCATACAAAAATCAATGTATCAATATAAAGTCTTCATTCCCCCAAATAATTTATGATATAAAGCTATGACAGCTACCACAAGTGAGTGCTAGTTTTCAATAGGATTTATTTCGACCATGTGAATGTTCCATTAGTAGCATTTTATGATACCTTTCAGCAATCATAAATGCCTCTTGTAGAAAAAGTAGACATAGCTACTACGTTGAGTGGTAAATATCTAAGCTCCATTAAAGTCGAGTTACATGAAGTAATTCATTTTTTGGTACATCAAAATAGTCAGATGTATTAACTTTTCATTTAACGATAAAGCTATCAGTATGAAGTCCTCATTTCACCTATTGATTTACCATATAAAGCCGCCAAACCTGCAGGTAAGTATTAATTTTTAACAGATTTTCTTTTACCTTTTAATAGTTCAATAAGGAATATTCGTATCGCATTCATGCCGCTTTATAACAACTTTCAACACTCCATATGGCTTGTTGTAACTAAGGCTATATATATATATATATATATACATAATACATTAATATTTAGCCAACAGTGTTTAAGTTAAATTCGAGTCGAGTTACTTGAAATAATTCATTTTTTGCATAGCAGAATAGTCAAATGTATTGAGTGTTCATGTAAGAATGAACCTGCCTCAGTATCTAGTCTTAATTTTCGAAATGATCTGCAATATGAAGCCATGATGTCGACATCAATTGAGTATAAATTTTTGATAGGAATTATTGTGCCTTTATGAATTTTTCATGAAGACAAACTTTAATCACACATAAGGGTAATAATGAGGAAAATAGAAAGTAGTTTAGAGAAAAGACTGTTTCTGACGTCTTCATTTTCTATAGCTGTACAATCACATATATGTAAATATACATACCTAGTATCTTCTTTGTGAAGGAAATCGTCTAAACATTTGACTGTACAGGCAAATAAAATGAATTCATTGGAAAGAAATTCTTTAATATTTGTTATCGATCTGAATTAAAAAGGAATGTTATTTCAACTCTAAATTCTTCCACTGATAAACAAGCTTTTCTTTGAGAACGAAGATTACAAAAGAGGAAATAATCTGCGGTAGTGACAATAGTTACTCATCCTTTGAATGACTGACATTGTTTTAACACCACCTGTCTCTTATTGGTTATGTAATATGGTTTCTTAATATATTAGGGGATACAAACTTGAGAATCACGCCAAAATTTTTAAAAGTTGACTTGAATAAAAGTCATTATTCTTTTTCAGTAGAATATGAGTATACATGCTAAATAAATATCCATATTAACTGATTATTTGAGGCATATTAAGTTTAAATTAGGCCACATTCAATAGCAACAAATTGAAATTCTGCAGATTTCGTAGATAAATATTAAATTTGTTTGGATAATGAACCTAGAAGCATGTTCATTTTGACATTTAGTTCGCTATCTGTGTCATTTTATTACAAAGCCTCTTACCACAAACTACTTACCTTTACCTCATTAAATTCTGATTGAGACATCCTAATCTCACGAACTTCGAAATGATTCTAACTACGATTGTACAGCTGTTGTAAATGAAATCGCCAAAATAGTCTCCTGAATGATATTTTATTTCACTACATTTCTTAAAGAGGATTTCTTATGAATTGGAATTTTTAAAATCTCTCTGTTTTTGTAATTTAAAAGTGACTACAAGTTGTGAGTTATTTTTCTCTGCTATATGTTTGTCATTTGATAACACTTAATTTAAATATAGTGACAACTCACTATTAGTTTGTAACTCAACGTGGAAAATCTCCATTGCTTTTTATTTCATTCCATACGTTCCAAGTGGATAGAAGGAATCAGGCTTTTGAAGTTTCACTAGTGAAAGCGACTTATACGGGGTGGGATTGTAAGCCTCATATTCAACATTTTTTTCCTTGCTTACTACATGATGGAGAAGGCTAAGGAGTTTGACGTGTGAGAATCAAAGCCAGACATCTTGTATGGCTGACCAGCATTCCATCACTAAACCACTGACGCATCCACTGGTGTTAACATTATTTCAACAACATTAACCAAATATTTAGATGATTGCTTGTTGATTTGAAGACAACATAAACTAATCACAATATAAAAACCTATTAAAGGGATTAAAGAGAAATCACTAATAATTAAGTCATTTTCGCCACGGATTAAATTCTACTGAACAGTCGAGAAGCTTAAACAACTTGGTAACATATGCTGAGCGTCTGTTTAAAACGTTGCTTTATGTCTATACAAAATCGTTTTCCTGGCGATTCAGTCAGTGAACCGCAGTTCTAACGTCCATGTATTTCCAAAATTTGGGAAATCGAAATCAACGGATATTGCATTAATTACGATATTTATTAGTTTTTCGTTCACATGCTCGACATGTTTAATACAAAGCACAAATGCAGTTTGCCTGAGGGCTACGTTCAAATTTCTTGAGTTATCTGGGTCTCCTTCTGATCGAAATAGATGCTGAATAAGATGAATATTTATTTTTTTGTCCAGCTATAGTCTAACCTGTGTTACTTCTTGGTGTGACATGAAGTTGTATGCAGTCATACAGCAGAATTAGACAAAGTGATAATTCTAAAATAAAACAAAGAAGAGAGAAGAAAGAGATTGATAACAGTCTTTGCTTATTAAATCACCCAGAGATATACACCCGCTTTTAACATTTAAAATCTTTTACTGAGGAAGGAGAAAAACTGCAGCTATAGCTAATAATCCTTCACTTTTATGTCAAACATACATGCCATTTTAAAATATCAGATGATGCGTAACCTATATGTATTCATCTGAAATGTAATTACTACAGGATTTTGCAACAGCAAAAGAGTGAATATGTGACGGCAGTGCTAGAGTTTAATGTGAAGTACTTTTTCACACTAAGCATGAGCAAAGTTAATGCCCTCATACTCAAAATCTGCGTGCGTATTTACATATATGTAAATCCTTTTCAATAATTTCTTCTTCTGGCTCAATTGTTTTGTTTTTTATAGATGTCTGAATGAATATTTTTGCTATATATATATAAATATAAACATGCTTCGCCTGTTGATCCTTTCACACGAAACGTTTAAACTCACGTAGCTGATATAATGAAAAATAAATGGTGTTGAGAACGTTGTCCAGTAAATATTGCTGTTCCACTGTGTGATATATGCGAAAAAAAAACAGGTTAGTGTGGAATCAAATACTGCCACACTGGCCAAGTTCTACACTTAAACTGACTATTTGATATCATGCATGACAGTGCATAAAAATGAATGTTGCTAATGTCAGTGGTTATACTTCACGTCAAACCGATTTAGTTTGAATAAATGAAATAGGTGTAAGAGTAACAAGTTTATGCATCACAATGTTAAACACTTTTCCTAATAAAAATATTTCCGAATTATAATCAAAGGAATTTATTACTTCCTTATAGCGATGAAAGACATGAAACCTAAGTCAGGTAAGTTAATCAAATTCCTTGTTCTTCAGATTCCCCATAACAAAACATGATATAATGTACACAATTTGGTGCCATTCGCGGTTTATTTTACACAGTTACTTAATGAATTAACAGACTAGACAGTACTCAGATCCATAATAAGTGGGATTTTTATCAGTTTCGATGTCAATCACTGTATTGTTACTAAGACAATATTCTAAGAAAATCCAGAATGTCAATTCTGAAAGGAATTACTCTTTCTTTCTCAAAGTCACATGAAAACATGTAATGGTAGGAACAAAAAGGAGTATTCTTGAGTCCTAAGCTGACTTTATGTGAGAGCGAATCTCAACTATCAACCGTCTCTTTCATACAATAGGCGGTATTCCTTTTTATCTTTAAAGAGCGGCACCAAAATACAAATGCGTCACACTTACCTATTTACTTTTTCTGTTTACTTCAGTTATCATCATTATATGACTGAAGCGAAACAAACGAATTGTTACCATTGTTTATTTGTTAGCACAGAAACACACTTTATATCATTCAAAACTGAAGTAACTACACTGAAATGATACATTAGTCTACAGATTACTATCACAACAGGTATTTCTACAGTGTCTTTACATGGTCTACAGTCGATTAGGAGGAACAGTCGACTTTATCACTATTATTATTTTCATCATGTCAAATGATAATGTATACAGTTAAAGTGACACACACACAATACATCTCTAGCAACATTAATCGTGGAACTTGAGCTACGTCAACCAACATCAATATCAAAATTGACTTTATAGTCGACATCTTCTTGATCACATTCATTGTATGATTTCAAATACTTTAAAATGTATTCTTAGGTTATTCATGTTTAAAAAGAGACATTTTTAAGATTTATTAATATCATTTCCTTATTCCTGTTTTAGCGGGTGTGAAGCAAACAGCCTACTTCACTGCAATAAGCTGTGCTTTGATTGCCAGCATAGCTTGCAGTTACTCATTCTAATTCTCTTGAAAGAAGTTTAGAAAGATGAACTAATTATTGCGGAAATATGTGTTTATGTTATGTTTCATTTTCGCTGTAAAACTGCTGATTTCTTTTCACAATTAACCTTAATAAATGAATTCTTGTTATTTTTAAAAAGTCGACTTTGTTTTAAAAATTTTGTAACATAACCGGCAGATGAAATCCTTCGAAACAATAAGAGATGTAACAAATATAGAATAAAACCAGGCTGTCATGTGTTTTCTAAATCATAATGTGAAAGCTATTACCTTTTAAAACAAAGTAAAAAGTTAATTTTTATGAGTAATCAGATTTATAGTCTACTTATCAGTCTGCTTCACAATATACAACGGGGGCATTCTGCCTAGTTCAGTAAACGTTTGAATTCTACACTCATCATTCTTTGATTTGAGAATAACCTTTGTCTAACATTTTAAGGCACAGTGTGTTTTCTTGTCAGCTGCGTGTGTAGCCAAAATAAGCTATTTAAAATACCTCTATTCAGATGTTTAGAATCTTTTAAATCTTGACCACACTAAAGCTTCATTCAATGTGTGTATCATTTAATTGGTTGAATGTATTCGGTCTTATTTATTCGTCAAAATAATAACATGGGTAGATATAAAGGCTGGTGTTTTCAGGTGTCAATTCACAGAGATTCGATCAGTTTCAGGTGAAATCACGAACTGGTGTTGTTTAGAGAAGAGCTGAAAATCAGAGTATATCTGGTAACGGTTTAGACTAATTGTGGGATTCCTCAGAGGTATATACTCATAAAGAATAATACTCTCTCAAACACTGAGATGCAGTGTAGAGAAACAGTCATTTTACGAAATATCTCAGCTTAACACCATCTGTTCGCCTAATTGAGGCAATCTGCAGATATTGATGACACAGAAAAATAACTCCCAGTTTATTTCGCGATAGGTTAATTCGTTGTTAGAGTTTTCTTTCGCTAATCCTTTCTGACTATCTTATTTCCAGCATGAGGGCAGCGAAGGCAGATGTTGATAAAAGTCTGTAGTACGTTATTAGAAATGCTTTCTGTGATGTGCCAAGTTTCTAAGGAACTGTCTTGACACAAGTTTTGAAAATTCTGAATTTTTTAGCGCTGAGTGCAGCAGAATTCCATACTCATGAAGGTTTATCCTGCCTTTCCGATCCTGACATCTTCAACTGCGCTGCGTAGGTGAAACGACACCGCCCATCCAGGGAAGCGAAAGAGGTGACTTTTTTCAAATTTCTCCATCTGATAGTGGTTGGTGTTTGTAGTTGTTGGTCGGCTACCTTCATCATTTGTCCTCTCTATGTCTACTTGAAGTTCTATTTACACTGCTTCTGCTATCATCTTGTTGGTTCTCGCTTTTAGACCATTGAATTTGCGTGACATTAAAAACATAAACCATTCGCGAAGTTCAAATCTTTCAGACTCTTCTTGTCGGTCCAGCGTATTCCTGTCTTCTTGCTCCCCATAGTCTGTCACATGCTCCAGTCCATCACGGATAAGACTATCGTCGGTGATAGTAGGCACCCTTGTCTTATTCCTGCGTTTACTTCTAAGGCATCGCTCAGTGTTCTGTTGTGTATCACATCTGAAGTCACAGTATAGCTGCCGAAGGGGGTTGGTAAAAGTTTTGGTTACTGCGTAGTGTTGAAACACTTTCTAAATCCCTTCTCAAACAACTCTATTGAGGCCTTTTTTAAAGTCGATGAAGCTGGGGTAGATCTTTGGCTTCAATGCTATGCTTTGTTCTATTATGATATGTAGCACCGTTATTTGATCAGCACATGATTTGCTTTTCCGGAATCCACCTTCTTCCGGGCAATGTTTTGCATCCAGAGCATCCTTCAGTCTCTCCAGGATGACAAGATAGACAGGAGCATGATTCTGCGCCAGTTCTTGTAAATGCGATGGTCACCATTCTTTGGCATTTCCGTAAAGTAGCCTTTCTTACAAACAAAAGGCATCTTACATTCCTTCCAAACTTTTCTTAATAGTAGTATGAGCATTTCTGCTGAGGTTTGTGGGTCTATTTTCACTACTTTTGGGGTAATTTCAAGTGACCCTGCTGTCTTTTTGACTTTCAGTTCCTTTCCTACTTTTAAAACTGCTTTCGTCTGAGTAATGTTGTCCACTGGTAGTTCTGTTGCTGTCGGTGTTTTTCTGGACGCGTTGTAGGTGCCGGTCGATTCACGAGTCCACTGAAGTGCCCAGCATTATGCTTTAAACATCATCAGTAAATATTTCTGTATAACACCTTGAAACTTCATCAAAATAAATTTTACCGACATTGAATTGATCAGCCTTTGTTTTTTTGTTTCTCCTATTTGGCTATCAGGTTCGCTTCACTATTTCTCATTGGTTTCAACGATGCTGACCTCTTCTTGGATAGTGGCTAGGTTATCAAGTATAGTGATCTGAAGTGCCACTTTCCTGCGGCCTGTTCTAATTGTGGAGCTGTCCTTTTTCCCAGAACTATTCACTTTTTTATTCAATGCAGTGTACATTGAACTCAGCCTCTCAGTCTGTTGCTGATCTTTGCATTGATTTGTCTTCTATTTCACCATCCTACCCTCTTGGATTAGCTTTCAGGTAGGTGTCCGTTGACAGACATTCTTTGTCTTGCCCCGTTTTTCTTCAAAAAGCAGCCACACACGCTTCTTTGAATGTCATTTTCGAACATTTTCAGTTATCTTCCACACAGGTTTCATCGGTGATGCTATGCGGTATTTCTGACTTTGTATTGATGGCTGACATATGTATGCCTTTGTAGTATAGTGCTTCAGTTTATGGGTGTCGAACTTGAACTGTGACATATCTCTAGTTGCTCTGAAGGCTTCCAGCTTGACCATGATGGTTCCTTGAACTAGATGATGGTCTGACCACACATCTGCTCCCCTTCTCCACTTCGTGTCCAGCAGAACATGTAACCACTTTCCTGAGCACTCAGATGCAGTCGATCTGGATTGTGGTGTGTCCATCAGGTGACATCGATGTTACCTCGTGTATCTCCCTATGCTCGTGCATGCTGCCTCCAGTCACCAAGTAATCGAAAGCGCAGATGTCTGTGAATAGTTCTCCGTTCTCACTCATTTCGTCGAGCAAGAGCCTCTAAACCCATGACGATTTCTCTTCCTGTATTACTTGCTCCCCGTTCGGCTGGGATTCATATCGACCATAGGGATTTTGACATCACCATTCGAGATGTTGTCCATTACTGTTTGTAGTTATCCATAACAATCTTCCTTCTTCTATGGTTCCACGTTTTTGTGGCGCTGTACGTAGCATTGGATAATTGTAACGTGCCTTCATTTTCATTTGAATCTCGCTGTCATGACACACACATTGAAAATCGATTTTACTACATGTAGTATTACGCGTAATTACTGTAATACCCTATTTAAGACAGCAGGTAGAGGAAAACAATTGATGAAAACCAATAAATAAAACATGTCTAAAATGCATTATTTTGGTACGTATAAAACCTGTAAAATAATAAACACATGGGATGATTACGAAGATCTGTTTCCATCAAATCTTTTCATTCTTTGTAGTGAATAATGCAGAAGTGGGAATTTATCAGCCCTGTAATGTTATTCAGAGATATTCATTTAAAATTGTTATATAATTTCTGTTTCTGGACATCATGGACAACGTCACTTCTCCTAAAGCTAGAATAAAGTGCTTCTACATCCCATTTATTTTCCTTTTGTAACTTTCGGACTTTTCATTTCACAGTATATGATTAAAATGGAGGACAGCCATTAGGCATGTTTAAGTTGAATTGTCTGACTTTCTTCCCAGTATGTGTACGCAATGAAAATAAATTTCAAGTTTGTATACCCTCAAAATATTCATATGAAGTTAAGTTATTTACGTGAGTAAAATTGCAGTGCTATTCATTGCAACACTAACAACCATAAACTGTTGGCAATTTGCAGAGAAATAAAGTGAAAAGAGTCTTTGTTTGTTAACCTTGTTTAAGTTTTCGTGTCCATATCTCAGAATCTTCATTTATCAAACATCGCCATTATTCCTTGTACCTCCATTGAATAAAATGACGTGCAGATAATTTTGAGACGGTGAAAGAGGAACAGAGGAGACACATGTATACTATATTAAAACCCAGGAATCATTTCATTAGAAACAAGGTTATTTTTGCTTGCATATCGCCTACGCGATTCACTCGTTTACATAAATTAGAAAACACTACTAATTATGGCAATAATAGCAATCATCAAGTCCTAAAAACCTGATTTAGATTACTAGCTGCCTTAAGTTGGATGTGAGGTTAACAATCTCACTTGGTTAGAACAATACGATCGCTAATAAAAGTTCAAAGTGAAAAGGCATATTCTGCTCCAGAATCAGAAAAACTCCTCGTTTAGAGGTTGGACGATGTTGGTGAGTGAAAGAATTCAGGAAGCTTGTCAGCTGATATATTTTCTTTAGATGATAGTAAAATTATGCGTGAGGACATGTAATGTTCACGCAATATTTGACGCTGGCAAGGTTGTTCAGATTGAACGAGAAATACTTAAATACGATAGAAATGTGTTGGGAATCTGTGAGCACAAATAGAGTGGAAGTAACCTCTCCGAAATATTAACTAGGGGATCTGTGGTATGTTTCGGTAATCAAGATGCCAAACACGAAAACACTGGCCATGTGACCACCATGACGTCTTTAACAGCATGTAATTACCTTGAGCAAGGGAAACTGCAAGATGTAATCCAAAGGGAAGAAAAGTCATAACCACCCAATGCTACGCTTCTACAGCAAATGCAGATCAACAGAAGAAGGAAGAACTCTACAGACAACTGCGAATAGTTACGGATAACACCCCAGCTAGATGGCGATACCAGAACTTGAATGGATGATGTGAATACCAGTCAGATCGACAGCACAGAAGAAGAACTCACCATGTGTCAAGAGACAGGCATTCGATGAAATCAATGTGAACAGAGAAGCATTTGCTGACTTCAGCGTGTCTAATAATTTGGTGATTGCATGCACTCTGAACAAGCATAAGGATAAACCCAAGACGTCATAGATTTTACTAGACTGACGAAGAAGAATCAGATAGATTTCATCTCAATGTCGATAAAACTAAGATGCAGTTTATTTTGCAAAAGATAAAAAATAGAGGCAGATATAAGTTCAGATTACTAAGCAGTACAAGAAACCTTCAATGTTGATTTAATAGCCTTCAGAGTAGCTGGATATTGATTACAATTCAAGTTTTTACTAAGAAACTGGAGAATAAAGATTCGAAGGTCGCCATGACACTTATTAGGAAAACGTTGAAGACACAGAGAAGAATCACTCAGGTAGCACCTGCATGAAAGAACAATATAACTGTCTGGAAGAGATGTAGAAGGTAGTCTGTATAGGCAAATGTAAGGTCAAAAGAAGAGGCAGGATCAGAAATGACTCTCTGTTGACACCTGAAAGTTGATAAAGGAGTAAAGCATGGTTAAAGAGAAGGTAAAACAGTTCAAAGATGAAAAGTGAAATGAGAAATTAATATCAGGAAACAGTTTGAGCATTGTAGATTATTATTATTATTGTTCCCTTGGGTTCCTAGTGGAACATAGGGCTTCAACTGCACGCCTCCACTTGCTTCTGTCTTGTGCTGTACTTTTCATTTGCATCCATGTTAATCCAAACTGTTTCAGTTCCTCATCACACGATCTCCTCCATGTCACCCTTGGACGTCCCACTCGCCGCTTCCCTTTCGGGTTCCACTCGAGGGCCTGACGCGCGATGTCACCCAACGGCCTCCTCAGCGAGTGTCCAATCCATCTCCACTTTCTCCTGCATGTTTGTTGGGCGATTGGTTCTCGTTATGTTTGTTCCCATAGTTTCTTGTTGGTGATTCTTTCCAGCGGCCATCTGATCTTCAGTATGGAACGAAGACAGCTGTTGATAAAGGTCTGCAACCTGTTGAAAATATTCTTGGTGACCCGCCAAGTTTCTGATCCGTATAGAAGAACTGACTTACTCCACGTTTGTATTAAAAATCCGAATTTTGTTGTTGATGCTGAGTGACGAAGATTTCCAGATTAGTTTCAGGTTGATGAATGTGTTTCTCGCCTTCCCGATTCTCGATTTGACATCCTCGTCCGTTCCTCCTGTAGTGTAGTTGAGACAATGCTCCCTAGATAAGTGAATGAAGTAATCTCTTTGAAATCCCTCCCGTTGATGGCGATTGGTGTTGGATGTTGTAGCTGCTGCTGTTGTTGTTGTTGTTGTTGGTTATTTTCATAACCTCCGACTTGTCTATGTTCACCTGGAGTCCTGTCTTTGCTGCTTCTTCGACCAGTTTGTCGGTTTTCGCTTGTAAGTCTTCGATTTTGTGTGACATCAAACATAAATCATCCGCGAAATCCAGGTCTTCTAGGTTCTCCACTTCGGTCCAGGATATCCCTGTCTTTTCGTTTCCCACTGTCTGACGTATAATCCAGTCCACCACAATTAGGAATATCATTGGTGATAATAAGCACCCTTGGCTGACTCCTGTGTTTACTCCAAAAGCCTCGCTGAGTTTTCTGTTGTGGATCACTTGACATGTGCCGTTGTCGTACAGTTGTTGAATAAGGTTGATGAATATTTGGGGTACGCCATAGTGCTTGAGTAGTTTCCAAATTACTTCGCGGTCAACGCTGTCGAAGGCCTTCTCAAAGTCTATGAAGTTGAGGTAGAGATTTGATTGCCATTCCATGCTTTGTTCGATGATGGTGTGTGGAGTTGCAATTTGGTCAGAACATGATTTGCCTTTCCTGAATCCAGCTTGTTCTAGTCGGAGTTCTGTATCCAGTGCGTCCTTTATTCTCTCCAGGATGATGCGACTCAGGATTTTACTTGGCGTCGACAGGAGCGTGATTCGTCACCAGTTCTTGCAGAGACCTAGGTCGCCCTTCTTTGGCAGTTTCACGAGGTAACCTTTCCGCCAGTCAGCAGGCACCTTTCCCTCCTTCCAGACCTTTAGCAATAATGGAGTCAGCATATCTACTGTCGTTTCTGGTTCCGCTTTCAGTGCTTCCGGAGGTGTTCCATCTGCTCCAGCTGCTTTTCAAGCTTTCAGAAGCTTGATTGCATTCAAGACTTCAGCTTTCGTTGGAGGATTGGTGTCAACCTGCAGTTGTGTACGTGCTGCAGTTGTTATTTCTGTATGGGTTGCAGGTGGTGGTCTGTTCAAGAGTCGTTTGAAGAGGTTCGCCCATTGTTTAATCTGTCTTTCTTCGTTGGTAATTGGGTTCCCTTGGCTGTCTTTTATAGGTTTCACTTGTGTTGATCTCTTCCCGGATATAGACTTGGTAATCTGATATAGTGTCATCAGATCCCTTTCGCCTGCTGCCTTCTCAGCTTCAGTAACCAGGTTGTCGTAGAATTGTGTTTTGTCCTTCCTGGTACTCTTCTTCACTTCTTTGTCCAGTACTGTGTAAGTTGAACTCAGCGTCTCCTTCTCTGGTCCGTTACTGCATTGAATCATTTTCTCTTTCACCATTCTCCTTTCCTCTATTGGCTTCCAAGTGTCCGTTGAGAGCCATTCCTTGTCTTGTCTCTTCTTTCTTCCTAAAACCGTTGAACACGTTTCGTTGAAAATTACCTTCAGAGAGTTCCAATGGTCTTCCACGGATGATTCCTCAGTGGTGCCACGTAGTGTTTCCTGCTTTGCTCTGACCGTTGCAGTGAAAATGTCCTGTGTGATTGTGTCCTTCAGCTTTTGCGTGTTGAACTTGCATTGTGGCCTATCCCCAGCTATCCTCGAGGCTTTCAGCTTCACCTTGAAAGTCACCCACATCTGCTCCTCTCCTCGATCTTGTGTCCAGTAGGCTCCGTCTCCACTTCCTTGAGATTGAAATGAAGTCTATCTGGATTTTGGTGTGTCCATCTGGTGAAATCCATGTCGCATTGTGTATATCCCTGTGTTTGAACACGCTGCCACCAATCACCAAATCATTGAAGGCGCAGAAGTCTGAGAAGAGTTCACCGTTGTCGTTCATTTCACCGAGGGCCTCACGACCCATGGTGAGTTCTCTTCCTGTATTGTCTTCTCCCAGTTTCGCATTCATATCACCCATCAGGATTCTGATATCGTCACTTGGGACGTTATCCATTACTGCTTGTAGTTGTCTGTAGATATCCTCCTTCTTCTTTTGTTCTGAGACGTTTGTAGGCGCATAGCATTGGATGAGTTTAACCTTCCTTCCTTTTGAGTTGAACCTAGCTGTCGTTATCCTGGTGGAGTTTGGTTCCCACTGCATGAGAGCTTTGGCTGCTGTTGGTGACATCATGATGGCTACTCCCTCGCTGTGCTCGTGATCGTCCTCTGGGTGACCGGAGTAGATTATTGTCTCTCCAGTTGGTAGTTGGCACCTTCCACATCCGTTCCATCTGCTCTCGCAGATTCTCAACACTTCTACTTTATATCTCCTCATGTCTGCGGCTACCTGAGCAGCCTTTCCAGCTTCGTACATTGTACGAACATTCCACGTCTCCATCCTTGTTTTTGCTTTCATCGAAAGAAGGCACATCGGCTGACTTACTTCTCGAAGGCTTTCACCAGCCTGCGTCATTTCACTTCCCGGATTCCAGTGAGAAATAAGGTCATTGTTTGTATTTTTAGAATTTAAAATATATTTGTGCGTTGAAGTTTTCGTAGCAATTTGGTTTAGTTTTGGGGGTGGAGTTGCTAGCACCACGCCCCAACCCTCCCTCTTTATCCGGGCTTGGGACCGGCTAGAATACTAGTGACCTAGTAATCTAGGCGAGCATTGTGGGTTAGATCAAGTAAAGTGTAATTATATTTCAATAGTTTACACACAATGATAAGTTTTGTTATTGGTAATTTTGCTCAAAATATTACCAATAAAAAAACTTATCATTGTGTGTAAACTATTGAAATATAATTATACTTAATTTGGAATGAGAAACTCAGTATAATCGCCAGCGCACTGGGTAGAGCAGTAGAACTGCACGGAATCATGTTTCTATCCCCCTAAATCAAAATATTAGTACTCAACATCCTGGAAAGACTGAAAGATGCTTGGAACAGGTAGGATTCAGGAAGACACAAGTCGTGCGTGTACCGAACTGCAACACTGCATGTAATGGAAAAGACATATCTGTACCTTAACTCCATCAACGTTGTCAAGTCGTTCGATAGGCGACTGCTTCAAAATTATGAGGGTAACACAGAGAAGATTATGACAGCAGAAAATAGTAGCCTGCGGGAAGTCGTCATATAGGTTGAAAATGATCGTAAAGAACTGAGTTAAATGGAGATATGCTGCTAAATGTTATGAATTTTACGCTGGGAGCTGAGGGGACAAATGATTATAATAATAATGTGACAAGCGATCTTTAACTGCAATATTCAGTGACAACGAAAATGAACAACATCCTTCACACATCTTTCACTTCCTCACACAATTGATTATCTATGATGCAACTTATTCACAATCAGGAATCGGTCACTTAATTGCAAGCGAATTTGCTGTCCAGGCATAGGATTCGACAGAAATCATTCGATCAAGTCTGCTTTTGAGACTTGTCCCCCATTCAGTGGGTGAATTTTCAAACAAAACTTAAGTCAGGGTAGTTCTCAATTACAATGAGACGGGAACTGGAGTTATGAGAGTGGTAACTCAAATTTATAGACTTGCCTTGATAAGGTTATGAAAAATTATTTATGCTTGAAACATTATCCATGTCACTATCTGTCAAAAATCCAGAGGCTCATAGAGTGCAGTTTGCTTTAGATTTACTTGCACGCTCTAGAAACGCGCTCCGAGGATTCTGCTGTTTGTCACTGACAATGAAATAACACAAAGTTAATACCAAGTTATTAGCGAAGTATTCACTGATGTCAATGAAGATAAAGCGCTATGATCCAACCAATCAACAGGAAATTCAAAATGACTCCCATCGACAGCTGCTCATGCTGATTGCACGAGAGGTTGTTCTCGGGACTCAGTAATTTAGTGGAAAAAGCTTTACGCTTACACCCACGGATGGGGAATCTGAGTTCCGTTGAGATCACCATTACTACTCACTGGATGCAGATACATTCAGTTTTCGAGGCCCATACAGATAGAAAGCCTTTGCTAGATTTCACTCTAAGAGATCTCTAACCGAATAGTATTTGTAGAGTCACGAATGCTATTATTTCAATCTTGAGAAGACTAAATAACCCTTGATTATGACAGATATTGTTAAATAAAAATTATTACAGTTTTCGAAAGTAAAATATATACACTCTAACATCTACCATGTGTTATAATCGCTGGTGCTTCTATTGAATATAACGGAAATTTGATGTTGAATTCTTGTCGTTTCGTTGTGACCAGTGTAATTCATCACTTAGAGTGTAAGAGCACTCGCTCGCAAGAACTCTGAAAGGAGACTGAGCTAAATAATGAACTAGAGGGAATTTAGCACCACAGATTTAGGTGCTGAATATGGAATATGGTAGTTCTAAGTTTCTTTGTATCAGTTTACTGTTTGACCACTGCTGCATATTCGAAACATTTTTTTCGATTTCAGTGACTTTCTGGGTAAAAATCCTGATTGGGATTAAGTTCACCTACAGATATTAATGTCAGCTGTTTAACTTTCTTTGTTTCGTTTTAATCAGCAATGTTAACCTCATGGAAAACTGTTCTGATCCAGTGTTTCAGTACAGAAAGATCAAATGAGCACTTAATTATGTCATTCGGATATTTGGATTAAAGCACCTTTTAGTTAAACATAAGTTCGTGGAACAACAGAACCCACTGAATTCTCTAGGCGAACTCAGTGTTTGTAGATGAGACAAGTAACTCCATCATTCTTTTTATCCAAATATAGTCTACCCTTATTCACTTTCGAATGTGATCAGTGCAATTAAAGCAACGTTTTTGGAGAAGTCGCTTGCATTATTTTATCAGTAATAGGAGAAACGTGACAGAAGATAAAAACTAAATATATCCACACGTTTCAGCAGTACTCTGTTTACGTTGTAATAGTGATAAGCACTTTTTTAGAAATCACAATATTGTTTACAGCAAATCGAGAAACGATGTTTTATATCGTAGTCACATGAATGTGTCACTAAACCATGAAAATATTTTCAGATGTTCATTAATCTATTATCTATCAGTTGAAATCATACACGTAGATCATGTATAATTTGTTTATCTAACCTTGTTGAAACGACTCCAAATGCATCGTAATGTTTACTTTGTTAGAGATTTAAATATTTAAAACTTCTGCTAGCCACCACTGTAAGAGTTCCTTAGGACTCACTGATGTCACTGTTACATGTATGGATGGAATAGGCATTCGCAATAAAGATTTTCAATAAAAAAAGATAAAAAAAATGCAAATTCGCATACTGTGCATCCTTGAAGATTTTTTCATTGGACACAACTAAGGTAGCTACACTCATGTATTTAACACCGAATGGGGGAACTACCAAAGGGTCAGTCATCCCAATCTAGTTAATAAGAACAAGTGCTGGGTTTCAGTTGTGTTAGTTGGTTAAATGTATAGTCAACGAAGAGCTGGCTGCGAAACAGGAGAGCAGAATTTGGGCGATATGGTAGAATGTAATTCTATGCTAGATAAGCTTACCTGACATGATACGGTGCCAATGCAGCTCTGGAATCTGTTAGGATTAAGTTGGATAATGACACCAAACTCACAGACAGAGTTAAAGTCTTGACTGGAGATAATATGAGATATGCAATTATGTCTGGTCTCCGCCAAATTCAGATTGCAAAATAAAATATATAAATGAAACCATAGAATGGTTAGTGAGCCACAAATATTTCAGGTAGTAGTGTTGATAGATGGGAACGAAAGGATCTTTGAGCATTTAATCTTTCTACTAAGGTAAGTAGGAGATGTGTAGTTGCGATATATTCTGCATTGAAATTTCAACTAATCCACAATTTTTCCATGTGTGCTAAAATCAGCAAGCAGCTGGAATAAAGTCCACATTCTAGTTAGAGAATGATTAGAGGGACTTAGCAGCGCTAGACTGAACAATAAAACGGAAATCTCAACTCATAGTTAATCTACATTATGTTACAGAATCATTGTGTACAACAAAACACTGAACAAGTAGTACTTCAAAACTTTAGACTCTTTAGTCGTGAACACAAACAAAAAAAGTAAAATAACACTGAACCAATACGAAGTGGTATGAACTCAATGTTATTCACCTGTTTTGTTGGGAACCACTGGTTAACCTCCATTATTTTATTGTATTTCTCCAAATTCAACCAATCTCATAAGAGGGTGATTATCATTATTCTCCATACAACCATAAAACTTGCTAGTGTTAAGAATACATCCTTAGTGTCACTAATTTTTACGCTTTGAAGCCTAATCAAAGTTAAAGGCTTACAGTTGATAAAAATTCACCAAAATTGTGAAATATTGTCAAACTGTTTTAAAGAAATTACTATTTGTAAGATGAATTCCTAAATGTTGAGAATAAAACAATAGTCTGTTTCCTCAACTTTAAAGAAAATGTAATGTGTGATTTGTAAGATGGGATACAATGATGCGAATATTGTCTAATCTGTTCTTCAGAATGATTACATTTTAAGTAGTAATAATTTTCAATTAAACTCGACCCTACCTGACACCAACTCTAAGTTAGAAAAATGCCTTAATTTTGATTACATATTCTACTCTAAATCAAATCTGCGTGGAGGATACTTCTAACTTAACTGCTTGACAGATGTACTGACTGGTTGCATACACAGTGGACATCAGTTTGCAACAGCCTTTTCATTGGCAAGTTAATTTCATACATGAATGCATAGACTGAGAGAATTTCATCAAACAAAAGCTCTTTGTTCAGCATTATTTACTTCCACACTGTATGGAAAATGATGAGTGAAATATATTTCAACATTAAACTAAACACAAAAATATTTCTGCCTTGGAGTCTATCTCGATCTCAAAAAGCATATTGTCTATTAGTTATCGAATCTGATTCCACACACACAGTGTTCACTAACTGTCGACAATGACTACTCACTAGTCTTCAAGTGTTGGTTTGTATAGATTTGATTGGTTACAGGATTTCATCATAAGCTGACACTGGTTAGAAAACCATTGGAATACCCAGGCGTACTGGACAGCTGTTTCGTCCCAGTTTGGGGCTCTTCATCGGTACGCACCCACCGGGGCTCCAACTCAGGACATTCTGGTTGCAAGGCCAGCTCGTAGACTATTAAACCACTGAGACCAGACTCAATGGACCATGGATTCTAACTTCTGTCAATTCACTACATAGCGCGACCACTAGCCAATGTCTTCGGCGAGTATTTGTCTTCACACCCGACCTGCTGCACCCTACTGGTCACGGCTTCTCACTAGAACCCTAGGTAACTACCTGCCTGAATAGGGCAAGTCGCTAGTGAGAATCTCATCGACATACAATACTTATATGTATAAGTATTCATATATTTTCCATACATTTTGTAGCACTGTAACTTAAACACCTTAATTTCGATTCTTTCCTTATGTAAACTCACCCGAAAGGTGTATCTACCACCTTCCTCTGAGACCTGAATTTGAGTACTAAGGTTGGATGCTTCAAAAATAGGCTCTATTCCATTAAAGAAATAATAATGAAAACAAAACTCAGGAGAATGATTGTAGCGTATGAACACAACCAACTAAAAAGATTTTACAGCAGAAAGAGCTAGGTTCTAGAGATTTTAAGTTTTGAAATCACTTTATGTGTAGTAGTGTTTTTGTTAATTGCTCTATGTATTGTTTAACATAATTACTACAAAGTATCATAAAGCTTAAATGAAAACAACTATTAGTGAACCACAATTTTAGTGAATGTAGATTCTGTTGTTGTTGTTGGTGGTGGTGGTGGTTTTATTTACGTATGAAGTGATCTTCTTTAGATAAAAATATTTTCAGAGTAATAAAGTAAACAAAATATATGAATATATTATACCTTGAGTTTTAAACTTAAAAACACAATGATGGAAGGTGAAATGTTTCTTAAATTAACAATTCTACTACTAAAATCTTGATTACCTCAGATAAACTATGATGAAGTCTCCAGCATAATGCATCTTATTAACTAATCAGAATTATGAACTTTTATCTTAAAAAAACTATGAAAGTATGTGAAAAGAATATAAAACTCCAGGACTATGTGATATAAAAGGGGATGTGTTTGATGTCAATAGTTACAAATAGTGGTTAGGGTATAAGCGTCTAGATTTAGATGAAAATGTTCAGTCCATCAAGTTTTTAAAGTCAATATATTTATTTAAAAGTGAGTAGAACAGTCAGGGTTTTTAATGATACCATACATTTATAACATTCGGGAACTGTTCGCTTTCCTTTAGCTCGCAACTTAAACAAACATGGAGGTAATACTCATCGAAGACAAAAAAAATTTTACAAGCACTCTAAAATTAAGCATCATTATGTCAGAATCCAGGCAGTTCAGTGTTCCTTTTATTAGTGGAATAATAGTCTTTAGGTATTCATCAATAACAACCCTAAAATTACTTACCTCTAGGCCATTTCTGCATATACCGTAAACCAAAAAGTACTCCACTCTGTAAAATATATGCAAACCTATGTGCGTGCCACTTTCAAATGGCTTGGAGAATCATTACACGTAAAATATAACAGCAGAACTCAGGTACTGTTGTACGATATAATTCCATACTAGATAAGAATTATTTCAAGTGACACAGTTAACTAATTTAACTAGCTGGATTACGTCCCCCTCGTAATTTAATTTTCATAGTCATAATCATGTGAGCAATAAATAATAAAGGTCAATTAGTTAATTATTCTTTAGCATTATGCATCATGTCAGATGAACTTGTTCAATACAGAATAACCTGTAGGTCCCATTTAAATGTTCAAATCTAGTGTGGAAATTACAGAATTCCGTAAACACAAGCGCTATAATTACTTGGTTGAAACAGAATCAAATACAGCAGAAGCTGAGATACTCAAGACACCATGTACTGGAATTCCATTTATAATTAGATAAAAGTATAACAGCAATACTTACCATCTGCAGATGAACCTAAATGACCCGGGTGAATACATGATGCAGTTATTAGGGACCATTATATTTCATTCATTTATACAACATCCAAACACAATTCCTGAAAAACGGACAGCAAATAATGATGAAGCGGACCTGTTAACTCCAAATGGTAGATAATCAAGTGGTCACTGTAGACGTCTTTGCGCCTACCATCCTGAATCACAGCTTTTATAGATTCAATTGCTGCTGATTTGCATAACTCAGATGTATAAAGCGATGATTATCCAAGTACCACTGAAATACACATTGATAAATCTATGTATTTAAACCAACTAATTTTTAATGTGGTTTAAACAACATGTTTATTTCACCTTTGTGTCACAAACTGAATATTTGCCTTTCTCTTATTCACATGCAGAAAGCAGATTAAAAGTCTTGGTGAATTACACAACAAGTGACCTTAAATAATTATTAGTTTTCTTTACTTAGTTGATAACAACTTAGTTACAAGATTCAGTTCGATAAACAGTTTTATTAGTTTGATGAGTCACAGATATTGATACTTAGAAGGGTATCATATATTCACGCAGTAAACTATCGAAATGGCTAATCAAGTAGACAGACTTCATTCCCTCCATAACACCACTGGTTAACTATATCTGAAATACAGATGCTATAAGAGCTACTCAGTACTGACATAATTTCATCATTATTAAACATATCAAATTGCATTAATCATAGCACCACCTATGCTATAAAGTCATTCACCCAATGTATATATACATATATAATCTCAGTAAAGAGGGAAGGTTGGGCTTAATTAGGGTTAGCAACCCCATCCCGTAAAAACGATCACTATTACTGAAAATTCAAAGCTCTAGCTTGAAGCCCAGTGTTCCGCTGGGAATGCAGAGGAATAAAATAAAAATAGTATATATATATATATATATTATTGTTGCTTCCTTTAATTCCTAGAGGAACATAGGGCTTCAGCCGTGCGTCTTCATTGCGTTCGGTCCTCTGCTAGAGTCTTCATCTGGCTCCAAGTTTGCCCAAACGTTTTCATCTCCTCTTCACATGACCTCCTCCAAGTCACCCTTGGATGACCAACTCGCCGGTTCCCTTTCGGGTTCCATTCGAAGGCTTGTCTAGTGATGTCACTTGATGGTTTCCTCAAAGTATGGCCAATCCATCTCCATTTCTTTCTGATTATTTGTTTCACAATCGGTTCCTGGTTGGTTCACTCCCAGAGATCTCTGTTGCTGATCTTTTCTGGCCATCTGATCTTGAGTATTGGGCGAAGACAGCTGTTAATGAAGGTCTGTGGTTTGTTTGAGATGCTCTTTATGACGCGCCAAGTCTCTGATCCGTATGGTAGCACTGACTTCACGTTGGAGTTGAAAATCCGGATCTTATTTTTGATGCCTGTCAGCCATAGGGGAGATGAATTTGGACTTATAGATCAGGTTCTGTCAAAATTTCGCTTGGAAATTTCTTTTGTCAATAATTTTTAATAAAATTGTGGTGTATGTGATCTGGATTGATGGGAATTCCCATTTCCTGGCTTGATATGTTGCTGTCCACGTCATGTAATCCGACTGCGACACACATAGTATATTGGTTGCAACGATTAGTGTTTCAGGTGGACTGTATCAAAATATCGCTATAATGAGGAAGATAGGATAGTTGGAGGGTAATGTCATCTACACAAATAGTCTACTTTATTTAGAAGCTGCACCTTTCGGCATAGTGTCATTCAATGAAGACTTCACGTCTCAGGATATCAATACAGCATATTTTCCTTTGAAGAACAGTACTTTTTGGCAAAAGAATTTTATCACCTGTAAATGCTAACAGAACCTTCTGTGGGAATAGAAGTAATCATGTAAATGTGTCTCACCGTATGTGTGTTTGGACAGGAATTATAGTAAGTTGAGAGGTTATTTCTAAATGTATTTCATGTATATTTGCACTGTTTCGTGTAGCGTAATATGAGTTATGTGGACTCAATGTATAAAAGATATCTCAACTGTATTAATATTGTGACATTGTCTGCTTAGTTGACTGCTTGGCTAACAAACGTAGGTGGTTGTCATGATTATTGCAAGTGCAGTGCAGTGGAGAAGGCAATCACTCGTTTAAATTTCCTTACTGTTTCACTTAATGCATTAATTCAGTGTGTGGTATGACTATACACATGGACTGTGTTCATTATGAGGACTGATTCTAATTAGGTCTGTTGTTATCAGTCTATTGTGTTATGATTCAGTAGTAACAGCTCCATCGGTGAACGCTTTCAGAAACTGGATCTCTGCAGATATATATATATATATATCGCAAGGATTAACATAAGCAATAAGAGCCTTCTATCCTTATAATCTGAATCTGCCATTCCCACTGACACTGTAAACTTAATGCCGCAAAAGTTTTGATGACCAATAGTGGAGATCAATTTCTGCTGAAATTTCCATTTGCATAAAGCAGTACAAATGTAGTGTCACGAATGAATGCCTAGGTTGCATTATATGTCATTGTTATCCTCATCAACACAACAGGTCTGCGTATCTAGTAATATTTTAAGTGTTTCTCTATGTTGTTAACACTATGCATAGCTGTTTAGAGTTAAGGCATGTTCAGCTCATATTTGATGGCTATAGTCTCCTAAATATGAGGATGCAATTTCTGTAGGATTCATAAAACTCTGTTCACTGGACATTACTGAGATTGTGGATCAATTTCTAAGTCGTACATTTGCAATACTTTATTCAATATAAACGTATTTAGTGTGAAGTTGATATGCAAGTAATCTTAATAAGAGAAAAACGCCTCAACAATATGGATGTTTCAGATATTGTCTTGAAATTTGCGTATAATCCTCTAATACTGGAAAACATAATCGGTCTATTGGTGCCTACGGTGTCAATGTAAAAACAAGCTATGGACTACAAATACATTTATTTACATGAGATATTACTTAGTATTAACAGAATCAGTGTATTCATAGTGTATGCTAATAAGCAGAATTATCTTTTATAACTTCATGTTGTGTTAGCCCTTACATGTGCTTTATTTTTTTCAGGTATACGGAGGTTGTCGAATATGACATCAGCGGAAATATCATTCGGTCAAATTAACGCTAATACCTTTCATCAGAATTTTCTTTTGTAAATTAATGAAATGTTTAATATACTCTTGATTTCTACTTCCTCTAGACTTCTTCAGTGCGTTGCTGTACTATGTGCTTTTGTAATATATGAATTCGGGTCAATGCATGTTAAGCTTAGTCAGTGGGATGTAGATTTACTACAGTATTATGAGACTGTTACTTTAGTCATTCGTAAGATTTCACCTCTGTTTCTATACAATAGGACGTTTTAAAAACTAAGTAGGATTTAACAAGTTGAATAATAATTCTGTACTGTTCGATACGCTTAAGTCGCATTATCTAGCCAGTTGCAAGTGTGTATACTGCTAAACGCCAAGTATGTATTACAAGTAAGTGTAGTAACTTTAGCTTGATAGCTACTTCATTAATCTGTTAATATGCAGTGACATCGTCAAATAGACTGTTAACTTGGCGATGAACTAAGAAGCAATTTTTTATTTTTCTAAGATGCCATTGAATAATGTGATGTTATCTAATATCCATCATTTCTATGATCAACAACTGCAGTGTTTGCATATCTACATTATGGATACTAAATAACTTACGCCTTTATGCATCTTATTACCTACAGTATTCCCTATTCATTTGATGTGTGTACACTAAACAAGTTTTTCACACTTTCCCCCGCAAATACCAAGCTTTCTAGTGTCACACATGTTAGTAAGAGTTGCTTCCCTGTTTTCAATACAAATGACGTTCTAAAATATCTCCAGTAGCTGCACCCTTCTTGTAGCCTAGGTCCAGATTGTTTGCCTAGCCTTATTCTTAAAAAATGTGCAGATATTCTGTGTTATTCTCTCATTGACATATTTAATGAATATTTTTCCAGAAATGTCGTGCCAGCCGTTTGAAAGGACATTAAAATTGTACCTACACCTAAGTCATCTACTGGGACATGTATTAAATTTAGACCTATTGCCATTATCTCTCCTTTTCTAAAAACTATGGAAAAGTTACTCTTACTTCACTTAAAGCCTTTAACGATCCCATACAATTTGTCTATAAACACAGTAGAAGTACTTTAGATGCAGCTGCAGTCTCGCATCACAACATTCTCTCCAGTATAGAAAAGGAGGCTAAATTTGTTCGCTGCACCTTCCTAGATTACACATCTGCTTTCGACTCAGTACCTAGGGATATTTTGTTAAATAAGTTTTCTGAAACTCAAACTGAGTGTTGGATTGTTAAATGGCTTCATTCTTATTTATCAGGGAGAAAGCACTACATTGTATATCAGAAGTCATCCACCACCAATTGTATTTGTTTGGCGAACTTAATGTACATATGCATACGAAATGAACTTTGTCAACTACGCGAACGATCTAACTATTCCAATGTCTGTTAATTCGCAGCTACACTGTACTAAGATGAACAATTCTCTGTCAGGGGTCAGAAAATGCTCTTAAACTAAATCTTTCCAAATGTCAGACTATTAGATGAAGCTGTTAACTTCTATGACCGTTGCAAAATTGATGTCAGTGATATAGAAATCAAGTTTGATTTTAAGTATCTCAGACTAATTCATCACACACCGCATTAGCCCTAAATGTATACCACATGCAGGTATAATGCTTATAAGCTAGGTATGCAAATCAAAGTAAACGTTTGTACGGTACATTCATTATTTATAAGGCTAACTAGTATGTAGGAACTACGATTTGACCAGTTATACAACGCTTAATATATTTACACACAATCAAAGTACGCTGCTCACTTCTATGATGCATTACCTAAAGCTACGTAGCTATCTTAAAATAGTTCTTACTGAAGGTAATCTCCTATAACTACTACCTTAGTAAGCAACTTAACATTACCTTTGAAGTACAAAGTAAAACTGGAAATTCTGAGAACTTTTTTGGTAAGAAGATCGTCTCCTACTCGAAAAAAGTAAATACACCCTAATCTCCACAAAAGCGTTTAGAGGCTTTCATCCTATCACCTCAAATGACTCACTATTTGCAGTCACTTAAAAAAGTAAAAATAAATTTACCGAAGACTGTGCTTATTATTTCTAGATATCATACTGCACCATGAGGAAAAAGCTATAACCATATGGTTATGACAGTTAGACGCGCGATATAAATCCGAAACACAACGACTACAATTTTCAATCACAGAACATCATACTTTGCTACCTAATCTTCTAATCGTGTCAACAAATGTTTCGCCAGGAAAAAGAAAACCAATGGTTTAAGGAAAATTTATTTAGGGTTTTCTTAAAAATCGTGGGCATCCATATTTACAGATACGGAGATATAACAAACATTATTTGAACAGAAACAAGTAATCTGTATTCAGCTAGTGTTTTCATCCCGAATGATAATCAGCTTCTTATTTTGTTACTTCGAAAAAACCTTTGATTTTAGACCAAAATCCGAAACGTTCAAGTCTTACCTTTAACTGGGATAGTTCGTACACTCACCAGATCATCGTTATCCACCTTTTAATCCGTTTTGCAACAAATTGAATGGCTGTTAACAATGACTATACTACAGGCAGTCCAAGTTCATGTATTTGGATCTAGTACATTAGGCATATATAAGCATACATAACACTTGCCCTTTAGGGGTTCCAGTTTCTTTTTGTTCCCAAAAATACCCACAAGCACAGCAGATTCACACTTCTCATGTGGGTCAAACTTGTTTGATTTAGATTCTCTCACAATATATATCTAATTTTTTTAACTGAAAACAGACACTGATGGCATATTTACCTTCTCGAAAAGCTTCAAAGCTTTTTCAACTTCAACCCAGGTTCTAAATTCTCAAGGATTAATATGACCATCGAAAGCCTTGCTAATATCAACTCTGGTCGTGCCCACCACACCAGATTCACTCGTAGATTGTTGCATGCTGTAAACGTGAACGCCAAAGACATCAGTTCCAGAGATTTCTATATGTTAAGTAACCAAATGAGCCAGCAACAAAAAACCGGCAACCAACAAATGAACTGGAAACAAAAGCTTCTGCCACCCAAACATGTTCATGATTCAGATTATAAGGATAGAAGGCTCTTGTTGCCTATGTTAATCCTCGCGATATATATCTCTGCAGAGATCCAGTTTCTCTTTGAAAGCGTTCACCGATGGAGCTGTTACTACCAAATCAGGTAAGGAGTTCCAGTCGTTGACCACTCTGTGGGAGAATCTAAACTCCAAACGTATTTTATTCGACTTTGGTTTGAGCACCTTCTTCTGGTGACCCCGTAAATGTATCCTAGAGGGAGAGAAAAGGTTTGAAAGGTCAACCAACATCCTAAATGCTTCCTTCTCTAAAAATATCGTACCTGATGCATGGAAAGACATCAAAATTGTCCCTGTCCCTAAACCTGGAAACGGCAAGAACGTAAAGTTCAGACCCATTGCCATCACTTCCCCGTTTCTAAAGCTTATGGAAAAACTAATACTTCTTAAACTCGAACCCTCCCTTAAAAACTTCGAAGACCCCAAACAATTTGCCTATAGACAGGGTAGGAGTACATTAGACGCTGCAGCTGTCTTACACAACAACATTGTCTCATCATTAGATAAAGGTGCCAAGTACGTCCGCTGCACGTTTCTTGACTTCACTTCTGCTTTCGACTCTGTTCCTAGATGTCTCCTGCTAAATAAGCTCTCTTTGACGAAAACTGAGTCTTGGGTCACTAACTGGTTGCATTCCTACTTCTCAAACAGAATGCAGTACACCGTGTACAAAGGTAAATCATCCTCTGCTGTACTCACTGAAGCCGGAGTCCCCCAAGGCGCTGTACTCTCCCCACTTCTCTTTTCTTTCTTTCTACATGACTTACCATCTTCAAATGACATTAATTTTGTCAAATACGCTGACGATCTGTCTGTATCTTTGCCTATCAAATGTCAAAGCGACTGCTCTAAACTTAATGGCTTTCTGTCAGAAATCAGCCAGTGGTCCAAGGAAAATGGTCTTACCCTAAACCCCTCCAAATGCCAAACGGTCAATTTCACCTTTAGGCATAAATCCGACCTAAACAAACTGTTTGGCTCTTACGAGGTATGCAACATAGACGGCACTGAAATAGAAACTAAATCGGAAATTAAATACCTAGGTGTCATTCTATCTGCTGATCTCTCCTGGTCGTCTCATATCTTAGCAATTTCTAAGAAAATATTCCGTCTTACCTTCTACATCAAGAAGTTAAAACATTCTGGTATTACCCAACCCTTACTCCTACAATTCGTTAATTCTCGCATCCTGCCTATTATTCTCTATTGTTCCCCCTTAGTTTTTCCTGGGCTACTGAAGAAAGACTATAACATTTTACGCAGGATGTTAAATGTTGTTAGCAGGGTAAGCAACGTGCCACTTAACCAGCTTGCTAATACTCTGGTTGACAGGCACATGGACTCATGTGAAAAATGGGCCAAATCCATTTTATCTAACTCACACCACCCTCTTCACTCACAACTCTCCCCCTGCATCTCATCAGGTAAAACCAGAAGCCAATATAGAAAACTATATGCTCGCACCAGCAAGTACAAAAACTCAACCATACCCTACTTAGCTCGTGTTCTGTGTGATAAAGAAAGCATTAGGCGTGACACCTATAATTCATTAAATAGTCAGTAGTACAACTGGATCTCGTCTTTCCAACCCACATCATCAATAGGTACAACATTTTCTTTCTTTCTTTTCCTTTTCTCTCTCTTCTTTTTCCGTTATGTGCTGCTTTGTCTCTTTCTCTCGCTTACGCCTGTTAATAAGACAGCTCCCACTTTTCTAACACCTTCAAACACTGTTTCAGCTTTACCTTTGCTACTGACATGCCAATGTATTGTTGTAATAATGAACTGAGATTTCCTTAATCTATGTAGAATTCTATTTATTGATAATGTACTAACTGGATGCAATACTGTAGTAAAAATGCTGAGAATTCCATTCTGTATCACAAGTACTGTTTTGGAATAAAGCAAATTATTATTATTATTATTATCCCTAAATCACCCTTGAATATACGGTAAGCCAAAATTAAGTCGCCTCTCCTCCTTCGGTATGATAATGGGAAGAGATTTAAATGCTCCATCCTCTTATCATAAGGAAGGTGTGAGATACCACTAACTAATTTCGTTCCTACCCTCTGTACTCTTTCCAGGGTATGTGCCTCCTTTTTGAAGCATGGACTCGCCGCTTGTATGCAGTACTCTAGATGAGGCCTGACATATGTTGCATAGAGTACTTGGAACATACCCTCGTCTAATCGTTTGAAAGATCTTCGAAGTGCTCATAGCATTCGAAAAGCCTTAGCTGCGGCTCGATTACAGTTTGCCGTTGTTTTTAAGTCATGGCTAACAATAATTCCTAAGTCCTTTTGTTCCCTAACATCTGGCAGTTCTGTGTCCCCCATGGAGTACGACGTGTAAGACTTCTGACCTAGGTGCATTACCGCGCTTTTCTTGGAATTAATTTCCAGACTCCAAAGGTTAGCCCATTCGGTTAATTTGTCTAGATCGTTTTGTAGTACCAACCTATCATCGCTACTATTTACGGTTTTCCATATCTTAATATCGTCCACAAATAGTAAGGAAGATGAGGTAAGAATTTTTGGCACTTCATTTAGGTATAATAAGAATAGCAGGGGGCCAAGCACCGTTCTCTGAGGTACTCCACTTAGTACTGCTTTCCACCCTGACAGTACACCATTAACCCTTACCTTCTGCCTCCTATCCATCAGGTAGTCACTAAACCACTCGCATAAGCGTTGGTCTAATCCAAGGTGGTTTATGAGATAATTTTCGAGGCGTAGACCAAGGTACAAAGGGTGTGGTGACGCACTCTAGTGTATTCCTAAATCCCATCCAAGCCTCCTCGACAGTCTGGTGTGTGTTAACAGACCAGTCAGCTAGGGTTGCTGCATTTCGGATTGCAGGTATATTCGCTTTCCAAACGTTTGGGCGAGTGGCTGTTGACCTATGTATGACGGCCTGGATCCTGAACATAAAAGTAATAACTATGTGGTCACTACTGCCTAGCGGCGCCAGGCATAAAGTGCACCAGCTGGAAATCGAGCCGCGAACATCTGCATGGTTGGTGAGAGTTCAACTCCTGAACCACTAAAGCACGAAAAAGGTGTGCGTCGGCAGGGGATCGAACCCCGGACCCTGTGCATGGTCGGCGAGAGTCCTAACCACTGTGCCACTGACGCACACGCATAATTTCCTAAACTGCTACACAGTACTAATTCATAAATAGCTGAAAAAAAACTAAAAAACTGAAAGTCGAATGAAAGCAGCGTATGGAACTATCACAATGAAATGAACGCACTGGCCTGGTGGTAAAAACTTTTGAAACAAACGAAATAACTAATTTTAACAGCAACGGAAACAAAAATGAGGTGAAACGCAACATTTGTGCATTTGTGAACAATACGTATCAAGATAAGTTGTGAATAACTGCAGGATAAACGTAAAAACTAATGTGTAAACGAACGGCTACGGAACTGCAATCCAACATGGCCGACTAACACGGACGAAAATGACCTTTGAGCGTCTCACTTCAGCAATGACCTTGGACGTGACAGACAATCCCAGTCCACTTTTTCAGTTGTTTTAAAAATTCAAGGAACAGTTTGTATTCAGTGTCCATGGAGCTTGGCGGTAATTAGTAATTTTCTCACTTCGATTGTTGCTTGCTGTGTTTAAACCAGAGGGACACATTTATTTTTCCAATGGACCAGTTTGACATACTATCCACTTAGATATACGGAATCGGTGGGAGAAAAGAGGGGATATAACAGATGCATAATCATTTCTCAAAATTTTGAACATGCGATCTCCTCATCCTATGATGTGTAAAGAAGTGATTTAAATTTCAGGTTTCCCAGTGTGATAAATTACCTATGCCAAGAAACATGAGCTTTGCTCACCTTCAAACGCTTTCTAGAACATATGAAATTGGTTGGATGTAATATTTGAGTTTCTATCTCATCAGGGATGTGTGTAAAGTGGTGAACATTTCACTGATGATTCTGGTAAGGGCCCCAAGTATTGCCCATTAATATCTAAACCTGACAGCTATCTCCGTGAGGTAGTGTACTGTAGTTCCTAGGTGATGACTTACTGGGACACCTGATTCCGTTTCAGATTCAGATTTATTGGTTAAGGATAGAAGGCTTGGAGCCTATGTTAATCCTTTTCTAGTAAATTTCTGTGGTTGTCCAAACCGTTCTTGAATGAATCAATTGAGGTTCCAGACACCACTTCTGGGAGTCGTTTCCAAGAGTTTATGATTGGGTGTGAGAACCAGTACTCAACAGCAATATGATTTCTTCTTGGCTTTTGAACTCTCGTGCTATGTCCTCTAAGGTGTTCCAACCTGGTGGGAAGGAAAATAGAGAATAGCTCAGGTCCGTAGTCATTATTTATAATTTTAAACATTGTGATTAAATCTCCTCTCTGCCTACGGTATGACAGGGAAAAGAGATTTAAACTGTCTAGTCTTTCCTCGTATGATAAGTTAGTCATGTCGAGCACCATACGTGTTGCCTTCCTTTGAACCCTTTCTAGAATGTGTGAGTCTCCTTTAAGACAAGGACTGGCTGCCTGGATACAGTTTCCTAGTCTTGACCTCACCAGAGATGTATATAAGGAGGTTAACATATCTCTGGTGATTCTAGTAAAGGCTCTGCGAATTGCCCATAAGGACCTGAAACTACGTGCAGCCACCGCTCGACAGTGTGCTGTAGTTTTTAAATCGTGGCTAATTATGACACGTAAGTCCAAGTGAGTCTGAACTGATGGAAGTGTTATTCCCTCGTAGGAGCTGATGCTTGCTTGTCCGATGCTCATGGTTGCACATTTTGCCACATTGATGGGGAGAATCCATTCTATCGACCACTGACAATTTGTTAAGGTCCTCTTGCAATGTGGACGTATCACTGTTGTCCTTCAGCTCTCTCCAAATTTTTAGGAGGACCATAGGGGAGTCGGTGAACAGAGATAACTCATTGATATACAAAATAAATAGGGGAGGTCCGAGTACCGTGCCTTGTGGCACTTCGCTGCGCACTGCTATCCAAGAGGAGAATTTTGAGTTTATCCCAACCCTCTGCCTCCTATCTATGAGAAATTCCCTGAGCCAGTTTAGTCATCTGCCTTGGATACAATAATTTTCCAACTTCATGAGTAGTCTTTTGTGGGGTACTTTATCAAAGGCTTTGCTGAAGTCGATGAAGACGACGCCAACAGATCTTCTGTTGTCCCTTGATTTGACCCAGCTTTCCCCTCAGTGAGGAGGCTTGATAGGCATGAGAGGTTTTTTTGGAAGCCGTGCTGTGCTCTGGATAATATTTTGTTGTTTTCCAGATATTCTATGATGCTTTTCTTGATGATTCTTTCCAGTGTCTTGTTTAAAGTGCTGGTGAGACTAATATGCCTGTAATTAGAAGGGTTTTGTCTTGATCCTCCTTTGTGGATGGGGGTTACTATGGCGTCTTTCCAGTCATGTGGCAACACTCCATTTGGGAGAGAGAGAGCTTGAAGATCGTGGTCAAAGGGCCGGCTAAGTGAGCTGACAGCTCCTTGAGAAGCCTTTTCCCTGCTAGTTTCATAAGCAGTTGAGCACTATGCCTTGGTCGATGTCAACGGAATCTATCCCGTATTCCTCTGATGCAGCCAGAGCTGATCTTATAGGGAGTGATGACTCCTGTGTAAAGACTGCCATTGCTTCTGCTTTTTCTTGATCTTCTTCTATTGTGTCATTGTCAATTATCAGGTTTGGGATACCATTGGATGTTTTATTCCTGAAGTTCATGTACGAGAAAATTTTCTTAGGTTGTGCCTTTGCATTTTGAGCCAGATGTGCTCTGAACTTCATCCTTGATTGGTGGATTTCTGCAACAGCTTTATTCCTAGCAGTGTTATATAATTTCCTGGTCTCAGGAGTCTCAAGTGTGGCAAACAGGTTCCACGTCTGAGTAATTTACGAATCACTCGGTTTCTCCAAGGGGGGCAATGTTTCCGACCCTTTGAGACAGACCAAGGGATAAAAGGTCCAGTTACTTGGGCGTAAAGTTGTTTAAATTGGTTCCATGCGACTTCTACTTGGGACTCTAGGTTGATGTACCAGTTCACTGAGTTGGCTGCTGAAACGATCGCATTTATATCAGCTTTCCAAACGTTTGGTCGAGCTGGGGTTTTGGCCCTTGCTGGTGTTGCTGCGAACTTGAAAGTGAGCACAGCATGATCACTTCTTCCTAAAGGAGGAAGATGTTGTATGAGATCCACATCCTCAACTTGAGAGAACAGTAGGTCCATAGTTGAGGAGGCGTGCTGTGAGTCATAGCGCGTGGGCCTTATGAGATGTTGGACTAGGGCCAGCGATATACTAGATTCCAGCAGTTTATGACCAAAGGAGTTGACTGAAGATGGAGTTGTAAGGCTCGTCTAGTCAACTGTTGGGTTCGCATATGAACTGAAGAGAGTTCTTTTCCCTCTTTATGGCGCTGATGCTTGCGTGCCCAAATGTCCATGTTCACTCACTTCGCTATTTAGTGTTTGGATTAGTTTAACATATCGTTGAGATCTACTTACAACGTAAGCATGTTGCTGGTATCCTTGTGCTCAAGAATTTAGCGTGGACAATCATGAGGGATTTTGTGTGCACAGGAAATTTGTTAACACATGGAATACAAAAAGTTTGCAAAGTACATTTCTTTTTGGCGTACCATTGCTTACAGTTGTCCACGGAAAGAGATTTGAGTTGGTCCTTGTCTCGTACGAGGAATTCCTTCAACCTGTTTAGCAGGCCTCCCTTGATTCCAAAACCTTACGATTCCATGAGCAGTCTTGTGTAAGATACTCTGTTGCAAGCTTTTCTTAAATCTATGAAAACAACATCGGTGTTTTTGCTGTGCCTTGATTTGATCCATGTTCCCCTTGCTGCAAGGTTTGTAATATAGACGAGACTTCCTCAGAAGCTGTTCTGCACTGCATATCAGGGTGTCTTCCAGGTATTCCATAACGGCTCTCATGATTGTTGTTTACAGTCACTGGATCAAGGTGTCAACAAGACTAATAAGCTTGTAGTGTGAAGGAAAGTGTTTAGATCCTCCTTTGTGGATGGATATTATTATTGGATCTTGAGTTTTACCATTGCGTCTTGAACTAGGTGCATTTCGAACTTCGTCCATGATAAAGCAACTCCTGCAATGGCTGGCTGTAGTGTACGCCTTCCTGGTTTATAAGTCCTAAGGCTGGTGAACAGTGCGTCGGTGGCATAGCGGTTAGGACGCTCGCTGACCATGCACATGGTCCGGGGTTCGATCCCCGGCCGACGCACTCCTTTACTTCGCTAAGCCAGAAATAATGCTGGTGAAGGGGAAAGGTTGGGCATGAGGCTAGCAACCTCATCCTGTAAAACATACGTTGCTACAGAAACTTCAAGCCACTAGTGTGAAGCCCTATGTTTCATTGGGGAACGTGAAAGAAAAGAAAAGCCTGGTGAACACTTTCCAGCACTTGTGTTTACACATAAGTAGTCAAAACGTCTCCCAGTTTAACCACGGAGACCAAAGTTTTCCACCGTTGGGGACAGACCATGGAATAAAGGGTTTGGTTATCCGGGCATAAGATATAAATTGTGAGACGAAGCAATTTGTAGTCAAACACAGTTGAAATGCACCTTTGTATATGCGTTTATCAAAGGCTGCTGTAGTAGCTAAGTAATCTTATTTTCATACTAGGGTTGATAGCTAATGGTTCCTTGGGACAATAGAGCACATGGAAAACATTGAATGAAGTCTTGAAGTTTCCCTATGTTGTACCAAAATTTAACCAATTAAGATGAAATTTTCACATTTGAAAGATACTCCTTAAATGTACTCTCTATACAAGAGATTTTTAAGTTGCTTAATATCCTCGTAGTTTCAGCCTTTTACTTACAACATTGTGTTGGAGGACTTCCGTTTTATGCTTTTTCATAATAATTTTAAGTGATATTAAGTTGCGAGATATGGAGGAACGGATGGTTGTTCTAAAAATCTTCGCTACATTGTCAGTGATGCTTCTCTTGCTTCTATCTCGGCAACCCGTAATGGCTACAAGCAATTTTGACCTGATTTTCTATGGTACATTATACCTAAAGTGGTGTCACTTTAATCTGAAATATCTGGTTTTGCTCTATCTAGCAAACAGTTATGTTCGCCTTTGTCTACTCAAACATGCGTACACATATCCTTTTGTATTTTTTATAGGTATCATTACAGGTAATCAATAATCACAGATTCCTTTCAGTTTTGAATGCAGTAGATAAATATCCCTTTAATCCTAGTGGCATATATCTATGTCAATATTAGGTTTTTCCTCGACAGTCTTCCGAGTGTAATGATATCACAATTTTCGGTGACAGGTTTGAGTTACTGACCATCCTGCAAAAGAATCAGAATTCTACCTGTGTCTTTTGAATCATTTTATGATTATCTACTAGTTTATCGTAGAAGTAGTAAAAATGAAAAAGACCGATCCCGAGAGCATCGTTTAATTTGATAAACAATGCATTTTTTGTAAAGTAGGTTAAATGTAGAAGTGGGCTAAATAAAAATCCACACTTATAACTATTTTACTCCCTGAATGAATCTCATATCAACGTCATTATCAGTGATTACAATTTTTCCATCTAATAATCTCTAGAAGGCCACTGATTTACATTGTTCTGAGGATGTTTAGCTCCTTTTATTGTTGTTTTCAACTAGAAATAACGTTCATAATTGTCGTGACTAATTCCTTATAGATTTAGTTCTTGCCCGCACGATCGGCTGACTTCTTATTCCAACCCAGCCTAACTTGATGGTCACGTTGTTCCAAATGCCGATCCAAATAATGAAGGAAAAAATACTGGATTAATGCAAGAATGTAGAAGAATGTCCCCTGTGTGTCTTCAAAGTGAACTAAAACATCGTTTAATTCTCTTCGTCCATTGCATGGGGAGATGGCTAAACCCTGATTTCAAACCTCCAACGACTGGCGTATGAAGCTCACTAGAGCTCACCGGCAGACGTAGGGACAAAGGGCTTGTTGGATGTCCTGGATGTCTGGCCCCATTCAAAAAGGCGTATGAACCGAACTCCGGTCACCGGCTGCCAATGGATAGTGGACTCCATACTCCACTCCTACTGCCTTGTAGGTCACACTTGGTTGTGTAAAGGCTAGAGCTGCACTCTCAAACAAAAGGCCAAGTGATTCTGGGGACATCACTCGTACCAAATTCCCATGGAACTTCATGAACTCTCTTACAAACGACTGTCAAATCAGTTCTAAATCCCTCGCCATTACCATCTTGGTGATGTCGCAGGGGTGGAAAGCTGAAAACATGGATTGGTACAGCCAAGGTTGATATGGAGTGCCTGGGGCTACAAACCGTCTACGGACTCCGTTTGTGGAACAAGAATTGGATAACCCTGTCGCAAAACCTTGCATCAGATCGCCGCGCCTGGGCAGCGATGATTCGAGATGTTCATGAAGCCGGCTCATCCTCCCTTAGGAGATAGCCGAAGTAAGGTAAAGTAGTAAGTCTCTTCGTCAGAAGGTTAATAGTTGTTGCATATTATTACATGTTAGCTTTAAGCTATTATCATTATTGCACGTCCAGAATTTGATGTACTGATGGCTGTTAAAAATTATCGAAGCCAAACCAAACAATTTTTCATTCATTGTCATCAGTCGTCTATCGCAACTGATTGTCTTTGTTTCTTCTTGTTTGGCATTAATGATATAATTCAGGAGCCAGTAAAACTTATAAAAACCCTCGACTAGAGCCTTTTTGTTTCGTATAGCTTTGAGAAAAATTTGTTTAAACAAAGATAGTTGTATTCCAATTTTTTCCAAATTTTAATCGTTTCAGATTCACAAACAGAAGCAGAAGATTATGATGCATTTGAAGAATTATTGGCTGAGTATGATGCTTATATTACTAATATTCTGCTTTGATCAGGTCACAAGAACCATCATCAGATTTTGATGTTACTGTTGGACACTTAGAAGATATAATGATGAGTAAGTTAAACTTCTATTTGAGTGCGCTTTTGGAATGAATGAATAAATACCTTTCACTAATTGTTTATATTCTCTATGGTTCATGTTGCCACATCATATATTAACTGAGCTAAATGTTTAACGTGGGATTTCGCACAAAAGTGCAGCATTTCAAGTTGCCAAATTTTCGTAAAACACACTGAGACAGAGGAAAGAGAAGAAATTCGAAGAATTAGTGTCAGTAAAAAGTTTGAACATTATGGAATAGATCAAATATATTATAATTATATTACAATAGTTAACACAGTAAGTTTTTGCTTTTTGGTAATATTTTGAGCCAAATTGTTGCTCGTGATCACACCAACTTTCGAAAAAATTGCAAGGAATTAAAATGTACAAGAGTAGAATAATTACGTGATAAAAATCCAATAGATCTACGAGATCATTGAGAGTCAAATAATCTAAATCTTCCTACGTGGCTCAAAGCAACGGTCAAAGACTTCGTAGGTTACTTTCATGTTTTGGTCTGACCACCCCAAACTATTTTCCAGTCAAATCCCAGGTCAGCTAATACCACCCAATGAGGAATGTACTGGCTTGACATGCTTGAAACTTTCCAATCACATTAGTCGATGCAGCTTCACAACCCCATTGAATGACTTAACCTCTTTAACTAACACTGCCTAACCTCAATATTACTCACCATATTCTATTACTTAGCACGAAAGATAAAACGCAAATGTCTCTGGTCAAAGACAACTAGCCTCCAACACTCAGTCACCCAAACTGAGAGATAGTTAAAGTAGCGTCACTGCTGGAATCTGTTTTACTTATCCATTATAATGAAGGTTTTTGTATTTCCCAATGAATGAAAAACAAAACGATATTGTTTTTACAGACGTTTCGCTATTTAATGCTAATAGCTTTATCAAAGTAATAATAATAGTCATTAGCATTAAATAGCGAAACGTCAGTAAAAACAATACCGTTTTGTTTTTCATTCATTGGGAAATACAAAAACCTTCATTATAATGAATATCATATACCCATTGCTCAGATTTTTTTCAAATTGTTAAAAGTGAACTTGGTTTAGACATATATTTTTTACTTATCATCGGTGTTTCGCATCCCTTTTCCCTAATGAATCTAAATAGTTATCTAGTACTACCTACTACCGATACCTTTTCCGTATCTCGCTTTTGTCTCCCACCATTGTTCACTGTCTTTTTGAGGACCTCTAGTCACACTGCATTTTAGCAGCCTTTGCTCCTCAAACCTGGCAGAATCAGTTTTCGTGCGTCAACCAGTTCGGATGAAACAACAGAAATCCACAGGCTTTGCGACTGTTTTTGCAGTAGACTACACATTATGCCAGAGTTTCTCAGGATGGATATTACTGTCAGTTTCAGATAGGCGTTTAGTTATTTGTTCCTTTGCTTAAAGACTGTGTCTGCGTTAAGTTTATCGCTTCCACGGACTGGTGGGTGATCATAATCTACTCAGGTGTTTTAGGAGTGGCAGTCTTTAACTGACCGTCTCCATCAATAGGTTATAGCTACGTGATTTGTTTGCGTTCATCATTGATTCGATTTTGGAAATCGCCAGGTGAGAGCTCATCTTGTACTTCGTCCGTATAGCAGTCTATTGATGCCTAAGGAGAGACTTTGTAAAGGCGTAAATGGGTATCACAATCTTTCCTTCTTACGCATACATTCAGCTGGACAACGCACACTAGACTTTTCACAGGAATCCTACAAAGCGGCTATTGCTTGTCATAGTTCCCAATGCTCATCCTATACCAGCAGGTGCATGCAAACTACCGCAAGAATTTCCTGACACCCGTAAGATAAACTGTAGATTCATCATATTCTCTAGGTGGGGTTAAGCGAATAGCGACTCTTGCGTCTTGTATGTGTCCCCGAAACTTATATTCCATAACCCGAGATGCCGAAGTTCTGGGTAGTGAGGCTAGTTGTTCTACTTGGAATAAATGTCCAGATGCTAAATGCTCCATTGTAAAGTTGAGACTGTACTTATCTTACATCCATAGTGGGCCATTTACTGGTATTCCATATCTGTTCTCTTCTTTCTGTATGGTGTTTTGAATTCTGGCAATTTGACGAGATATGCTTTGTGCAGGATCTGTGTCGGTTGATCTATAACATTGACATCTATTAGCATATTATAATGTGAAGAGTTTATGCTTTTCAAATAAATGTAAACTCAGTCATTTCTAAATTTTTTCTTTAGGTGATGAATTCCGAAGTGTACAAGATAAATTTATGGATGCATATTATAACGAATTTGAGGATACTGAAGAGAATAAACTATGCTATACAGAAATTCACAATAAATACGTAAGTGAAATATATTCATCTCTTCCTTTGGTTTATATAATCTTCTTTATATGCAAAAATAACAACATTAACTTTTAGATCAGTACAGTTGAAAGAATGTTAGAAAAACAATTATGTGAAAGAATGCCTAATTTTTCAATGCGTACATTTATGGACAGTCTTGCGTAAGTGTGTAACTTTTTGTATTTGTAGTGAGTAACAGAGCAGTCTTTATTCACAGTCATTAGTGAATATATGTTTGCTAACTTAATTCAATTGAATTCGTAACCTACAGTGTCCTGTTGAAAACGTAGAAAATCTACCTTAGGGTCAATCACTGATATGAGATTAAAGTAGCTATACAGTTAACTGACTTTAATGAATTTTCTTCATCATTGGTTAAACTTAACTGGAATTCCACTGGAAGCCAAAGAGCACTGAACATTTGTTTCGTTCTAGTTAGAGATTTGTTGATGGAATGCAGCCATAATCCTGTCCAAGATCGAACTCAACAGTGTGAGGTCTTGCAGAAAGCATGTTAATATTTAGTCACTGGATTGAAATACGCTATGTGATGAAAATTACTTAGAAAACGAATCAGTCATTCAGAATTTAATGAATCATATAGCATATTTATGTTCGCTAGTGTTAAATATTAGAACGGATCTCCTGAAGTTCTGGTGAGAAGTTGTAGCCTATACAGTCAACTAAGTTTGACGTGTATCAATTACAGTAGACGCGTTGGAATGGAAGGAGTTAGAAAAATGGACGACTGAATTCGAGCTCAGTTATGGAATTACAGCATGCGTTTTAAAAAGCTTTACAGTGTTCATCCTGTTTGAAGTTACAAGTGTAAAAAACTTACAATTTCCGAACCAAAGCGATACAGCTACACAGTACTCATTGGTTTCCAAGGATTCTTTGCCACATTCTATCAACTCCGATACATGTTTTGGAAATATTCCTAATAAACCAACTAATACGTTAAAAAGTTTCACTTCCGTTTTTCATTTAAAGTAGTACAATTAAAGGCCCTTTAAAATTTCCAGAATAATGGATACTGAACAAACAATACTCTTTTCGATAACATCATCATCAGGCTCTACAGTTATATATACATTATAGTGAATGAATGAATTAGTGTTATGAACAACAATAATGTTTAAATAACATCGAATCAATAATAATATCAGTGGATTAAAGTTCGATAACATCAACATAAAAATAAATTGAATGTCAGAAAAATTAGGAAAGATAATATTACAAATTCATGAATTTATGTTCTATACTGAAGGCCAGGACAGTAGTAGTGGCTGGACTTACTTCTTTTGCACACAAAGCACTGGTTGTTTCACGCGAATTACAATAGCCTCTGCTGTTTGGAGCATGCGGTGCTTAGATGTTTTTGGCAATTTATTAGGCGCCCGGTAGATTATAGAAAAGGATTCTTCCACGCTGGCTTTGTGGCCGGTTTGCACCAGGTGGTCTAATATCGAATTGTTGATGGTTTTCACTTCACCTTTGCTTAGCCATACTGGGAGATGTTCTCGAGCATGAGAAATCAAGTTACTAGAGCGACGGTCGCTGTAACTCATTCCTCAAGCGCAGTTGAATTGGTAGATACAATTTGAAGTATTTGGTTTTGTAGGGATTTTGTTTGATTGCATGAAGGATTTCATCATGAGCTGACATCAGTGAGAGAACCAGTGGAAAACCTGGGAGTACTGGACAGCTGTTTCACCCTAGTTTGGGACTCTTCAGCAGTACGCACCTACCGGGATTCGAACCCAGGACCTTCTGGTTACAAGGCGAGCTCGTAGACCATTGAGCCACTGGGACCCAATCCAGTGGTCCTTGAATCCCAACAATTTGAAGTGGCTAGTCTAGGTATTTCATCTTTCAGTCGAGGAATCACCATCGGTCGTTTAGAGAATAAGGCGTGTAGTTCGCCAGCATTCGAACTTCTTTGAACTGATTTTCTTAATTTCTTCGTAATTATTTCACTTGGTATATCGCCCTTGAATTGCAGTCGTATATAAAGAGGTTTCTTGTTTACAGATAATGAGTATTCCTTTTCCGCTTTCTTGGTCATGTGTTTCTTGATAAATTTGTCGAGATAGCTATTTTAGATCAAAGTATCATATACAATGCTTAATTCATCTTCAATTACTTCTTCTGAACAATAGCTTTGACTTTGTGGCTGAGGGTCTTTACAAAATTATTTTTGTACTTGAGAGGGACGAAGCTGTGAAAATGTGTATATTGTCCTGTCCATGTACTTTTTCCATGCAAATTTATTTTTATGCTACCATCTGGTTTTCTTGTAAGTAGGACATCCAGGAAGGCAATTCTGGTTTGGGATTCCTCTTTGTACGTGAATTTCATAGCCAAATGTACTTCATTGAATTGAGTTATAATTGTACTCCTATCCGTATCATTATCACAAAGAATGAAGGTGTCATCCATATACCGGCAATAAAATGAGAACTTTCTGATAAGGTTGTTCAAAGGTCCATTTTCTAAATGACTTCGAAAGAAATCAGCCAAAATGGAACCCAATGGGGAGCCTATCGCCACTCCGTCCACTTGTCTGTAAAGTGTGTAAAGTGTCAAATTTGAAGTTTACATTCATGGTACACCTTGATAACGATTCTTCCAGGATTTCAGTATGGACGCCAATGTTTATCAACTGGTTATCCACTTGTTCAAATATGTAGTTAATTGTTCCTACTAGGGGCACATTTGTGAATTAAGATGTTACGTCCAGTGATATCATGGTTTTGTCCTTGATATTAATATCTTTGATTTTGTCAACGAATTCAAATACATCTTTGACGCTATATTTCACTATCTGCTGATGCAAAGGTGTAGGAATATTTGCTAATTATCCAGCTAGATCATGGTAGGCAGAATTTCGCATATCAAGTATTGGTCTTAACGGTACCTTCAGTTTATGTACTTTAGGTAGGCGATACAATCTCGACGTGTGCGTGCCCGTAGGCCTGATTTCTTCATATAAACTTTCAGAAAATATCTGCTCCTCCCTTAGTTTCTTCAAACATCTGGTTAATTCATTCTCTATTTTGGTATAGAAATCTTTCTTCTCCTCAAGTTTTTGAAACTTCTGTGTGTCCTTCAATATATCATTCATCTTTTTAATATAGTCACTTCTATCGAGAAGGACTACTCCTGATCCTTTATCAGGCTTTGTGATTACCAGTCTCCCATCATTTATCAGTTTCTTTAGTTCTTCCCTGTGCTCCTTTGTCAAGAAACTTTTACTGTCACATTTGAGGTTTTTGTACTGATAACAACAATCCACTAGATTGGATTTGAAGCGTTCTAGTTCCAGTGTGAATGATGGAACTAGATATATATGTTTATAATCATATCTGGTGAAAATTAAATTAATATTGTGAAGCTATTACAGATTGCAAATAGATTTCTAAGGAGTTTTGATTGAAGAATCATGATAGCACTTTGCGTAGAAACGTAATAGTTGAAAACAGATCTTATAGTTGATTCACTGAAAACTCTTTCGAGCTAATTTTTCTCAGTCACCGTCTTTGTGTAATTATTGTAAACTGGGAGATATAGCCCACTGATTAATTTATTTTTTCAAAATCCAACACAATTACTGCAGTCAGATATAATGTAGTGATGGCAATTTGGTTAGATTATAAGTGCAAATCATTACAATGCAACCGAACAAATTCATAGTGAGTGTTTTAGCGACGCTTATTATGTAATCGATGTTTTGGACTCAAATGGTAATCTTTCTCGTAGCACTTATCACCTCTAAATGATATTTGTCTTGAGGTAAAAATAAGAGAATTTAACTTGAAATAACAGTTTATTCGCAGGCTTAAATTCTACCCCGAAAATATAAGTACCTGACTATTCTCTTTTCTTTTTTCTGTATAGGCCAAACAGTGACTGTTTAGATGGAGAAGTATTTGAAATGTTATATACATTCTCAGATTTCCTTGCATTCAAGGAAATGATGCTCGATTACAAAAAGGTAAAAATTGATAAATATTTCTCTAAATGTTCGCCTAGAAATTATTTGATTGTAACGTTAATAGCATATGTGCTGATGATTTCAATTAAGGTATAAATACTTCTGTAGAGTCTTTAATTTCGTATTACAAGCACGGTTGCCCGAATTAACCTGATTGTTACTTTTATTGCCAAGATTTTGAGTAATTTCAGCATACAAAATGTTGGATATTGGCGTAGATATTGTTTTAATGTAAGAAAAGAGTTTGGGCACTGCAATGGAATCTGGTTCCATACCAGATAGATTCATCTGCAAGAACACAGTGATATAGTTTTAATAACTGGGTAACATTTTGAGCACAATTTATTACCGACAATCATGTCAACGAATTTGCAAGACTTCCTGATCTGGTTCTTATAACTTCTTGCTTTTTTGTTGCAATTTTCCATATATCATGGATAGGGGTTGCACCATTTCTATTGCACGTACTCGGCGGTTGACTTTTTTTTTCACCTAACTATGCTGCTTTTTAATACTTTCATCTTATTATCCTATTCTGTTGTGTGATCACATGCAGGTGAATACATTGCAAGTGGTCTGTGGTCATGGGCAGTAGTTTTGCTCGAAATATTACCAAAATCAAAAGACTTATCATTACATGTCAGCAACCATTAAAATATAAGTATAATTAACTGATGTATCCCACAATTTACAAGCTTTTCAAAGACATTGTTGAGAGTTTTTTTTATAAATGTGCTGTGAGCAAAACAACAAACCAGTAGTACAAGTACTGTAGTTAAATAATTTACTATACACATTTATCTGTAGTCTAACCAAGCTCATTTAGATTGCAATTAACTGTTTTCATCATCTGACATAGTCTTAAAGCTCGCTTCAGTGGGTGTGAAACCCGATAGAGAGGGAAGCCTGGGCGTTAGGCTAGCTACCTCACCCCATAAAACACACCACTGCCACGAAAATTTCAAAGCTCAAGCTTCAAGTCTATATTCTACTCGGAACTCAAAGGAATGAAAAACAGTGTACGTAGGTTGAGTCGCATATAGTTGGTTGTGTTTTTATATTGTCAACTCTCTGGAGTAGCTAACAAGAATCCTCGTGGTTTGAACTGTTTATATTTACATGCACGGCTGATAGTTTTAAAGCTTTCGAACGAAACTATTATCTGGTGTTTAGACCATCTCAATGAGGCTAACATAGGGCATTAGTTGAGAATAATAATCTCCAACTACTTACTTATATAAATCAGTAGTATGCATTTTACTAAACTCATTTAACTTTTGTTTATTCTTCTGTACTTCATTTTATGAATTCAAGTAGTGTGGGTTGATACGATATATACAACTGATTACTATGATAAGTTAGAAAATACTGACATCAGTTATTAGTGCAAGTACTTGATGCATCTTGATATTAGGATAAAGTTCACCCTGAAACAATAAAACTCAGTCACCTAAAGTGAGTGGCAATAATCAGCAGCCTGGTCAGAAATAGAATAAAATTGTTAAGCACAATAAATGCGTGTGTGACTGTGAATATGCGTGGAAACATTTGAAATCAGGAAATAGAAACAGTGCACGTCTCTCTCTCTCTGCAAATATATATATATATATATATATATAATGGGATTACCAAACGCACTGATTATTCATCAAATTGTTACCGATGTAACTAGTTGTAGTTGTTGATAGAAATCTGTCTGTTAGGTGAATAATCTTCTGTTGAATGTGTTCCTTGTGTAAATAGCTCTGTAAACGTGACACTAAGTGACAAAAATGTTACTTATGACAAATGAGAAGTTTGGCTCTTAGGCTTTATATTAATTTATAATATATAAAACTGAGTTCAACTAGGCTGTTTGTTATATTCTGTGTAATAATAAGTAAATTGTCCTTACTTTATCCACTTGGGTCGAATTTGTGTTGAAACACGGCAAATTTATTGTATGGCTATCGCTACTTGGAACAGAAAGTTGTTTTATGTCAGTCACATGATTGCCAGAACAGGTTGTCATTTCATTTACATTGAAGTAATTATGGACTTCTTAGTGACCGAAGAGAAGACGGAGGGGATGAAAATAACCAACCAACCACAACAAGCACCAATTACTATCAAGGGGAGGTAATTTCCTTCACTAATCTACAAGTGGCATGGATGAGGATGTCAAAACCAGAATCGGAAAGGCAAGACAGTCCTACATCAATCTGAAACCAGTTTGGAAACCTGCATTCAACATATCGAACAAGATTCGGATTTTGAACACCAATGTCAAGTCAGTTAGTGTTTTTATGTTTTTCAGAAACTTGGTGTGTCACAGAAAGCATTTATAACAGGTTGTAGACCTTTATCAACAGTTCCCTTCGCTCCACACTGAAGATTAAGTGGCCAGAAATAATTACCAACAAGAAACTATGGGAACCAACCAAACAAGAACTTATTGCTCAATAATTATTCTTGAGAAAATGGAGATGGACTGTACATACACTGAGAATGCAGTTGAACGGCATCGCGCACCAGGCCATCGCTCGAGTGGGAAACGACGAAATGGGCTTGGGTCCGAGATTAACATCGAGGAGATCGTATGATGAAGCTATGAAAACTTATGAGAAGTCGTGGGGCGACTGTAAAGAACAGAACATAATGGAGCTATGCTGTTGAAACCCTGTGTTCCACTCGGAACCCAAGGGAACAATAATAATAATCGGCACTGAAGATGTTGTCTAGAAGGACAATGTGAGATTCTCAGTTGAATCACGCAACGCAAAGAACACAACTACAACAAAGACCTAGACATCACTTTGGCTTTAAATACTTACTAGGGCAGATGAAGGGATGTGCTAGTATGAACGCCTTGTATAATCCTGTTGCACACTTTAAAGCTATTTATCTATTGTCGACCTAACTCACACTGATTTACCTTCATGAATGAAACACGAGCGTAAGTGTAAGTTAATTAATGTCATTGAATGTATTTCGGTTTTTTTCAGATGCTGTAATCGTTTTCATTACAACAGCAATGATTATTTGCATATTCCATTAAATTCTCTTTTTCTGATACTCAAAATAGGTCAAAACAGGACAAACAGTTAATTTGGAATTGGCCAATACCTATGTCACGTGTAATTCTCAAGTTACAGATCCACTAGTTCAATTAAGTGGAAATCACAGATCTTATGATCTGTTTCCTTGTATTACAACAACATGTTCTAATGGTGAACAGAAAGACTGTAGTAATGGGCATTGATGTGCTTATGTGTATGTGTTTATACGTGTATTTATAAAGCATTTACATATAAGGTAAAAGTACATATATTCAAAGCACAGTTTCCCAGTGTACTTAATAACTTGATTGCATTTTTCATGACAATAGTTAACTTTTACCGTTTTCTGTTCAAACACAGAAATCGATATGTTATATAAGGTTATTTTTATTGAAGTGATTTCAAAGGATAGTATACCTTAAAAAAATAATTTTACATTAAATTCCTTTGATATGAAAGCTAATTGTACAGTATATTGAGAGTTAGCAGTGTCTTTCTCTTCAATTCACTCACTTAATAATAAAGAAAGAAATTAGATTTGAATTGTTTACTTCTGCAGAATGATCTGAATTACTTATATGTTGGACCTTCTCACAGAGAAATGAAAATGTAATCATAACCGGTAATAAAGTGATATCGAAAAACGGGAAGATTTGTCCGTCTACTGAACACGCGAATGATGCAAACTCAAATTCCATAATACAGAGATAAGGAGTGAATTTTATTGAAGAGAGAATGAATTTCGATAACAGTGAAATAAGTCTGCCATTCCGTTTAGACTGATATTGACCAAAGTGGTTGTTTGTTTATTATCAGTCGCATTTGCTTTGTTGGTTAGACGGAGGGGAATTTGAAATTCTTCACCACCTAGTAATCGCTAAAATAATATAGTTGATCGGAATTTGTTTGAGCACCGTCAATATAACAGAAAGAAGAACAAGAAAATAGTACTATCTGAACTCATTTAGCGAATAGTGACACTGCATCAAAGTAGAGAAGCCACTAACAGTTCTATAATGACTTCCAAACAGTCTATCGAAAGGTGCGTGGCTACGTTTCCTAGCCTAAACTGTACAAAGTTCATAATCTAGAGAACACTTCAGTTTGGGAAAGTTTGTTAATGATACACAAATGAATTGACGTTACTGAATTAAGCAGTGTCGAGATATCGGACGCGCCATTTTATGAAGAAATGCGATTTAATCACTGAGCTCTTATTTCACAACAATTGATTTTCATCTACTTGCCTTGGGTAAAACCATTGAGATTATGTAATATTATCAAGTTGATCCTCGTATTGATCTAAGCCAGTAGTCGAGAATTTATTAAAAAGCATTTTATCTCATTCATCTTTTGTTTACTGTAATACTGCATGACGCTATTTACTCCTAACTGATTGATATTGGTTTGGTGCCATCCCTGTCAACCAGTTGTGCTTACTCGTAAAGCCGAATTTCACTCTAATATTCCCTTATTGTGTTTATGAAAACTTGAACTGACACATGTGAGTGGAAATTTTTAGGTTGACTCATCATCCTCATATATTTAAAACGAATAGTCTCCCTAGCGTTATTAATTGATGAAGTTTGTCTGAAAGATATGATGTATTTTGCGCAACACATTCCTACCGATGTGATCAAGTATCTAATTATTAATTCAATTTATGTGAAAATGAGAAGTTGACTTAAATAAAGAAAATAATGAAGTTGCTGGTATGCTCTACTGATTGGTATTAGTTGGTAACCGCCTGCATCAAACAGTACTATTGTAACAACAGAAGACAAGGGCCAGGCAACAGAACGTTTATTACGGAAAATCAACATATATTTATAGATTTTGATGTACATTATTGTAGGTTAATGTTAGTAGAAAATACAGTCTGTTGATTGGTTGTTTCTCACAGAAAGTTAACCTTGCATCTCTTTGTGGCTGTGTCAGTTCATCTATATGTTAACTGTATCCGCCTGTCCATCTTGACCTTGTTTTCACATGACTAACATTGACCTCAGTTACTGTCAACCAATTTGGCTAGCAACCATCTCTCACCACAACATGACTAATATTTGATACATAAACATTGACCGCAATTACTGTCAACCAATTTGGCCAGCAACCATCTCTCACTACACTATCATTTGCAAATGATGAATTAAAGTGGCATTTCGTAATAGGGAGGATAAGAATTGACATCATTCTTGGGAATCTAATTAGACAAGCACCACGAATGTACGTTAAGCTTAACATTTGATTATTTCTGCGGCTGATAGTAGTGGCTACTTCTATGAACAGTGATCTTCTCGGTATATATCAGCAAACATCACTCACGGCTTCTGTATAAAATCTTGAAAGCCGTCTTAACATCAGTCTTAGGGATCGTATAAACAATATACTTTTATGTGGACGGGGATGCTAATCTACTCAGTACCTTCGCTTATCTACCTTTCGAATTATGACTGCTTCTTAAGTCATCTTGGTACACGTCCCCCCACCTTCTCTTACAAAGTGCGTTAACTCCTCCCTTAGGAAGCGTATCTATACACATACATAAATAGATGAAACTCACTTGGGTGATACTTATATGGATATTGATAGCCAAATCAGTGTTTCATCTCATATCTTTTGCTCCTTTATCATTTTTCTAATTTAAATTAACCTCCTATTTCGTCATATCTTTATGAATTGAATTGATAAGCAGACATCTGATATGATCGTTTGAAATGCTTCAGGCATATATATCTTATTTTTCAGATAGATGTCATATTTTTTGATAAAGCTGAGTTTACAGATACAACTGAGTATGCATACTCTACTATATGCCTTGGGCTTAGTCAATGTTTAGTTTCAATATTATCTTGGTATTTATGTTTGTTTATAGTTGACTACACTATATAGAGTAATCTGTAGTTAATTTAGTACTCTGTTAGTAGTATGTGAGAGTAACTTAGTCTATTTGAAATACACAGGAGCATCGGTTTTTTATAGGTATAAGTGATCTAAAGAACTGCTACTTTTGAGAACTAAAAGAAAATATTCCTATGTAACCAAATAACAAAGACGTCAACAAAGATGTTTTTATTATGAAGAGTAAAGAAAAGTTTTCATCGTTACAAATGAATGCCGGAAACATTTATGTCATGATGTGAATCGAATAACAGACATTCATAGGTGATTCACTGACAGCGAGGTTGACCAGTTTTCTGTTGGTTTTTCAATCATGTGAAAATCATCAGATTACGATATAGGAAAACTGAGGCTATAATGCTTGAACTCATCAGGTAGCGGTTTGCAATTGTCATTGCACCTAAATAAATGTAGCATTAAAAAAAAGAACTGTTAATATAAACAAGAATCTGTGGGAAAATTATGCATATTTCGTCTAGACAGCTTAATTTTTAAGATCTCTGAAATAAATAGTCAATAGGATATGCTGAAACATGCTTGAAGATGCTTGACTTCGTAGGTAATATCACTTGGATACGTAAAAGGCATATTGATGAATTTATTTTTCAAATTACTCGTTTAAGTGACAATTAAAATAACTGCGAATTTTAGTCATTTCCAAGGGAATTATTAAGTTGTTATGATGAAGCGTCACTGCATTTACTTCAGGTTTTATTTTGAAAGGTAAAGAAAATTAGGAGGGAAGAATTACTTAATATTCTGGTTCACTATTCCATGGGCTTAGTGACTTTAAAGTGAAGCTTTGATTTCTCCCATGCAGTAGTTTCACAAAGACGCTGACGTCACTGATATCTTCTAAAGTGGATCAGCCCGTTACTATTCAAAGCTCATCATTCTAATTTAACTAGAAAGCTTTTTTCCATGATTTAGCCAGTTAGACATTAAGCCGAGAAGCGAATCGAAGTCGACGGACGCTAAAAGATATGTTACCGAATCATTCAAATATACAGCATTATGAGTGAGCTAGTATTTGGCCACATTTACTATAGTGTATTTGAATAGCCTAGTAACATACCTTACACAGTCAGCATCTAAATCTGTGCTACCCGAAACTTTGCAAAGAAAGCACCTATCTTGGAAAAATTTTGAATACTGAATGTTTAAGAAATGATTGATACCTGATGACTAGTCATTTAAGCTTCAAGGAGAAAATTTCAAAGACTACTTATGGAAGTCAAGCTCAATGAATGAAATCGTTTCTTAAGCTCAAGTTAAGCAGAAATTTCTATATTCTCTAGGCAACTGAGTTAAACAATATACAATTACGTTGAGATAAACACTTACGTATATGTTGTTTATCAGATTATTCAGTTTCGGACTACTTGTATACCATGACTGTTTTGATGTTTTTTAATTCTGTTCTTTACATTTAGTTACAGATAGGGCTGATCTTTTAAGAAATACAAAATGTTCACTTGACGATAGGTCAATAAACTGCCAAGACTTGATTAAATCAGTGAATTAATCAGCCGAGAAAGTAAACGATGCAACAACAGAAAGGCGTCAAACTTTTTATTTTAAACACTATTCTAAAAACAAGATAGGAGTGAAAGCCGAAGATCACATGATCACAATCAGTCGATTTTCTTCAAAGTACCAGAAACAACCAATTTAGCAAAAGACAGCCTGTAATTGAAAGGACCACCATACACCGTACAACAAACAAACGATATTTATATGATAACAAATAATAGAAACAAACCTATCCAAATTAACCAGGAAGATCAATCAATGCTTAGAAATGAAAACTACTGACCAAAGTAAATAATTCAACCCTTCACTGAAGTCATTTTCAAGAACTTATAAACTGAGTAAAGGAGGTCAAGTGACCTATAAACAGGTAGCATCAAGTCACACATACGGTTGATAGAATGGATTTGTATAAATGAGAAGACAAAAGCATTCAACTGTTTAACGATTTTCAAATCACATTAAAGAAGGAAGACAATCAGAATGTAACAGATAGCATCTGAAAGACACCATTTCAGAAAACACTTCAAATAAAACAGCCGAAGATAACACTGAATAATCGTCTAGCGTCAACCTATACGGGTGCATATTTTTACGTTACATAAGCATGCAAATAAAATACTTAAAGGAAGGTTCATTTTCACAATATAAGTAGTATGATGACTTATATACAATTTTTTTGACGACTAACCACAGCTACTCTCCAGATTCATAAGTCAGTATTAGTCAGCCTATTGTATTTGTCCTATTTCAAAAGCATTATCGAGGATAAAGAATGTTTCCGAGAAAGCTAGCTGTCTTAATTCTTAAAGCATGAGATTTCGGAAAATCAAAAGAAATATATACATACCTTCATTTTTACGATGTTCTGTCGAAGGAAAGAGCAACAGTAAATCGAAAATTTATCGTTTATTCTAGTCAAACAAAAAAATGTTCCAAGTCTTTATGCAATCACTTTGGTTACTGTTTAGAGCATAGTGATCCTCTGAATTACTCGTGTACAATATTTATTCCCTTGGTGTTAAATCGGAAGACTTTAATCTAAAATTGCTTCCGCATATTAGAAATAGGTTCTTTATATTCATTCAGAGGAGTCTTGCAAGAGTAGAATTTTGATACTATTTGTAGAGGGTGGTTTTATGTTAGGTAATTTTATTTCATATAACACAACTGACACAATATTAGTGAATGGATGACATTTCAAACAAAAGTTTCTACTCATAATCACATCACTGTTCTTCATAGGACTTCTTATCGTCTCCTATGTAACTCTACGGATTGTTTACTGTTCACGTCATTATAAAACACGTGTAATCGAAGTAACACAAAATAAATCCCAGATTTATGGAAAATTGTATTAAACAGACTGGAGGCAGATTTATATCAAGCAAGTTAGGAAGTTGTGTAAATACCCTGAGTTGTAAATTATGCTCTGGATTGTATACAGTCAGGAATACTGCATCAAATAAGTCTACCTAATACGAAAATGAGAGAATTGTGTCGCTTGAAATGTATACTCAATGTCGCGAATTTTCGAACATATCGAAATCATAATTTCACCCATATTCTTTAGAATGATTTTCAAGCTTCTGTGACAGTACAATGTGGTTCTTAGTAATGAATTTTCAGGATATGTTTCCCAAATTAAAATGTAATTTAATTCCTATAGACCTAGAAAAGTATTTCACTTACTAGACAGAACTGGAGTATTTGATTGTGCATATTCCGTTAGTCTCCTATCAAATTCTTCACCTTTTTTTAGAATTTCTCTATTGGATTCGATTACAGTGAAGCTTGTTTATGCTTTTTTCACGACAATAAGCCAGTTAATCCAGATATACGATAAAATAAAAAAATCAGAAGGAGATTTTATAGAATAATCTATTAATGAATACACGGTGGGGATCAGGATGAACGTTTCTTTTGATGATGGAATACTGTTAATTACAGCAACTCATAATCAAAGTAAAACCGCACTTCCTACCATAACTTGAACATATGCTGCCTATTGAGTTCAAATAGCATAAGTCCTGCATCTTAATTTTTTAATATACTAATATAAAAATACATAAATAAATGAGCATAATTAAATCCTATATGTTTTATTCTTCATTTATAACTTACTACCATGCTTGCCATGTGCTATAAATATGGGTTTAAACAAATTTCAATTACAAATTTACTAATAAACATGATGTTTACAAGGCACTCATTACAAAAAAGCTTAAAACGAAGCATTCATTATCAGAGAGACACATTTTTGTTGCATGTCAATAGGAGAAACCATTTAGAAGAAAGCCATGCTTGACTCAGTTTAAAAACCTTCAAACACATTGTAGCACTCCAGAGTTGAAAAGAATGGAAGAAAAGTACCTACAAACGGTCTTCAAAAAGAACGGTTATCCACAAAATTTCATCAAAAAGTGTTTAAAGTCGAATCAAAACACCAAGAAGAAACCATCATCAAAGACCACAAGAAAATTCATTCTGTCATACATGAGAAGTATCTCTGAAATAACAGCTAGAATACTGAAACCGTTTGATATAATATAGCACACAAGCCAGTAAAATCGCTTCATTCGAAATAGCAAACCAAAGATACAACAGAATATGAGATAAATTATACATTACAAATAATTGTATGAACTACAACAAATTACATTGGCAAGTGGCGTCCCTAACAAACAAATTTAATGATTTGGAAAATAAAAACGGATCACGAAAAAAAAAAAAAAATAAAAAAATATTTAAAGGACGAGGAAAGCTTCGCAACTAAACCAACCAGCTCAGAGAACACTATTAATTGCAAATCATCCACATGAGCTACAAATCTTCTCTATTATTTCAAGACTAAGATTTCGTTTATGATTCGAAACTAAGTATCTCAGTGAAAATATTAGTGATTTTATCACTGAAATGGATGTTAACGTATATGGCTAGTTTTGCTTCTGTTTTTTAGTAGAAATTTAATGGCTAAACAACACATCTCACTCGATCGGTCAACTGTTATCATCACTCCATGCTAATTACTGATTCATGAACATCAGTGGATCAGTCATGACTTGAACGGATTATCTGAAAAGTTACTGACTTGAATACTGGGTGACGAATGTTTAAATCTGTTGGGGGACATTAGTAATTTCAGTGTCATGGGTGCACCTTGCTATCATGTATAAAACATAGGTGCAAGCCTTCCTGTTGGTTAAATACTTTCAACTACTAGTGATGTATAGCGGTGAACACAAGTTTCGTATTATCCACATTATTGTCTAAACCACCAGTCTAATCAACACATTTGCATATAGGCACGTAGGACTTGAAAGTTACAATGATTACTATGTGATCACAGATTCGTGTACATTTTTTCTTGACTTATAATTATTTTATGCTAATCCGCTTCATTCATCGATATCAGTTAAGTGAGTTACTGTAACACAGGAAGTAGCTGGCCTTTTGTGAATACCTTGATATGATTATGACTGATAAATATGTCTGTAGCTTTATCCAATCAATAAAACTGCATCAAATAAGTTTAACTAATGTAAAAATAGGAGATTTGTGTCATTTGAGATATAATAAATTTTGAAAACTTTCGAACATATCTAACTCATAATTCCACCATAATCTTTAGAATCCCTGTCGAGTTTCTATAACAATACAATGTGGCTCCTAATTATGGAGTTCTAGAATATGTGTTTGAACTAAATATAATGGAAGTTCTGTAGACGTTGCTGGGTGAAACTGAAGTGGCTAACTGTGCCGATTCTGTCAGTCTATTATCAAATTCTTAACTTTACCTTTTCTAGAATTTCCTTTATTTCCCTATTGTAAATAATTGTGACGTGGCGCTTTTACTTATATCTTTACACGGCAATAAACCCACCGATTCAAACATAAGATTCAATAAAAAATCACTGAACAATCTGTCAAAAATGTCACTGAATATTTTTTTCCTGATGAACAGGCATTAATAGCATGAGTCAAAATGAAATTTTCTGTATGTTGAAGTATCGTTAACTACACTTGAGCATAGTCAAAGTAAAACCTTATTTCCCCGTTACGGTTTGAGCCTATCTTGTTGAATAAATTCCAATCACATTTTTGTTACGTTTTAATTTTTTAATTAGTCAATATGAAAACAGAAAAACAAGTTATCGTAATCAAATTCTATACACTTTTTCTTCAATTTTGACTTACAATCTTTCGTGTTTGTACCGTATGCTATAAATATAGATTTAAACAAATATCGGTTACAGATTTACTAATAAATATCGTATTTGCAAGGCATTTGTTATAAAAAGCGTAAAACGAAGCATTCAGTTAAATAAGGATATATTTTTTGTTACAGGGTGATAGGAGAAGTCAGCCTTGTTTGTCCTAGGTCAGAAGCCTTCAGCAGACTAAGATTTCATTCATGGTTCAAAACAGCGTATCACAATTTCCATGTTATTGACTTTATCACTAAAATGGATGCAGCTTGTTAGTCCTCTGTTTCTTAATCGAAATTTGATGATTAAACACTATACCTCATCCCATTCAAGCGGCTATCTTTGATCATCACCCTACGCTAGTTACTGATTCGTGAACATCAGCCAATCCTTCAGTAGATTAGTCATGACTTAAACAGATTATCTGAAAAGTCACCAACTTCGATACTGGGCAACGCATGTTTAAATTGGAAGGGAAAAATGAGTAATTGCAATATTGTGGGTGCAACTAGTTACCTTCATTCACAACACAGGTGCAAGCCTTCATGTTGGCTAACTACTTCCAACTGCTAATGATATGCAGAAGTTAACTCAAGTTTCGTGTTATCTACCTTATTTTCTAAACTGTTAGTCTGAACAATAGATTTTGATATAACTACATAGGATTTGAAAGTTACACTGATTATCATGTTGTGATAGATTCCTGTACATTTTTATTAACTTATAATTATTCTAGGCCGATCTGCTTTACCATCGACACCAGTTAAAGGGGTCACTGTAACACAATAAATAGACTTTTGCTATTATATTTTGAAGTACGTATCACTATCCAATGAACAAATGAATGACAATAAGCCAGATATCAGTCGATTTCTTATGAACTGTGGAAGTGAACAGCTAAATGTGAATAGATCTACGTTACTTTTTAATTTACCTCTACTAATTTTACTGTCAGTATTTTGATGCCAACGTGAGATTATATCATGAGTTATGGTTTCATTCGAAGGAAAACACCTCTAAATTGTGTATATAAGTTTTGGAAAGTGAGACAATAACACTAAATTTCCTGAATGCAAAGTCAACAATAAACATTTCATTTCATAAATAAAATGACGTTTTGATGTGTTTTCAAATGACAGAATATAAACTAATGACATGTAGGTGGGAATTTAGGGCTAGTTATCAAAATTTCCTCAATTTCCCAACTAACGGAATTTTTTTAGCCCAAAGAGTGAAGTAATCTTCAGACATTAGTTGAACTACATATACACGAATTCATGAAGTGGTAAATGCTCTAAACCTACAGGTGACATATGTATGTGTACTTCCATCTGAATAATCAAAACAAATGTGGTAATAATAACAATAGTAATATAAATGCAATATAAGGGTCATACTTATCATCATCGTAAAGTGTCTAGAAGGGAAGTCGACTCTTTACTAAGGCTTGATCAACCCTGAAAAGACATTTGACAGTGTCGACCGTGAAGGAATTTAGCAGCTGATTCAGCATTATGGATTGAGTGCAACAAACATTTATAATACCTCATTTGACAGCTATACTATGACGTCACATGCTGTATAATCCACAACGGAAAGCTGACCAAAAACAATTCCAGCACCGTGCTATAGATTTCCATCAACAATTAGCTTCTCCCAATGTTGAAGATCAGATGCTTTGCCAGAATGTATAAGCAACCAGGAATTCCGGTAACAAATGTCCTGTAGACGGAGACGGAAATCAGTATGGATTGGACATTCGCTGAGAAAGCCGTTTAGTGAAATCTTACTTCAGACCATCGAGCGGAACCATATTTCCAAGTGAGGGGATGGGAGTCTGAGGAAGACATGGATGAGATTATATGAAGAGGGAATGAAAGCTTGTATGTAGTCGTGCACCCAGTTGAAACTGATGGTTGAGAACTGAATGGAATAGAGATGTGTAGCTTAAGCCGTGTGTCCCACTAGGAACCCAAGGGACGAATAATAATATAATTACTTGTGTATAAAGATTGAAATGCAGTTTCATGCTGGAGTATTTACAAGGTTTGACACGTCCCGCAACGGAGTTAATTTTACCGGATAAAGTATTTCAAATGTAGTTTGCTACCATTATTCATATTTGAGTTATTGCACACCTTTGCATTAAGGTTTAACTGCCTTAGATCTCTTTGTTATTTCACCTTTCATTGTAGCATGATATACTAGAAGTCAGGAACGGGTATCGAATAGATAAAGTTTAAAAGTGGATTATTCAAGAAACAATATCAGTCAGCAAACTGTTAAAGACCAAGGAGCACTGAACCACCTATTTGAATATACAATGACGTTTATAGATCCCTTTATGCATTATATGCAATTTGTTGTAATAAGAAACCACTAACACTTGAAAAACTATGGTCTCCTGCTTCAAATAATGGCCATAAATGACCCATGTATAAGCTTTAACTCATTGCAAAAATAAATTTAGTTCGCTTCATCATAAGCCAATGAGAAATCAATAAAGTATTATGGTGCAAAATGACACATTTTAACTGCACGTTTACCGAATTCTCTTAACATTCAGATGTAGTAACTTATTTGAAATGTAAAAGCACAGCCTAGTTATTGTGGAGGGATGTGATTTCATTTTTAACATATTTACTGAACATATATCTATAATGATTAGTCTTTAATTAATGAATAGCGTTTGCGGGATACAGCCCTTAGTACCTGGTTTCTATAAATCAATTATCCCTTGTTCTTTGATTTCATTAGGAACTCATTTTACTGAATATCTGGAATTGACGTTAAGTTATTCTTTATCACACATTGATTTCATGATCAAATACTACAAATACTTTGGTCTTTACTGTTGTTGGTTTGTCTCTCAAAACAGGTGTTAAGACATCGGTAACAGATACCAAGATTTTTACATTACTTGTCTTACACGCCCTAACATTCTAAATTTGACTAAATTTCTACTCTTTTTCAATGTGGCAGAAATCTTCCTTCAAAAATTTACATCATTAAGAATTTTCCATATCATCGATAAATGGCAAATTTCTAAATGCTAATAGAATTGTCAAAAATAGTTATTATAAAAATGTTTATATTACAAGCGTTAAATGTACTAACGTTTAGAGCTTTCTGAAATGGAAAGTGAGACACATTATGACATTAGGCAACAGATCCTAAGATTTTCAGATTAAGGACACATAAATCAGCAAAGACGACTCTTTCCGCGGCATTGACTGGAAGCTGTACAGTTACCTAGGGTTTATAAGTACAATGTTAATTGTCAGCGAATGTCAGAGAGCAGTACCAGTGAGACACTGTCTATATAGGTCCATGAAAAATTACCTGCACGGTTGTCAAAAGGAGAACACAGAAAAGTCAACAGCTCAATTCTCGAACACACTATTATTTCGGGCCATATAGCGTTGCCACAAGCTTCATTCAGAAGTATCATCTAGCCATTCAAAAGGATTATGCTTACATCTTCTTGATATGCCCGAAGCTTTAGCAGTTCCTAAAGAAAAACCCCAACTTTGTGTTCAGAAACGTTTTATCCAGCTTCTTTTATGACTGTAGCCTTATTGCCAGTTTTATTTTTCTGAAGTGTTGTATAATAAACTCTATGTAGTCATTTTATTTTCTATTTCCGGAACCAACAGCCAATCCTTTGTTCTTTTGTATCTCAGCGATAACTTCTACATGATTACTAATCACTTAACTAATTAGGTATCAACCCCATCGATTACGTAAGACCACTGACAATTATTCACACATATACTCATATACTTTGAGTTATGTTGGTTCCTAAGTGAAAATAGCTTCTGATCATTGTTGTCAGTTAACATTATGTATATAAACCCTGTACAGTCTTGAAATGAAGTTACGAAAATTCATATGTTTGCTTATTTATGTGTTCTGAATGTTTGGATAACTTATCTAATTCACCCTAACATTCTAAATCTAGCTAAATTTATACACTCTGCGAACACAATTGAAATTTCCTTTCAAAACTTTACATCGTTAAAAATTTCAGTGTCACTGATAAACAGCAAATTTCTGAATGCTAAAATAATTGCCAAAAGTAGTAATAATAAAAATATTTATACAACAAATGTTAAATTTATTGAATTTTTTCTTTGCGTGTTAAGATAAAAAGTGGGAGATATTACGACATCAATGTAAGCTCTTGCGATTTTTAGATTACTTATCTAATCCATTCTAACTTCAGCCTAATTTCTACTATTTATCAATAAGGTTGAGATTTCCCTTCAAAAATTTACATCACTAAAAATTGTAATATCGCTGGTAAATGGCAAATTTCTAAATGCTAAAAACATCCCCGAAAATCGTTATGGTAAAAGTGTTTATAATACAAGTGTTAAATATACTCACTTTTGCTTTTGCTGCTTGCTGAAATGAAAAGTGAGCGGAATTTATTATTGATATAAGTATAAAACTTGATATGATTATGAGCAATAGTTTGTGCTCGAAACGTCATCAGTTAATATAACTGTACAACACTGTGTGATTTATCAAAATAAAATCTTAACCATTAAGGGGGAATTTATTAGTTTGTGTATGATTAAGAGATTTTATGGGAAAAAACGACAGTGTTATTAAAATTACTGTCGTGATGCCTTAAATATTTTAAGTTAGTTGATAAATGTTTTCTAATCCGTTTATTAGTTTGTCCTTATAGTGGTATAAATTAACTCAAATATGTACAAAAATCACGAAGCTATTACCCATGATATGCGGTTGTAGTTGGTCTTGAAATTCATTTATGTATTTGTCAATACACTCAATGCTAAGAAGCATAAGCAGCCAGAAAATGTTAAAATTTAGAATTCACTATATTGAATAACTTTTCAAATCCGAACAAATTCTGAAAGTCTGTTTTGTAACATTTACACGACATTTGTTGTCTGTAGACAGCAGTTCCTAACATGAGTCTTATATTTGTTAAGATTCATTGACAACAAATTTTTGTAGCTTAAGGAAGAACGTTATTTTTTGTAGACTTAAACTTTAATCTGAGTTGTTCTATGTTCTGAAGTTCCAGCTGCAAACGTTCCACTGTCATGGCAGATATCATCAATAGAAAGTTATGGATTTATCTGTCGATGATTACATCTGATATGACAAAGAGTCTCCATTATCTAGAATTTTAAACTCTTATACATCAGCCTTCTCATCTATATCAGCCAAACGTGATTACAATAAGCATACTGTATTGAGTAACCAATCAATAAAACGTTTGTCGAAACTTTACTTAAAAAGATACTCAACTCACTTGAAAATTCAAGTAGGGTAATGAGTACCAAGAAAACAACGATACATAGAGAAAATCTGGTAGACATTGTAAATTGCTGTCACAGTTCAAGTTGAATCACTTATTCCTAGGTATTTATAGGCAAGGAGAGGTTGGCGTCACCTTGAAAAAATTTGTAATTATCATCTAAGTATTAAAAGAAACAAACAAGATTCTGTGACTACTTTATTTTCAAGAAAATTATTGACATGTTGTCAAACATAAAATAGACGATTAAGTTTTTCATTGTATCGCTTTAAACAAACAAACATATGAACAAACAAAGATAAACGATATAAATAAAGATACTGTCTTTTTATCTGTTGTATTATTACAGTTTTCAAATCCGATTCTTGATTTCTGTTGTTTATTCTGTAAACTGTCACCAGGACTTAAGAAAACAAGACAGTGCAAAACGTATGTGAACTGTTTGAAAGCAGGTTATTACCTGTAAAAATGTGTACAGCAAATCTTGTTTTAGGTAAAAGCTCACAAGTAGCGCACAAGAATATTGTTCCAATAAAACAGTAAATAAATAATAAGCTTAGCATTAAGTTAGACGTCTTTTCTTCGTCTCCAGCTTTTAATTTTAACAGAAATTTAAATGTATATATCTAGGCTAATGGATGATAATGATACCAGTCTGAAGTCCTTAAGTCTAACTCGAATCCGTTAGTTTATCATACGGTATAACCATTACCTCACATATGAATAAATGTAGAACTCTGAACAGAAATGAAACAGTGGTCATCACCATCTCAATAAATCTCTGTAATCAAACTCCCTGGTCATTCTGCTTTGTCTCGTTTTACAAGTGACACTGAAGCAAATCTGTACGATACACTGATGGTTTTATTCTTATGCATAAATTTTGAAGTTAGTCGAAATGAAACCTTGGATCTGCATTTCATGCTTGGCAGATAGGTACGGTTAATACTTATTCACGATGTCTGATAAATTTGCCTTTTTATTAACTGTAATGTAAATCCTTCTACTTTAAGAGTTTTTTTCAGTTCATAAGTCAAATCGGTGTTGGTCGAATATGAAGCAAGCTGATTTAAAACACTAACTGTTGGTATTGTATGTTAGCCAATCTGTTGTTCTAAGTTATTTTGACATCATTCTAAGAGCTTTTACGGATGGTTAATCGAAATAATATCTGCTTCACATAACGTCTCACTAACACTGTGCATCTTGTATTATGCCGATTAGTTTCAGGAATATGCATGCAATTCGCAGAAACATAGTGTTTATTAGGTTAGTGTTCTTCATAGCTGCAAACGAATTCACTAACACATCTACATAACGTCTTGTGAAATTAATAGTACTTAGTTGTTCTCTTGCGTTCCAAGTGGAACATATGACTTCAAAAACACATCTATGCTTTGGTAAGTTTTCTTCCGTCCTCTTCAGCGGGGTCCACGATTGACCAAAATCTATCATCTCTTCCTCACATGATCTCCTCCATGTCACACTAGGACGACCAACTGGACGCTTCCCAATGCAATTCCACTGGAGGGGTTGCGTGATGCGCGATGTCATTCAATGGTCCCGTCAGCATATGACGATCCATCTCCACTTACTCCTACATATTAGTTGAGCGATCGGCTCTTGATTGGTTTGTTCATCACCAGAACTTCTTGTTACTAAACCTTTCTCGCCAGGCATTTGATACTCAGTATGGAGCAGGTGAAGGCAGCTGTTGATAAAAGTCCCTAACTTGTTGGAAATGCTTTTCGTGACACGCAGTGCAAGCTTCTGACCCGTATGAAAAACCGACCAACTTGACATTGGTGTTGAAAATGCGAATCTTGTTCCTTATGCTGATTGCATAAGATTTCCAAACTGGCTTCAGGTTGATGAAGGCGAATCTCGCCTTTCCCATTCTGACTTTGACATCTTCGTCCCTTCCACCTGTAGTTGAAACGATGCTTCCTGGTCAGATAAGTGAAGGAGGCAACATCTGTGAAATCTCTCCCGTTGATGGTGATTAGTGCTGGCTGTTTTTGTTTCTGTTCGTTGTTTATCTTCATCACCTCCGTCTTCTCTGTGTTCACCTGCAGTCCTGTCTCCGCTGTCAGCCTTTTCAGCCAGTTTGTTGGTTTTCGCCTGTAAGTCTTCGAGTTCGCGTTATACTAGACATCTATCATCCGCGGAATCCAGATCTTCTAGAATCTTCGTATCGGTAGTCCAGCGTATTCCTGTCTTCTCATTCCTCACAGTTTGAAGCATAACCCAGTCTACCACAGTTAATAGACAGCCAATTTATCTTACTCCTGTATGCACTTCGAACGCCAAGCTAATTTTTCCGTTTTGGATCACCTAACACGTGGCATTGTCATATAGCCAGCCAGCTGTTGAATCAGGTTGATAAAGACTTGAGAACTGCACGCCATAGTGTTAAAAGTAGTTTCCAAATTACTTCTCAGTCAACGCTGTCGAAGGCCTTCACGAAGTCGATGAAGTTGAGGTAGAGAGAGGTTTGAGTGCCATTCTATACCTTGTTCTGTGATGACGATGCGTAGAGTTGCAATTTGATTAGCATATGATTCGCCTTTCCTTAATCCAGTTTGTTCTGGGCTGGAAGAATTCTTGATTCAATGCACCTTTAATACTCTCCAGAATAACACCACTTAGTATTTTACTTGGCGTGGACAAGAGCATTATTCCACGCTAGTCACTTCTGGCAGAGTGAGGCGTAAGTTGCTCTTCCTTTGCAGTTTCACAAGGTAGTCCTTCTCCCAATCAATAGGCACCTTTCTTTCTTTCCAAACCTTTTGGAGCAATGGAGTGAGAGCATCTGCCGTATTCTCTGGAGCTGTCTTCAGTGCTTTGGGGGAAATCCGTCTGGTCCTGCTGCCTTCCCGGCCGGACTTTAGTAGCTTGATTGCACTCAGGATTTCTTCTTTCATTGGAGGAGTGGTGTCCACTGGCATTTCCGTGCAAGCTGTTGGTGGTATTTCTGGGCAAGTTGCAGGGGATGGTAAATCCAAGATTTCATGGAGGATTTCATCATGAACTGACATCTGTCAGAGAACCACTGGAAAACCTGGGAGTAGTGAACAGCTGTTTCTTCTTAGTTTTGGACTCTTCATCAGTACGCACCCACCGGGGTTCGAACCCAGGACCTTCCGGTCACATGGGGTCGCGTCCCAGTGGCTCAATGGTCTACGAGCTGGCCTTGTAACAAGAAGGTCCTGGGTTGGAGCCTCGGTGGGTGCGTACTGATTAAGAGTCCCAAAGTAGATCGAAACAACTGTCCAGTACTCCCAGATTGTCCAGTGGTTCTCTAACTGATGTCAGCTCATGATGAAATCCTTCATGCAATCAAACGAAATCCCTACAAAACCAATACTTGAAAATTCTAGATTTCTTTAAAGTGGTCAGCCCATTGTTCTTTTGTCTTTCGTCTTTGGTAATCAGGTTCCCTTGAAGATCTTTTATGGGTTTCGCCTGTCTTGATCTCTTCCCGGGTTATCTGATATAATGTCCCGAGGTCTCGTTTATCTGCGTCATGCCCGTTTCGTCTCATTTTCCTTTGCGTCGTAGAATTATCTTTTAGCTTTCCAAGCACTCCTCTTCACTTCTTTATTCAGTACAGTATACATTGAACTCACTTTCTCCTTTCCCTGTCCATCTTTGCCTTGAGTTTTCTTCTCTTCCACCACCCTTCCCTCCTCGATTAGCTTCCATGTAGGTGTCCATTGAGAGACATTCTTTGTCTTGCCCCGTTTTTCTTCCAAAAGCAGCCACACACGCTTCTTTGAATGTCATTTTCGAACATTTTCAGTTTTCTTCCACACAGGTTTCATCGGTGATGCTATGCGGTATTTCTGACTTTGCCTTGATGGCTGACATGTGTGTGTCTTTTTTAGTATAATGCTACTGTTTCTGGGTGTTGGACTTGAACTGTGGCATATCTCCAGTTGCTCTGAAGGCTTGACCATGATGGTTCCTTGAACTAGATGATGGTCTGAGCACACATCTGCTCCCCTTCTCCCCTTCGTGTCCAGCATCTTGCATCTCCACTTCTTTGAGCAGCATTGAGATGAAGTCTGTCAGGTTCTTGATGTGTCCATCAGGCGAAACCTATGTTGCTTTGTGCATATCCTTACGCTTGTTCACGCTGCCTCTAATCACCAAGTCATTGAAAGTGCAAACGTTTACGAATAATTCTCCGTTCTCATTCATTTCGTCGAGCAAGAATCTGTCGACCCATGATGAGTTCTCTATTTAACACTACTACCATGTTTTTCGAGATAATCTGACCTGATAGAAAAGTAAAGAGTGAATAGAATAGTCCATAGTCTTTTCTTAGAATTTTGAACATCATGATTAAATTTCTTCTATCTGCAGAATACTAGGAATCAGACATTTAGACTACTAAGCTGCTCCTCAGGTGACAAATAGTTCAAACCGACAAACCATAAGACTGGCTTTTTTTATTAATGTTTTCTAGAATTTATGAACCCTACTGAATGACCACCTTAACAAAGATAAATATGAAGAGTTACATATTCCACTAATGACACTAGTAAAGCTTCTGAGTAGTGTTCATATATATCTCATGTTGTAGACTGCTACAACGACTCATTACTTTCTATGATCCCAAGATTTGTATGTATTTCAACTGAAGACAAATTTTTTCGCGTGAGTCGTAAACACTGACACCTATGCAACCAATCTGCGTTCCACCACTTTAATGTGGAGGCTAAAAAAGAACTTACATCAGTGGGGACAGAAAAAGGACAGAACAAGTAGAAAAGGGAACTAAAGGTGGCAACACGAGAAAAAGTGGACATAACTAAGAGACAGGAAAATTGAATATATACTATTGAACTACTTAATCGTTGCGAGTAGTTTAACTTGCTTAGCCTAATTTCGGGCTAGCATTTACGTCAGTAGGGAAATAATGGAGAATAATCATCTGATTGCTTATTCAGAGTCAGTTTATGTGGACGAACACTTTTGTTTTCGTTCGCTTTCTTATACCATTGAAATGGACAGTGTATTTATTCGCTGTATGCTATAGACTGATTCACAATTAGGGATTGCAGTCAACTGTGAGCATTGTTCACTAGATAATTTCACAGTTTTGTAGTGAAAACATTCTGTTTCATGAAACCGATACGAGAATGTAGCTCAGAAATCAAGTAGTATCTAGCAGTTCATATGCATTTTTCTTTGACAGTTAATTCTTATTCTCTTTGCAAAGGTATATTTTAAAAACTCTACCATGCTGGTGACTGGTTGTGTACATTTCTAATCATTTTTCATGAGTCTGACCATAGAGAACCCTTGTTAAGTATGAAGAGATATCATCATAAATAACATCGCTGTGCTTTTACAAAAGTCATGAAGGTAATTATCCAAATCTAATGGCCAATATTTTCGAGGAACATAAGTATTTAAACCCAGCGGCTAGGTGGTGATAGTTTAATCAGTAAATCCTTATCATTTGAACCAACACCCAGCGACAGTATTAGGAGCGATGTGAAACCACTCATGGACTTAATTGTCCATAAATTCGCCTAGTCTTAAAATGATTATATTCTTCAAAGTTGTACGTTTTGTATTTCTCACTGTTTGTGAGATCTGATTTCTCATTAGTTGCTGGGTATAGTCAACCTCACAAGTAAACTGTTCGAGTTGTAGCCTCAGACAGAAGATCGATTCAAAGTATCAATCTTCATCTGTGATTTTTAGCCTCCAAAACTTGTCTGTATAAGAACGCACTTTTAAACAAACTAGAACAGTGTAAAATGATAATACTGAAAGATACTGGGGAACGCCAGTGACCGACGAACCTTCTCAAAGGTGCTACGTAGTTTCACTCTGGTAGTTAGAATGTGGCTGAAATATATACGGTGCATCCAGTACCGGACTCTCCCTGTCGTTTACATCAGGAACCGCCTTTAGCATGCTGCCACTATGGCACTTGTCACTACGTGAAGTTATGTCCACTCAAAATTGATAAGTACTGACGATGTCACACCATTGTTTACAGCGATATGTTCTGCAAGCAGACAAATTGATTGAATTCAGAAGTGTATTCCGTCGACGTCAAAGAATCAAGGCTATGAGAATTACGGTCTCTTTTCACATAATCACTTCTGCAGCAATTAAATGAACTGAGATAACCACAAATCCATAGTATCAGTGCCTACAAGTTGACACCGATTCTGAAATAATGGTAACATAGAAGAAATTAGGGGAGAAATGGAGTTGCCACATTGTGGTAAAGACAGATCAGATCCTAGCTAGTGTATGAAGTAAAAAATACCTCGTCAGAATGGGTTATTCAAGTGCAGTGTGGGTTTCCGTATGAATCAGTTTATCGCAACTTACTACGTGAATATTTCAGACATAGATTAGTTAGCATTAGACTGGTCTGAAGGACTATGGCTTTCGCAAATCCTATTAGAGTACATGAGAAGAGTGGAAGAGAAAGACTCCTTAGCATTACTTCGGGAATTCGAGAAATGGTTCTGTTCATAGTTGCGATGTTGTAAAATTATGAAAGTGGTCCTGTGTCAGTAACTTAAAGTGATACCAGTTATTTGACTGAAAACCTTTCCCCCATGCCTCACAACACATATGTGGAAAGTGAGCTGAAATGGTTAGAATATTAAAAGAAAGAAAATTGTTCCATACATATTTATGTGGATTTTTTGAAAGGTCTCAGTGTAGACGTAGAATAACAGCATTATCTGCTGCCAGTCCAATACAACATATTTAGAATCATAAATGACAGAAGAAGTCTCACAAATACTGATTACTGGAAGTATTAGAAGATTATCTCGATCTGGCAACCATAAACACACATCGACTGCTATCCTAATAATAATAGGTTTCCTATCATGAGACCCTGGATACTATCTTAGCATGCATTCACGTGGTCGCTACTTATTTAGAAGGTATAAGGACAACTGCCATTTCCCAAGGAGAAATAGCAGCGAAGGTAAGAGCTGTGCTGAAAATGGACTGGGGCTAAGGAAAAGTATCAATTCCCCCTAGAGTCGGTAAAGTACATTGGGTTTATCTGTGATTCCTGTAAATGGTGACCTGATCCTGAGGACATAAAAGTGATCCTATAGATACCAGTACCAGAAGTTCTGTCCACGCTTCATTCTTTCCCTGGAATGGTGAATTGCTACTCAGCTTTCCTATACTTATTACATGCAACCCGCGAACCATTAGGCTTCGACAAAAATAACAAGTAATTATTACAATTCTGATAAACATAACTTCTGATGCTGTTGTGATGAGAATAAGCAAAGTGATTCAATACCTGGTTCATTTATCAGGAAAGTAAACGCAAATGTTATGGGTCCTGGGACGAATATCGAATCGTCAACCAGTGGTTAGCTCAAATTCATGTCAACTAGTGTATAGCAGATGAAAATTCAGTTTAAAGGATACAAAATAAAAATGCGTTCATGTCTTGTAAATCAGCAACATCTATTATAGCGAAACGAATTAATTTGCTCTGTAGCAATGCTACATGGAAAACCTTGAAAAATTCACAAGTATTTCACCTGTTCATACATGCTTGCTTTTGGTCAGAAGGAGTGTCTGTGAAATGGATATTCATTAATACTCTTCAGTTTAAGAACAAACTTTTCATAATCATCAGACCTTACATTCATATCATAGTTGGTTACTTCCCTTGTATTTGTTAAATAGTCCTTAAAAGCATCAACTGACACTTGTATCCCAAAGCAGCACAACGCTTATCGAGTTAAAATAGGAAGAAATTGGTTTGACAATGTAGCTCTGTGTAAACCAGCACTTAAGATGGCTTGATCAGTTGCCTTTCCAAATAAGATTAAACTGTTTGTTTAATCATCAGTTTTAGCCATCCATTCAATAAATTAGGAACATATAATTTAGAAAAGAGATCTCTTTTCGTAATATCACTTCAAAGCTGTACAATTTATTTAGGGGATTTATGCATATTGATGAACCGCTACTTCTTCATGTAGCCGGAAACCTAACGATAGATGAGTAGAAACCTTAGCTTTGTTTTATCCAGACTCTTTTACTACCATGGCCTCAGTGTCAACCTTTGGTTTCCTCAATGAATGTGTAATAAACACCTTGTATTCCTTTTTATTTTCCACTTTTATTAATTATTTTCTTAATATTATTTTTGTAACCTGTTTTCAATCCTTTGTCCTCTTATTTCCCAACAACTATTTCCAAAAGATTATTCATCACTTATTTAATTAGTTGCCAGACCTCTTGATCACGTTAGATCACCCATAATTTTTCAAACATCTTAATTACTCATACACTTTAACTTATTTTACTACTAACTGACAATAACACTGACCTCTGTTGTCAATTAACATTGTATATATAAACCTGTAAATAACTGCTCAGCTATGGGAAGAGATCGCTTTGTTGATTTATGTGTTCTTAATCACATAATGTTAGAATTTTTCAAAAATTCAACAAATGTACTTCTAAGTTCTTCAGTCTTTTGTTATTATAAAATATAGGATGGGTTCGTGGTCAAACAGTGTGGTCATTTAAAGTAACAAAATATATTATCAGTCAAATATTCTTGTAGTTACAGTTTTGACTCTTAAGAATAATATTTTGAATTGAATGAAGTTTTATCTTACCTGCCTAATAATGAGGACAGGATCTACTTACTGTCAGGTTATGTTTTTATGTTCCTCCTTACTAGTTTTGTCTTTAATACTGAGATCTATGAACACCACACAATAGAAGAACTGCTTCATTAACTGCTCGAAAATATCTTTCAATTTCAACTGTAAGATCAACGTAGCCAAAAGTATCAGTCAGATTGGTGGTGCAGTCTTTTCAAGTGGTAACTGTTGGTACTGACTGAATTATGATACCGCTGAAGCCTTTTCAGCTCCACTAAATCTGTTACAGCACTAATTCAATCCTTTTTTACTCGATGCATATCACTTATTTTCCAATAAAAATATTAGCAGATATACCAGTGTAACAACAGAAGACAAGGGCCAGGCAACAGGTCGTTTATTAAGGAAAATCAACACATATTTATAGATTTTGATGTACATTATTGTAGGTTAATGTTAGTAGAAAATACAGTCTTTTGATTGGTTGTTTCTCACAGAAAGTTAACCTTGCATCTCTTTGTGGCTGTGTCAGATCATCAATATGCTAACTGTATCCGCTTACTCAAAGCCTTTGTTCTCATTTTCTAACCACCAATATTAGGGACATAAACATTGACGTCAATTACTGTCTACCAACTTTGACTAGCAGCCAGCTCTCACCACACCAATACTGCCAATTTCGGATAAACTGGAAACACTGGTGTTAAAGGAAACATATCTAAAAAAATAATTACGGGTGTGAGCAGAAATGACGATGTATTTCCAAAAGTTTCCAATAAACATCTGAAATGCGTGTTTCAGTTCAATGATTCCATTCAGTTACTTCACTCAGAGCTCATTAAAATCTTGCGAATATACTCAATCAAAACTCCTATGAAGGACTAAAGAAGTGTAGGTTTTCACTCGTGTTAAGACATCGGTCAAATAAATCACAAGTATTTTTTCGTTGTGAGGATATATATTCTCCAATTTAATAAAAAATGCAGGACTTCACAGAAAGCAGCAAAGATGAAAATCCGATTCAGAAAAAATGACATATTTTCGGTGTAAATTTGGGTTATCACTGATCAGAACCCTTATTTATTTTCTTAAATTGATGTAAAATAAACAACTAGGGGCATAACATGCAAGTAAAGTACAAATTAAGGTGATACTTGGACTGAAATCAAGAGAGCTACGCCTTTAGTTTGCATTGTAAATACTCACTAAAATACCACTAATTATTCCAGAAATTCTAAAAACTACTATTCACTTTATATCAATAAACATTAGTATATGAACCTTGTGTTTTTACTCGTATTGCATAATTTTAGTATTCAGCAGAAAAAATTGCACAGAGATGAATACACATCAAGAAAAAGCTTTGTGGAAAAGTGTTCCTCCGAAGAAGCGGATGGGTTCATGAAAACAAAAGCTAGCAAAATAAATTCCAGACACCATAAAAAACTGAAGGTGTTCATTTTCACTTCAGACTGTGAATTTGGAAACAGTTTATGTACACTGCTTTGCTCAAGCAAGTAATCGGAATTGAAGCAGTTTAAACTGATTGAGCAAATTTATCTCATTTGTAATAATACTTCTTTAGTGAACTCGACTGAAATGAGTGATTCACTTGTCCACTATAAACATAATTTCTGTTTAGCCAGCAATCGCTGTTGAACTCTTTTACACACCTCCTCATGTTAACTAGAATTATCCAACACACAACAACATAAGTCATACGTAACTGATCATAATTCATTGCCAAGTTTGCGATTGCACAAAAGGAAGCACATTTGCAGTCTCTCTGCACAATATTTACTGTTCACAATCTAAAACATAATTTTCAGTTATTGAATTCATCTCAGAAATCTGTGGTTGGGTTTGATCTGTTCCCTCTGTTGATGAAAACATCACCAAACGAATTCGTAGTTACTATGTAACAATACAAAAACATTATTCTATAGCTTTTACTGTTGCATACATAAAACGTTAAATTCCAGTTCATATATGAATAAAGTAACCATGGGATATTCTTGAACTGGCCCGGATATCCTAATAAAGAAATCACAATTAGCAAATACGAACTATGCAGTTAGTCAAAATGTGTATAAAACATTATACATAAGGTATGTTGAAAAACAATTTAAGTGTGCAGCTGTTTTGAGCTCACTTACTGCATAAACATGATACATTAATCTAAAGTTCATAATTGAAAGGGAAAATGACGATAAATTTCATCTTCCTAGAGCTTTTGGTCATGTCGATCAGACTCGAGAAATCAAAAGTTGTGAAGTGTTCCCAAAAGCTGACAGTCTTTTTCGACCTAAGCTTCTGGCCAGTATCTTAGAACTCACCTTTACGTAAACTCTTTGGAAATATCATTGCATCTTTATGCTTTCACAACTTTTCCCACTTCCTACTTCATGAACCACAGAGTCAAACACCTAGTTCATTTCCATAAATTAACTGCCTATATATATATATATATATATATATATATATATATTCCATAGTTTGTAGTTTCAGTCAATCTGTACAGGTTTATTCGCTAATTAGTTGCTTTCTGAAGGCTGACCTCCAGCACGATATCCAACAAGACTGTTCTGAGGCTATATATAGTGTCCAGTGTTTCACAAATTCATGACAGTTGGGCAACCGGCATTTTTGTTCCGGACTGTAAAAAGCCTTACCACTGATGTATGTTGCATGTTAGAGACCCTGATGCAAGACCCTATTATAGTACTTCAAATACCTTATTCTTCTATCAGCCTGAGAGTTATCTTCTCAATGTACTTATCCAGGTATCTCATAACATTGGTGCTCTGATTAGCTGGCGGTGGATTCCCACGAACAGACTAAACCTTCTCGTTTTGTTATCATTGATTGAACTTAACGGAGATGTAGTAAAGGACCACTTCTGTTGTCAACTGAATGACCCTCCCGACTAGGCACTCTTTAAATCACCTTAGTTCAAGTTTTAAACCTGAATATATAAGTCTAGTATCTAGGCTCAAATAGCAATGATCTCGGTGTTCTCTCGGAGAATAGATACTGTGAGGCCAGGTATCCAGGAAACTCCTCTTGACCTGTGTGTACATCACAACCCACTTCTGGCCAGTTGTAACACTCAGCACGTCCACCACCCTGACGAAACCTGATTTATTCCTTCTACTATCCCAGCCTTGACTGAAATAGGTCACAATGATGTCAGCTAGGGAAATGCTAAGTGCGCTCAGTACATACCGTCCTTTTAGAGAACTTCTATGAATTCTGATCATGCTTTAGTGTCTCCTAGGTTTCCTTTGGTTTCTGGTGGTCATCATAAACGTCATCCTAATAAGAGTGATATAAAAATTAGTTTTAACGAATACCGTAGTAAATTATTAAATCAGGCTAGATTCATTTTAACCTCGCCTAGTTAACTAGCTCACCTCCCGGGTAAAGAGGAAGGGTTGGGCGTGGGGCTAGCAACCCCACACCACTAAATCTTTCAAACCGCTAGAGAAACTTCAATACACAGAAAATATATTAAAAATACAAAAACTTCGAATAAGAATCTTATTCTTCGCTGGAATCGGAGAGGCAAAATCACGCGGGCTGGTGAAAGCCTTCGGGAAGCCAGTCAGCCAGGCGATGTGTCTTCTCTCGGTGAAAGCAAGAGTAAGAATGGATACGTACAATTTCCGTACAGCGTACAAGACTGGGTAGACTGCCCAGGTAGCCAAAGAAATGCGAAGATACGGCATAGAAGTATTGCGTATCTGTGAAAGCAGATGGAATGGATGTGGAATTTCGAAATTTTCAATTGAAGAGTCAGTCACCTACTCCAGTCTGGTCAACCAGACGACAACCACGAGCACACTGAGGAGGTGAGTGGCTATCATGATGTCACCAGGGGCAGCCAAAGCCCTAATGTAATGGGAACCCATCCCCTCATCCAGGATCATGACAACGAGATTCAACTGAAAATGAAGGAAGGTAACAATTATCCAATACTACTCACAGTGCTACAAACAACACGGAGCAAGAAAAGAAGGAGGATTTTTACAGACAACTACAAACAGTAGTGGGCAACATCCCGAATGGTGGTGTCAAAATCCTTATGGGCGATATGAATGCCAGCAGAACGGGGAGGAGATAATACAGGAAGAGAACTCATCATGGGCTCAGAGGCTCTTGCTCGACGAAATGAGTGAGAACGGAGAATTATTCTCAGACTTATATTCTCTCCACGATTTGGTGATCAGAGGGAGCGTGTACAAACACAGGGATACACACAAAGCAACATGGATTTCACCTGACGGATATACCACATACCAAATAGATTTCATATCAATACCAAGGAAGTGGAGACGCAGTCTGCTGGGCACAAAGTGCAGAAGGAGAGCAGGTGTGTGCTCAGACCATCATCTAGTTTAAGGAACCCTCAAGGTGAAGCTGAAACCCTTCAGAACAACTGCAAACATACCGCTGTAATTCAAGTTCAACATTCAGAAGCTGAAGGACAAAACTACTAGGGATGCCTTCACTACAGATCAGATCAGAGCGAAGTCGGAGACACTACGTGGTATCACTGAGGAAACCTGTGTGGAAGAACATTGGAAATCTATGAATATAATGTTCAAGGAAACGTGCATAACTGTTCTAGGAAGAAAGAAGAGACAAAACAAGGAATGGATCTCAACGGATACCTGCCTGGAAGCTAATTGAAGAGAGGAGAGGAGGAGGATGAAAGAGAATAGTGATGACTCAAGACAAAGATGGGCAACAGAAGGAGAAGTTGAGTTCACTGTACACCGCACTGATTAAAGAAGTGAAGAATAGTGCCAGTAAAGACAAAGGACAATTCTACGACACGCATGTCGGCAACTAAAACTGAACAGGCACACCGCAGGCAAACAGACATCAGGAGACTATATCAGATAACCAATTATCTATCCTGGAAGAGATTAAATTAGACGGTGAAAACAGTAAAAGATGCTCAAGGGAACCTGATTACCAAGGAGGAGAAACAAATGAAGCAATGGGCTGATCACTTCAAAAATCTTGAATCCACCATCACCTGCAACTTGCCCAGAAATACCACCAACAGCTTGCACGGAAATGCCAGTGGACACCACTCCTCCAATGAAAGAAGAAATCCTGAGTGCAATCAAGCTACTAAAGTCCGGCCGGGAAGGCAGCAGGACCAGACGGATTTCCCCCAAAGCACTGAAGACAGCTCCAGAGAATACGGCAGATGCTCTCACTCCATTGCTCCAAAAGGTTTGGAAAGAAAGAAAGGTGCCTATTGATTGGGAGAAGGACTACCTTGTGAAACTGCAAAGGAAGAGCAACTTACGCCTCACTCTGCCAGAAGTGACTAGCGTGGAATAATGCTCTTGTCCACGCCAAGTAAAATACTAAGTGGTGTTATTCTGGAGAGTATTAAAGGTGCATTGAATCAAGAATTCTTCCAGCCCAGAACAAACTGGATTAAGGAAAGGCGAATCATATGCTAATCAAATTGCAACTCTACGCATCGTCATCACAGAACAAGGTATAGAATGGCACTCAAACCTCTCTCTACCTCAACTTCATCGACTTCGTGAAGGCCTTCGACAGCGTTGACTGAGAAGTAATTTGGAAACTACTTTTAACACTATGGCGTGCAGTTCTCAAGTCTTTATCAACCTGATTCAACAGCTGGCTGGCTATATGACAATGCCACGTGTTAGGTGATCCAAAACGGAAAAATTAGCTTGGCGTTCGAAGTGCATACAGGAGTAAGATAAATTGGCTGTCTATTAACTGTGGTAGACTGGGTTATGCTTCAAACTGTGAGGAATGAGAAGACAGGAATACGCTGGACTACCGATACGAAGATTCTAGAAGATCTGGATTCCGCGGATGATAGATGTCTAGTATAACGCGAACTCGAAGACTTACAGGCGAAAACCAACAAACTGGCTGAAAAGGCTGACAGCGGAGACAGGACTGCAGGTGAACACAGAGAAGACGGAGGTGATGAAGATAAACAACGAACAGAAACAAAAACAGCCAGCACTAATCACCATCAACGGGAGAGATTTCACAGATGTTGCCTCCTTCACTTATCTGACCAGGAAGCATCGTTTCAACTACAGGTGGAAGGGACGAAGATGTCAAAGTCAGAATGGGAAAGGCGAGATTCGCCTTCATCAACCTGAAGCCAGTTTGGAAATCTTATGCAATCAGCATAAGGAACAAGATTCGCATTTTCAACACCAATGTCAAGTTGGTCGGTTTTTCATACGGGTCAGAAGCTTGCACTGCGTGTCACGAAAAGCATTTCCAACAAGTTAGGGACTTTTATCAACAGCTGCCTTCACCTGCTCCATACTGAGTATCAAATGCCTGGCGAGAAAGGTTTAGTAACAAGAAGTTCTGGTGATGAACAAACCAATCAAGAGCCGATCGCTCAACTAATATGTAGGAGTAAGTGGAGATGGATCGTCATATGCTGACGGGACCATTGAATGACATCGCGCATCACGCAACCCCTCCAGTGGAATTGCATTGGGAAGCGTCCAGTTGGTCGTCCTAGTGTGACATGGAGGAGATCATGTGAGGAAGAGATGATAGATTTTGGTCAATCGAGTGCCCAGCTGAAGAGGACACCACAGATAGGATAAAGTGGAGGTGTGTTGTTCAAACCCTGTGTTCCGCACGGAACACAATGGAATAATTATAATAATATACCCAATAGAAACGGATTGATCTAGGAATAAAACCTTCTATCTCGAAGGACAAAGTGAATCTGAACTTAATATTGCCACCAGTCGATGGTTTAGTCCTGTTTTTGGATCGCGTCAGTTTGCAGCTCATTCCTAACCACTTCCAGGCCTTCGATAATTGATAAATCAACGCTAAAGCTTGTTACACTTGATCAATGTTTTTCCCATCCTTTCTGTTTCAATTTTTTTCTGTAATTTTCTATTTTAAGCGGATTATTTAGTCTATTATTTCATAATATTTATGCTTAATTTCTGTCCAGGTCTTACATTGCGGTGTTTCTAAAGTCAACTATTGACAAAATAAGGTATCCTGGTTTGTTTATTTTATCAGTATCATGAGTTCCGCTAGGATTATTAGTTCTAGATATTAAATTACGCCATTTATGTGTCAACCAGAGGTGTCCGTGGTAGGCGTTCTGAATCAGTCGTAAACGTTTTGATCTCGTTCAACATGTTTCTGAATGTCCGTTAATCCTCTAATAATAACAACCCAATCGGGCGTTTTTATTAACCTTCCTAGGGTGGTTAGATTAACTTATAGTTGCTGTTGAATCACGCTCGTCCAATTTGGCTAATACTTTGTGTTTGTTTCTGCTTACATATTACGGAGGACACATTTACTTTTTGTAAGTTCGCAGTTATTTCCACTGCTGAACTAGGAACGACGTCTTCAATTCTTATGTCTCAACAACTCCAGTATAGTTTAGAGCTTTTGTGAGCACGTTCATTTCATCTAAAACTAAATCTGTCATTTCGAATTCTGTCACTAACCTTGTTTTAGCCATATTTTATGTAATCTCTTTGGCATCTTCATTCTAACCAATGCAATATTTTTTCTTTTAACATGCTGAAATATGTAATTTGAGCATATCTGGATTTGTCGAAAGCAGCTGATATTGCTTTGTTGGATGTAATAATTATGATTTTATAATCTTAGTCATCGACAATTTCTCTGCGTTTAAATTTTTGTTGTTTAATCTTATAACCAATGATGGTCTACTCAACCACTTGTTCTCACAGCTTGCAAGACTAGTAATTCGGTGATCTCTGGTTTGAACTCTGCTGTGATCTAGCTTTCCATATCACCTTCATTCTTTACCCACCAGTTAGCCTAATGATAAATTTGTGAAGTTATTCCCTTGAACGGAGAGTGCTGACTTGTTACTCAACTTATGTCGAATGCTTTGTTGAAACCTGAATGCTATAGATTATTAAAAGATGAAATCAGCTGGATCTAAATAAAAGAAAGATTACGAAGGTAAACCATATGGGAAAAACCGCCACTGTGGTTCCATACAATTTCAAAATAGAATGGAACAGGGTGGAAGTAATAAAAGGTAATACTGCTAGGTGGACAGAGTGTAGTCACCTAAGATTTATCCACTGAACCTATATCCAACACGAATAATATGAATGACACAGCATCAATCTGGAATAAATGGAGAATTGCATTCAAACCAAGAAAAAGTGGAATTATGTGAAGAAATGAGAGAAGCGTCATAAATATTTCAAAAGGATTGTTAGCATTGAATAGTGCTGTAAACGTCACGTAGTTATTAACACTGTCGCTTTGTACTTTATAAAACATGCTTATTCAATACAAAAACATTAGGTCGCCTCACAACAGTAGTTGATGGCTTCATCGAATCCTGTTGTTGTCTCTGAATACAAAAGGTGTTCTACAGATTGTCATTTTCCTCTTTCAAAAGCTTGTTTCATGGCATGTTTTTGTGTATGCTGAACACGCTTATATCTACTATTTATAATGTGATGACCAACATTTTGTAGAAAAGATTGTAAGTCTGTGAACTTCTGTTTAGTCACTTTCGTTTACTTGAAGTCCAACTATATTTGTCGTTAGCTTTATTTAACAGATTGAACACAAGGTTCGTATTTGGTTGGTCAATCAACAGAGATTCAAGTTTATCTGTTTTATTCCTTATACACAGCCAACAATATCATTAGCGTATGGATGACTTATGAATTATGCATTTGCTAAATCGGTTTTTTCATTGCATTATTTTGCGTAATTTCGAAACATTTTGTATAGGTGTTTCTACAAAATACTGTTTATTTGTCAGTAGTATAAAGGATTTTTATAAAAGATTTTGAAATGCTCGAACTCAATAGGTCATTCGGACAGCCGCATATATATATATATATATATATATGAGGACAGGAGTGAGACAAGCCTGCCTACTATCACCAATCATTTTCCTGATTGTAGTAGACTGGATAATGCGACAAACAGCGGGCAATGAGGAAACAGGCATAAAATGGACTCACACAAAAAACTTGAAGGATCTGGACTTCGCCGATCATATATATCTGATTTCCCACAAACTGGAAGATATGCAAGCGAAAAGTAACAAGTTGGCAGAAGAAGCATCAAAGATAGGAATTCAGGTGAACATAGAGAAAACAGAGGTGATGAAGTTTCCTGGATAAGAACAAGAACAACAGACAACGATCAGCATAAATGGGAGGAATCTGAAAGAAACAATCTCCTTTACCTACCTGGGAAGCATTGTTTCAACTACAGGCGGAACTGACGAGGATATCAAAGCAAGAATCGGAAAAGCAAGACAACCTTTCCCTACTCCCAAGTCTGTGTGGAGGTCAACAGCACTCAGTATCAAAAATAAGATCCCGATTTTCAACTCCAATGTGAAGTCAGTGCTACTATATGGATCAGAGACTTGCACTGTGCGTCATAAAGAGCATCTCAAACAAACTACAGACCTTCATTAACAGCTGTCTTCGCTCAATACTCAATATCAGATGGCCAGAAAAGATCAGCAACAGAGATCTCTGGGAGCGAACCAACCAGGAACCGATTGTGAAACAAATAGGCAGGAAGAAATGGAGATGGATTGGCCATACTCTGAGGAAACCATCAATTGACATCACTAGACAAGCCCTCGAGTGGAACCCGAAAGGGAAGCGGCGAGTTGGTCGTCCAAGGGTGACTTGGAGGAGGTCATGTGAAGAGGAGATGAAAACGTGTGGGCAGACTTGGAGCCAGATGAAGACTCTAGCAGAGGACCGAACGCAATGAAGACGCACGGCTGAAGCCCTATGTTCCTCTAGGAATTAAAGGAAACAATAATAATAAATAATGTTTGATAGGGGAGATGAATTTGTCCTGAAATTTCCATTTATTACGCGGTACGTTCATCGCTTGCGTCACATTTTAGCTTGATTCGCTATATGTTTCTATTTTTGCTGTGAGACTCGCACAAGTGCTTTTCCAGTTCCATAATTGTAACCAGTAACTCTTTCACCAATAAGTTATGGTTAATCATTCGAAAAAGCTACGAACTCAGTCACCTGTTAACCTGATGACTGATAGCACATATATGCTCGCAACAACGAGCAACACAACTCCCACGAAACATGGAAGTGAGACGCACAGCTTGCCAGTACGTCGCAAGCGTCGAGCTGCTGTGTCACTACCATCTACTGTGGCTGGAAGTGATAGCAAAAATATGCTGACAACTAGTAGTAGCATCGCTTCTACAAACTCAGCGCCTGGTCCTGACATTGACTTCTTCACTTCACCCTATGTACTTGTCACAAAACTTCAGATACCAAGTCCAGCTTCAACAGTTACTTTAGAAATAGACCGGTTAAAGTTGTTTGTGAAAAAGCTGAAAACTGAGATGCGGGACATAAGGTGTAGTAAAGTTATGAATGTAGGATTTTCAGAAAATTTGGCCAACCTATCTGAACTATCAACACAGATTAGTGATATAAAATCACAGGCCTGTGAACTTGCACCTCCGAACATGATGACTAGGACCATGAAACCTGGCGAACTTGACACAGAATCAGTAACTAAGGTAGGCACCTTGATAAACTTCATCACAGCAGAGGTCATCAAAAGACTAAATAATAAACTAAGTGTGATTGTCTATAATATACCAGATAATGAGAGGTTAAAAAAGGTTCAAGGCGGCGAAAATGCCCGACTCCCAAAGAAAATGTCACAGACTGAAGAAGAGTCAGCACAACCACTGCTGTCCTATACGCCTTCAGTTTGAAACTCTGACAGAAGCTGAAAAATTCACCAACACAAAACGTATCTTATTACAGGACACAAGCTACAAACTAATAAAAGTTGTAGCAGATAAGACAGTGTTTGAAAGGCATGCTTACAATCACCTCAATAAACCTAATGGCAAGACACCGCAAGCCACTAAAATAGATAAACACACTACCAACACGGTAGAACTCATAGCCTCTCCCCTCTCAAATCTCACAAAAATAGCTCAACAGAAAACGAAACCAAACGAAAGACTTGTGAGCTATAGTCTTACTCCTAAATTAACCTCTCCTCCCTCCACCGTGGATCTAGATATGTCTCTGGAGAGCTCTGAGCTAGAAATCAACGCCTATTGTAAGTCAACGACATCTCCGAGCCAAAATGTGAGAATTCAAATGGAATTCGGTTAACAAAAATACCTAAATACACCAATCCTCGATTATTTCAAACTCGTAAGAATAACCCATGCAGTAAGGTAAATAATATACAAAACTCTGCAAACAACCGCATTAAAAACACAAATAAGGCCATACGGTCCACGGACAGTAACGACACAGCTTGCTCGCATACTGTGCCAAGTCACACTAGTAGCTGGCGCAGCGACAACATTACGCAAGATAGTACACGTGGCAACACTCAGATCCCAGCCATCGACCACTCTGGGTCTTCAAAGTATGACATACAACCTAACTTTGGCAGATTATACGGAAAAAGTCTTCTGGGAATCAAACCACAGTGCAGCTGTGCATATAACGAAACCCATGTTAGGTCTCTTAGAATGTCGCCACACAAAAGGCAGATTAACAAGTCATGGGTGTCACAAGGTACCAATGATTTTTTATCTAACACATCCCTGTCAGAGCCAATCAAACAACTGGTGGGGATGTTAACTCTTCTGAACCCGTACAACTAATGGCTCCCTATCGGGAAGAAAACAGACACAGGCTAATGCAAACAGAATTATTAATCACATCCGATGCTTGTACAAGCATAGGCCAAATAAGAACTCCTTCCAAAGTCTCCAACCTAGTATCTTATCCTATAGTGAATCCAATGATAAAACTCATTATTCACTAAATGAAATAAATAGTAGCTCGGTAGACATAGGTGAACATGGTACCCAGACTAGTTTCAACATGGGGTTGGTATGCCACGCGGCAACAGTGGATGCCGATCCACACTTGAACCTTATTGACGAGCTTAAACACTTCAAACACTACTTCATCTCTCAACTCTACCTAATACTTATTAATGCTAGATCTATCCTAAACAAACTACCGATGGTCAGGGCACACATGCTGGTATGTAAACTCCTAATAATCACCATTACTGAATCCTATTGTCACTCCAGTATGCCAGACGAAGAGACAAGCATCGATGGGTACACACACTTTCGATGTGACAGGAACAGTTGTGATGGAGGAGGCTGCCTAATGTACTTCCTGAACACACTTACTGTACTACAGCTAGAAAATGGGGAACTCAATGACATGCACGACACCCTATGGGTCAACGTACACTTCCAAAGTGCTACACTAATGATGGGATGTATCTACAGAGCACCTAACACCTTTAGTGATTAAGAGGCACAACTTATAAATGTACAGGAGCAAGTATCCCTTTTTCCATACGAGCATAAGATCATATGTAGAGACTTCAACCTACCCGAAATCAGCTGGGATTTATTAACAGACCCAACTATATATGACAAGCTCTTAGGTACGCTGGACATTTTCGGCTGAAAAGAAACTGTCACTATCCCTACAAGAGGTGACAACGCACTGGATTTAATGTTCTGTCACGATATAAGTCCCCTCTCAATCTTAGTGGGTTCTAAGTTTTCAGATAGTGACCACAAAACAGTGATGTGTGCACTGCCACTTCCACTGAGTAGCAATGATGGTTATACCTCCACCTCACAACAAATAATATATAGGAACTATAGTAGGGCAAACTGGGCTTTCGTACAATCAATGCTAAGATCCTTTGAATGGGGCGAATACTTCACTACTGATGACTTCTCGAGAGCTCTGAGCATCTTTTACCGGAACTCAGACACATGCTTAGATGGTGTCATCCCACCACAAACACTAACAGTCTCCCCACATAGAAAGTCATTTATAAAACAAAGGATCGTACAGAAGTGAAGAGACACTTGACAAGTTACTTCAAACACCACGACTTTGGCACACTACGTTTAATACTTAACACCCTTAGCTCTATCTCACAAGCTCAAGATTTGTGTATGAGAAACGAAGAACGCATCGCAGTAGACAATCTCGCTAGAGTGTATGCTCTAACAGAAATCTTAAAGAAGCGAATGAACCGCAAAAATCACAACATTTCTCTCCTCATAGACAAAGAAGGGCTATGCACTGATTCTGCAGACATATGTGAATATTTCAACAAAACTTTTGCAGGTAACTACCTTAAGCCCTCAGTTCAGTTACTCAATATACACCCTGCTACTAATATGGCACAATCTCCATCTCTACTCGCACCAAAACAAATTAGTACTTTTGAATTTACTTATGCTGACATACACCAAACTATAAAAACCCTCAAAAGCTCAACAGGTTTTGGTACTGACGGTATATCATCCTGTTTTCGCAAATATGTTGGCCCTGACATTCCTTTACTACAGATTAAAATATTCACCATGTCCTTAGGAACCCAAACTTACCCTGATATATAGAAAACAACATTTATTATGCCTAAGCCCAAATCTGACTCGAAAACAGAAGTCAGCAACTGCAGGCCGATCAATATCACACATCGCATCTAGAATTATGGAGAGACTAGTTAAAGATAGCCTACTTATGCATATGCTTAGTTGCAACATTAAAAGTTCAAACCGACATGGATTCCTAAAATCCAGACAATGTTTAACATGTTACCTGGACTTCTTTATTTTTGTGACCAGCAGTCGTGACAGACGACAGCTAGCACTTGTCATCTACTTTGATATATCTAAAGCACTTGACCATGTAGACCATTTACTGCTAATACACAAGCTGAACTCCTTAGGAATACGTGATCCACCATTAGGATGGCTTAAATCATTCCTTAACAACAGGTCCCAAATAGTTAAACTTGAGTCTGTAACTTCCATGCCTGTCCCAATCACTTCTGCTGTAGCACAAGGCAGTGTCATTGGGCACCTCCTATTTACACTATATATCAACGACATATGCGCTTGCTTCTCTCATGGGAAACCATTCATCTTTTCAGATTACCTAGAAGTAGCTTATACATTCCAATGTGATGTCCTAAGGTACTTCCAGAATGTTGTGCAGAAAGAATCAGATAAAGTGACTGCTTCGTCGTCTTTATGGAATCTACAATTTAACCTGAACAAATGTGGTTGGATCTGCTTCGGTGCACACTCAGTTGACATAAAATCAACACTTCAATCTGCTAACCTAAATAGACTCCGAAGTGTCGTTGACTTAGGCCTGAGGTACTCTGGTGACCCAACATTTCTGAGCGAGTGGCATCACAGACTTGAAAGTCGAGGATGCTCTTAAAATGCATACTCAGGTACTTTCACGGCAGTGTAACCGAGCTCATTCTTTACAAAACGTGCGTAAGGCCACTGCTAGAATACTGTTCATTTATTATTAGCAGCACCCGCATACGTGAAAAGCTAAGGACAGAAAGTGTCCAACGATGTTTCACGTCCAAACTACTTGGCTACGAATGTAAGAAAGACTACATCTCACGGTGCATGATTCTAAATCTTGACCCACTTTTGAAGAGACGATGCATTCTAAACCTAGTATTCTTCTTTAAGGTCCTACACAAAATATCATTCTCAGACAATATGGACAAACAATTTACACAGGAAGGCTTTTACGATCTGCTTAACCAAACTTGCACAGTGACAATAAAAGCCTTGTAGTAGAAGATGCACAGATCTACAACAAGACTGAATTTGAACAGGAATTGAAGCCACTTACTTATATATCATCCTCCAAGGTTTTGGCTAGTAACGACTCAGCATCCTTGAAAAAACAAACTTTCACCATATCAGGACGCTGTATAACATCCTATGCAAGCAGTATTCATGCTCTAAAATGGCTTAAAATAGCTTTCTACATGTTACTCAACTTACTCTTACGTAACAACCGTGCAACAACAAATGGCGGTTTTGGCTGACGTGGGCACAGTAAAACAAATCAGCCTGATAATGACCAGCATTAGTCTGCACTTAGTACAATTTACTTCTGGTGTTACAATAAAAATGCTGACAAAATTATACAGATAAATCACTTATTTTAAATTAATGCCCAATATGGATATAAATCAAGAACAAGGTACGATGCCACACACAACAAAGTTTTGTGAAGGAGTTGACTTCAAGCTTTATTTTTTTTCCCAAGTATTTGTAATCCATCCAAAACATACTTCGGATTTTTGTTAATGTGAAGACAATATTTCTATATTTCTTAATGTGCTTCATTGAATGACTGGTTAGCAGACCATACCCACAAACTAATGTCAAAATGGACATCAACAATGTAATTTCAGCACAAATCAAAATTATTTAGTTTAAAAAAATGCTTATCCATGCCTGTAAAACTGGTGTGTTCTACATAAGTAGGAATAAATGTTTTATTATCTTTGAAAATCCTCCACTTATAGTCTACAGGGATTTTACTTCTTGCAGTCACAGCTTTATTACATCACTTGGCTATAAGTAACTTTTAATGTCATCCACCCTGGGGTTAGCTTTCATGAATAATCGTAATATATACGAATCCAAGAAAGTTATGACTGCTATATCACCAAAACTTTTGGCAAACTAAGCAGGAAGGTCTTTTTTAACCTTAGGTGGAAGGTTCAGGAGACATATTATTCACACGACAATATTTTTTCATATAGAAAAATGTTGGAGTGTAAAGACTGAGGCGTATCCGTTAATGAAATGTTGGATGATGCAGACTCTAATATCACTTGCTATTTCACGTTTTGCTGGGAAATAAGCTGTTTACCAGATATGAATGGATCTCTTGTCCACTAATAAAACACGTCCAAAGGGCAAACAGGAATTTATGTAAGCTGCACAATAATGTTGATGTTCAAAGAATGAACTCTTCAATAAAGACTAAATGCAAGGACTAGTGATAAAAATTTATCATACACAAATGATTCTAATATCTGGAAACAGTTCAACCAACTTCCTAGCAAAAAACATTTCTCTCAGTCTGCGTGCCTTAAATCACTCTTTTCTTAAGCATCAAGCTAATATAGGTCTACTTGAGTCCTCCAGTCATGTGAACAGTTATTTCCCAGGTCCTGATGAAGAGATTTTTTAACACGTATCACATCTTTAAATCGATCACACATTCTGGGTCTTGATGCTATACCAAACACTTTGCTTTACATTTGTGCGGACAATTCGTATTTTAGGATACGCAAGGATGTTGATGTTTACGCAATGTACGTTTTATGCAAAGGCAAGTTCCCTTCCCATAACATCTTGTACCTGTTCTGCTCAAACCGAAGACGAATCGAAACACCGAATTAATTATCCAAAATGAAACATATTACAGGACCAGAATTGTACTGCGATGAAGACCGCTTAGCTGGCTAAAGTTCATGGACAAACGACAGAAGTGAACATAACAATCTGTTGAATGGTGTAGACGCCTAACGGCTAAACTTCAGCTTGATGGTTAAACAGTGAAGGTCAGTATCTCATAGTGAATGGAGAATGGTGTATTCTGATAATCTTGTTGAATTACCTACAGCTACAATTTCAACCCCTTACAAATTATTTAGTGCATTATTTCACAGTGACAAATTATCTGTTGCCTGAAATGGTTGTAACTGTACCAGAATCATTATCTCCTTGATCAGAAGTAAATTTTAAAACTGATCGCCGTCAAATCCTCATTTCCGAAAAAGAGAAAAAATCTCCGCTAACCTGTTTTTGAACCCCATATTGAAAACTTTCAGCAACCCAAAGCAGTTTTCTTATAAATGCACTAGTAGTGTGGTGAGAGCTATCTGCAAGCCGAAATTGTAGACACCAATTTACGTCAGTGTTCACATCCCGAATCAGGGTCATGAGGAAAACAATAACAAAGCTTAACGTTGAAAAAATATCATCAGCCAGTCAAAAAGGAGTTAAAGTGTGGAAATATGATTCACATACATATGACTTGATTTTCTGAGAAACGGCAGCAAAGAGATAACAGAATAACCTTCAGCAAAAAACAACTAATCAGAAGAGGTTGCTTCTCTGTACATAAAAATCTATAAATAACTATTGACTTTCTCAATAAACGATCCGCTGCCTGGCCCTTATCTTCTGTCGTTACAGTAGTAGTTGCTACCAGTGTATTGCACCATAATATTTCTCTGGTTTGTTGGATCTGCTTTCTTAGGCTAAACTGCTGCTTCTGGTTCTATTCTGACAGCCTGTATACGGCCGTAGGTCATCTGATCAGCTGATGTCTACTGGCTTTATTTATTGAAAAATCCTCAAAATTAGGTAATTTTTCGTTGTTTTACACACTTTTACACTTGTATTCCTACTAAAAGTTGATGGAATTAGGCGTTTTTAGCATAAACAGCAAATGATGGTGTCCTTATCCGGCCGTAATTTACGGCCAAATTACAAACTGTTGAAATAGGTAATTCTTCATTCAGAAAATGTCGAATAATTTATTTTATTTATTTATTTATTATAGCTTGATTCCACACCGTATTTTTGGTAGAAGTATGGAATTTTCGGCATGTGATATCGGTAGCCCAATTTTGCAGGCCGACCTAAGATATCGGGTGTGCGCCGGCAGGGGATCGAACCCCGGACCATGTGCATGGTCAGCGAGAGTCCTAATCACTGTGACACCGACGCACATGTTTTAACGACTTTTAGTGAATTTTTCGGCAGTTTGAAGGATTATACATGGACATGATGAGGTGGGATAGTTCGTTTTAATAATTATTTCATTTACTTTGTTGTGTACTTTTGCTAATACTATCAAAGCTCCTTCACATGTATTTCATTAAGGGAAATCTACAGAAGTACTTAGAAACTATGTAAGCATAGTATTTACTTGTTTTATGGCATAGACTTGATGCTTACCGGTAGATGCAATATCCATTTTGTCTGCTTAAAAAATATTGACTGACGTAATTATCTAAACGTAACTAGTTATTTCGTCATTTTAAACATGTTAAGTAGTTAATTATTGCATTTACAGTAGTAACAATGTCTACAGTTTTAGAATTTTTATGTTCTTTTTCAGATAATATCTACTTTCGGGAACTGCATGGATTTGGGTGGTAGAGAAAAAGATATCTGCAGTGTTGCTGATTTTGTATTACATATTTATTCATTAATAAATGTATTCCTCGTTTGTACTTGATTTCTAGCCTTTGCGTAAGTTGTGAGGTACGGAGTATATAACGTGATCTTAGAAATGCTAAGTAAAATTAGATATTCGGATAGGCTTATTGATAAAAAGACTACGTCGTACCGTAATAAAGTTACTGCGTCCACTTCTAAAAGAAAACGTTGAGATTATAAGCGCTTAGAGTTATAAATCGTCCTAGTAGGAACCCATTAACGGATTCATAGTCACAAGGTGAAAAGCAAATCTACCTGAGATAGCGTGCTTGCGATTTCTACTTATCGTAATAAACCAAGATGGGAATAATGTACTATACTGTTCGATATGTGTAACTAAGTGCAACTACGGTTATCGTAATAATTAAAAACAGAATGCCTACGGTTCTCAGTCACAGAACATGGTACGTTGCTATTTGTTCATCTAATCGCGTAAACAAAAGTTTCCCAGACACGCATTTACTTCTAACAGTTTACCCTCAATTCCTAACTTAGCACGTGTTACTTATGTTATTGGAACAAAAGCGCGATAGAACAGAAGGAACACAGATTCATTGAAAAAAGTTTATTAAACAAAAATTAGATATCAGATGCACAGATAATTCAGATGAGTAGTCCTTTTATTATTGTCAGTGGGTTCCATCTGCGTACACAGCACATATATGTTTCTCCATAAGCTTGAAAAGGTTTAAGAGAAGCATTAATATTTGGTTGGTACATGTATGATCTGAATAAAAAATACATGTATTACACTGCTTACTGAGACATTTGATACCTGCTTTCCGATCTTCGTGACAAGAATACAGTAAATGTAGGTACACCTACATATACATAAGTTTGACTTACATGCTGCACCAACCATGCCGTTTTCATTATGATTAACCGGACCGCTGTGTATTTTATACTAATTTAAGGACCTCTGAAAATAATAGTCAAGCGATAATTGAAGTTGCATGAAGTTATCACCCCTTCGGAAGATTGTTTGCACTCCTGACACTCCTGTGAAGTCCTTAGATCTTGATATGGGATGAATTCATTGAATTCAGCAAATAAACCCTCTGGTAATCATTTCTATCATGAGCTGTAATAGTACGTTCTGTCAGTTATGCACCCGACTTGATAAAACGCTCCTGGAAATTGCCAACTTAACCAAGCATCTAAGTGATGTTTGAAATTACCACAACTCGAACGACAAACTGGCCAATCACAAGAGAGTAAATCACTTGTTTATCCCACTCGCGGGCACACGAAATTACGGCCGTCGACAAGCTGTCAGAACTCAGATGTACTGTAGTATTATATTCGGAGCAAAGTTCTATAATAGCGTCCCAAGGGATCCGAACGCACGAGTGACCTTGAGGCCACCAATCAGGAAAATAAGAGATTTTTGCATAAAAGATTACGCAAATTTACATAAAAAATCATGAAGAAACACTAAACAGGGTATTTTTCTCTGATATGAGATAAAAATATGTCCTAATTGTAATGGGGAGTGTCATTTTTAAAATTAAACCAATTTATATACATGTATTTATCCAGGTGACTAAAAATAACTTGGTTTTGAGTGCCATTTACAGCTCTTATTTTATTTTTTATCTTCCCCAGAAACCCTCCATTGAATTTGTATGAGTGTCTGTTCTGGGATTGATTAAATCATCGGAATGGTTAACTCGGTTGTGTATATATCCTAAATCTGATTATTGGTTATATTCTGCCCATTCATCCATGTGTATAGTAGTGCCAGGCAAAACGAGTCTTTGAATAATAGGCAGAAGATTTTGGAACTCCTGTCTGGAATAAGTTCAATGAATCCTTTCTGAATTTGGGTGTCATAAATTCCCAATACCGAAACGTTGTTAGCTCTAGCACGTCCACGATTGTATTTCTTCTTTATAAGCACTGTTTTGCCAATGTGAAAGATAGCACCGACTCCTCCCAACCCTTCTGTAATATTGTTCATTTCTGTGATGCTAAATCTCGACAAAATTGAGACCACTGCACAGTAGATGTCAACGTATTTTCTGTCAGAGCCGCAGTTGACCTCACTCCGGACTTCAAAACCCAGTAATGGCAAAGAAACAGCATATTGTTCGAATAAAGTTTCGATTTAGCAAAGAAAGTTCGCAGAAGATAATTGATATACGTGATCTGGGTGGAATTTGCACCTGGTAGATGAACAGCGTACATTTTCGCGCTAAATTAATCGTAGTTTTCTTCAACCAACCATCGGCATGCGTTCAGGTTCATTTGAGCGTTCGCACTCCTGGGATGCTATTCTTGAACTTCACCCAAAATAAAACATACTGCTTTTAATAGGGAAGTACAACAATAGCGTCCCGTAAGTGCGAACGCTCCACTGACCTTGAACGCGTGCTAGTCGTTGGCTAACGGCATCTGTCATTATCATAGCTGAAATATCAACGCTATTCACCAGATTAGCAACAAATTTCACCCAGATCACGTTTTTAAGTACTGTTTGGACGATGTGTTAATAGCTCATTAGGGTTAGGATTAAGGTTAAGATAAGTATTGGGATTAGGGTGGGGATCAGGGTTGAAATTAGCATTACGGTTAGAATTACGGTTTGAATAAGGGTTATGATTAGGGATAGATTTGTAGTTGATGTCATTTACTTTAATTTGTTTCGTTATCAACATTTTCCTGGTAAGTAGTCGTAATCCTCTTACTGGAAACCATAGTAATTCGACTGAGGGCTTTAGGAAGGACTGCACAAGAGGATAAGAGAGATGAACAATTCACCTCGGTGAATACATGTAGAGAAACTAGTCTAACTTAGCAAATGATACTCCTCACTATAATTGGGCCGCATTTTGAAGTCACGTCAGAGAAAGATAACCTGTTTAATGTGTTTTCATGCATTTTCTTGTAAATATACATCATTTTTGTGCAAAAATTCCTCATTTGTATAATTGGTCGGCTGAAGGTCACCCGTGCGTTCGCATCCCTTGAGACGCTATTGTTGAATTTTGCCAAGAGGCTCTCAACTTCTCGGATTACTGAGACGGATATGCCTCTTTCCTTTTGAATGACTTACTGTGTTCTTTTAAAGCCAGTTTCATTGAGTGGGCTAATGATCCGATAATTTCCCCTGCCCCCCAATTATTTTTACATCAGATTATTCAAATATGAATAGTTTCCTATCTGAAGTTAACAAATGGTCCTATTCAAATTGTCTAAAACTGGACTCCTCTAAGTGTCGGATCATTAATTTGAGTTTCAAGCGTGAACAGAACCTTTGTTAACCGATTCAGTCACATGATTCTTGGAATGCTACTGGTAGGAAATAAGTTGAATATTGCTTATCTTGGTATCATGTTCCTTTCATTCTCTGCTGGTTGCCTCATGTCTAGTGTCAGTGGCACAGCGGTTGGGACACTCATCGACTATGCACATGGTCCGGGGTTCAATCCCCTGCCGACGCACAACTGATATCTATGGTCGGCCTGCAAAATTTGGGCTACCAATATCATATTCTGAGAATTCCATAATTGTACCGAAAATACTGTGTGGTTTCAAGCTGTAATAAAAAAATATATAATTTCTGAAGAACTCTTTCGTTTAACTTGTTATACAAAGAAGATCAGACTTCGTCGCAAAACGCGACCTCTTCTCTTGCAGTTTATCAGTTCATATTTTCTTCCAAGTCTTTCTTATTCTTCCCTTGAGCCACCTAAAATGGATTAGGTTATATTAGGTGGGAATTTGAAGGCTTTAAGCAGGGCTAGTGATGTACCTATGACCCAGCTAGCTGTCAATGTCACTGATTGGCATTTTAATTATTGCAACCATTTACATAAAGGCATCTTATCAGATAGTGAATATCCATTTTCTTTTTTGCAAATTTCTTTTTGTGTCTTTTCGAGTATCAGCTTAAGAAATTTCATAAGAATTTATGCTCTCACGGTTAAATGTAATGCTTTAGACATACCGTATTTAGTGAAGGCGTTATGTGAAGGGACAAATGTCGTCAAAAGAATTTACGAACCTACTTTACAATTTGTAAGTAAAGTGCGACTTATCAACAGCATTACTATTACATAAATTATATTTCCACTTACTCCAGTTTTATTATTTTCACTAAATTATTCATTTATTTGTAAAAGGGGATAAATAATTGCAGTATTAAAGATGCTGAAAATTCCATTCTATATAAAAAGATATTGTTTGGGGTAAACTGATTACTACTGTTATTGTTGATCAGACATGTCTGCATTAAGTGGACATAAAATTATCTCCGATAATCGCCAAATTTCTCCAAATTGTGTTACTTTGGAGTGAATGAGTTGTAATACCCATTTGATAGTTAATCCATATACTGGTTATACTCGTAGAACCCTAATGTTAATAATGATAGCTGACTGAGCAGACCTTTTAACGCAGAAGCATAACTTTTGTGAGGTAAAGCAACATCTCAACAGCGTGTTACGTACGCTTCAAAAGGTCTTCACATTTATATTGACTTTGGAACGTATAGAGAAATTTGAGTATATGATTACGAAAACTATTGTTTTCTCATGGAAATGCTATTTATTGCTATTTAGACTACCATTTATGTATTCTGTCATCACTATGACTGTGAGCTCGAAAAGTATAAAACTTTTGCCGTCTGTGAACTGCTATTTCATCGTATGGTCATATTATACGTCATCAGCTCGACAAAACCTGTAAATTGGTGTCCTTCATGTAATGTACAATGAGAATAAATACAATTAATATTACAGTTATTATGCTGTTTGCTCTAGGTTGAAACTCCAAGGTAAAAGGGTAGAGTACCTTTGGTTCTAGCAATATTACATGTGGTGAATAAACGCTGTGGGGATGGGAGTCAGCACTGCATGCACAGGTGGAGTTAAACGGTAGGTTTGTACAATTTAAACGCTATAATGAACTGAGATGACCAAGAAGTATGTGTAATGAGGAGGAGTGATTCTGTATGGAGAGGCACGTGCGCGTAAACGTCGCATATATAACAATCTCAGTGTTAGAAAAAAATGCATACCTACGGTGTAGATAGCCATTCACACTCGGTTGAAATGCTCAGGTAAACTGCTGGGGTGACTGTGTTTCTTTCAGTGTATCTTTTGAGGAATAGAAATAATTGATAAGGGCATCCACATTCTATGCAGAGGCATGAATACGCTGTGTTTAAGAAATATCAATACTGATGAAATCTTTCTTTTGTGAAAATATATCTAAGTGGTAGTCATTCATGTGTTCATCATGCCATTTTATCATGAACTTACGTGGAATATATAAAGCGATAGGCTTAGATGTTACGTCGCTGTAAAAGATTCATCACAATCCTTATGGATTAGGGTTACGGCTGTAAAGAAACTACGAAATAATATCATCATTTGTCTTCTATGGACTTATATATAGAAAGTTAACTGATAACAGAGGTCAGTAGTTATTGTCACTTAGCTACAAAATAAATCAAAGTGTATGAGTCATAACTGTGTTTGAAAAATTAAAAATATTTTTCATAATCAAGAGGTTTGACATTTATTCATTTAGTAATTGTTTGAAAGTAATTGATGATAAACGGGAGAACAAATGATTGAAAATGAACTGATAAACATAAAAATAATAAAACGGACTAAGTAGAAATTCATTAAACAACTAAGGCTATGGTGGTAATAATGGTTGGACTAAACCTTTTTGAACACAAAGTTCAAGTTTTTCTCCCGGTGGATTGTTAAAGCCTCGGCTGCATGAAGATGCAGACGAAATCGTTTGAAATGTTTTCATTTTACTTTATATGGGACTCCGAAGGAACTATCTGGTAACGCTACGCGATAAGTAATAACGTGCTCCAGAATTGAACTATTGACCATTCTGCGTTCCTCTTTTGACAGACATGCTGGTAGGTGTTCATGGCCACGTCTGGACAACATCCCGTCCCCATGGAGTTAAATATACAGGGCTTACCAGCAGGATATTATCACTTCGATGTTTGGCAACTTATTTTCAATCATTATCAGTTATTTCCAAACTATTATTAACAAATTAAATGTCAACCCTATGGATTACACAAGATTATTCCTAATTTTCAAACATAGTTATTACTCGTACACTTTGATCTATTTTGTTGCTAAGTGACACTAACCCTTGACCTCTGTCATCAATTAACATTGTAGGTATTATTATTTCCTTGGGTTCCGAGTGGAACATAGGGTTTCCGCAGCACAGCTCCATTCTTTCATGTGCTCTGCAGCCCTCTTCATTAGATTCATGACCACCGAGAAGCTTTCAACACTTTGTACAAATGGTCTGTTTTTGGTCGGAAGTACTGGGATGTTTCCCAATTTCTCTGTGTAAACATTTAGATATATTATCCCCTATTGCAAATGACATTGCAACATGACATACTCTGCCGTTAAGTATTTATCGTTATTATTCCCTGGGGTTCATGGTGAAACATAGGGCTTCAATATTTTGTCCTGTCCTCCCCAATCCTCTTCATCTAGCCTCACGATTAACTATAAGTCTTCATCGCCTCCTCACATGATCTACACAGTGTCAACGTTGGGTTAAACTCAGGCGAAGGTTTGGCATGTGATGTCGTTCAACTGTATTCTCAGCGTACATCCGGTCCATCTCCATTTTCTCCAGCATATTTGTCAAGTAGTAGGTTCTTGTCGGCTTGTTCCGAGAATTTCTTATTGCTAATTCTTTCTGGCCATTTGATCTTTAGTATGGGGCCAGCAAAAGCAGTTGTTGGTAAAAGTTTGGAATAGCTGGTTGGAAATCCTGTTCGTGACACGTCAACTTTCCGACAGATAGAAGAACTGACTTAACATTGTTTATGAGAGTCCGAATTTTGTTATTTGTGCCGAGTGAAGGAGATTCCAAAATGATTTGAAAGTGATTAAGGTGTGTCTTTCCTTTCCTATCCTGGCTAGTTTTGACATCCTCAAACATACTGACGCCTGTAGTTGAAACGATCCTACCTAGATGAGTGGATGAAGTGACCCCTTTCATATTTCTTCCGTTGATAAAGTTAAGTGTTTGTTGATGGTTGGTTAAATTCACCACCTCTGTATTCTCTATGTTTACTTGAGGTTTTGTATTTGCAGCCTGCCACTCATGCAAGGTTATTGCCCCACGACCAGCTCATGATTCACATCAAGACAGAAAAGAATATCATCGGTGATAGTCAGCAGTATTATTATTTACTATTCACTTGGGTTCCGCTAGGAATATAGGGCTTCAACAACAATAGTCAGCAGTACTGTCCTATAATGACAATGATTTGTTTGTGAATGCACTGAGTTTAGTAAATGAACTCACGTGGAACCAGTGAAGCTCCAGAGTAACACATTTGTATTTTTGAATCTTTCTGAAGGCGGAAATCAAAACTAACAAATCAGTACTTTGTAATTATTTGAGTGGGCAATCTCTGACTTCAACGTTAAACTTGAAGCGCGTACGTGCAATTGAAGTAGTTATTAAGATTACAAGAGAAATAGGGATTCTCGATTAATTTCAACTGTTAGATATTCGCTACGAACCAAAATTAGTTACAGTCGGACCTCTGTTTCGTAGTATTTTGAGACTCTATTGCACTGTAAATCCACGACATCTGTAGAGATAGAAACCTGGTCGTAAATCATGGCCCTAATAGAAGGTAGTTCGCGACAACAAAGCGAAAATAATCATTGGAGCACTGAAATAGTCATGATTTTACGAGAATCGATAGTATACACACAGGATGTAACTTCCCATGATGAAGTCATTGTTATTATTCTCACAAAAAGACCTCAGTGTCAAAATTAAATTTATAAAGCTGCGTGTGTCGGAGGAAACGCTGGAATCCATACAGAGAAAAATTCATCCAAATATTCATTAATTTATCTCCTGTAAATTCCTCGAGTCTCTAATGAAAACATATGTTTGCGCTGATGAAAGAATACGATGAGTAGATGACACGGTGTGTAGGTATGCGGTCCAAATATATGATAAAATTGGGTGATTCACATAAGCTAGAATGAACTGTACACACATTAGATGGAAGTATTGGGGCACTACTCTGATCTCACGGCGCAGCTACGACGCACCGCAGAATGTTGGACAAAGTTGGCCGAAATAAGTCCCAAAAACCATGCAAGCCAAATGGTTTTACGTCTTCCATTTGCTCAGTGCACGTAAAGCTTACGCTAGCTACGAAACAACAATTATATAAATTTGTGAATGTGAAGCATTGCGGATAATAAGTTAACCTCAGTGAGACTGAAAAACAGTGTATTATTTTCTTCTTCTATCTGCAATCACTTCGTTATTGACACCTGGATAACTGAATGCCATACCAATATTTTGTGTGAAATAATTCTGTTCCACAGTCTGTTGTATGCTTATTATTATTTATTATATTATTGTCCCCTTGTGTTCCTAGTGGAACATAGGGCTTCATCTGCACACCTCCACTTGCTTCTGTCTTCTGCTGTGCTTTTCACTTGCATCCATGTTAGTTCATACTGTTTCAGCTCCTCTTCACATGATCTCCTCCATGTCACCCTTGGACGTCCCACTCGCCGCTTCCTTTTCAGGTTCCACTCGACAGCCTGACGCGCGATGTCACCCAGCGGCCTCCTCAGCGAGTGTCCAATCCACCTTCACTTTCTCCTGCCTATTTTTTGAGCGATTGGTTCTTGTTTTGTTTGTTCCCATAGTCTCTTGTTGGTGATTCTTTCCGGCCATCTGATCTTGAGTATAGAACGAAGACAGCTGTTGATAAAGGTCTGCAACCTGTTGAAAATATTCTTTGTGACCCGCCGAGTTTCTGAACCGTAAAGAAGAACTGACTGACTTGACGTTTGTATTGAAAATCCGAATTTTGTTGTTGATGCTGAGTGACGAAGATTTCCAGATTGGTTTCAGGTTGATGAATGTGTTTCTCGCCTTCCCGATTCTCGATTTGACATCCTCGTCCGTTCCTCCTGTAGTGTAGTTGAGACGATGCTCCCTAGATAAGTGAATGAAGTAACCTCCTTCAAATCCCTTCCGTTGATGGTGATTGGCGTTGGATGTTGCTGCTGCTGTTGTTGTTGTTGTTGTTGGTTATTTTCATAACCTCCGTCTTGTCTATGTTCACTTGGAGTCCTGTCTTTGCTGCTTCTTCGACCAGTTTGTCGGTTTGCGCTTGTAAGTCTTTGATTTTGTGTGACATCAAACATAAATCATCCGCGAAATCCAGGTCTTCTAGGTTCTTCACGTCGGTCCAGGATATCCCTGTCTTCTCGTTTCCCACTGTCTGACGCATAATCCAGTCCTTCACAATTAGGAATATCATTGGTGATTGTAAGCACCCTTGTCTGACTCCTGTGTTTACTCCAAACGCTTCGCTGAGTTTTCCGTTGTGGATCACTTGACATGTGCCGTTGTCGTACAGCTGTTGAATAAGGTTGATGAATATTTCGGGTACGCCATAGTACTTGAATAGTTTCCAGATTACTTCGCAGTCAACGCTGTCGAAGTCCTTCTCAAAGTCTATGAAGTTGAGGTAGAGGTTTGATTGCCATTCCATGCTTTGTTCGATGATGATGTGTAGAGCTGCAATTCGGTCAGGACATGATTTGCCTCTCCTGAATCCAGCTTGTTCTTGTCGGAGTTCTGTATCCAGTGCGTCCTTAATCCTCTTCTTGACCTTGTGTCCAGTGGGCTCCGTCTCCACTTCCTTGAGATTGAAATGAAGTCTATCTGGATTTTGGTGTGTCCATCTGGTGAAATCCATGTCGCATTGTGTATATCCCTATGTTTGAACACACTGCCACCAATCACTAAATCATTGAAGGCACAGAAGTCTGAGAAGAGTTCACCATTGTCGTTCATTTCACCGAGGGCCTCGCGACCCATGGTGAGTTCTCTTCATGTATTGTCTCCTCCCAGCTTCGCATTCATATCACCCATCAGGATTTTGATATCGCTCTTTGGGACAATGTCCATTACTGCTTGTAGTTGTCTGTAGAAGGCCTCTTTCTTCTCTTGTTCTGAGAGGTTTGTAGGCGCATAGCATTTAATGATTGTAACCTTCCTTCCTTTTGAGTTGAACCAGCCTGTCATTATCCTGGAGAAGATTGGTTCTCACTGCATGAGAGCTTTGGCTGCTGTTGGTGACATCATGATGGCTACTCCCTCGCTGTGCTCGTGATTGCCCTCTGGGTGACCGGAGTCGATTATTGTCTCTCCAGTTGGTAGTTGGCTCCTTCCACATCCGTTCCATCTGCTCTCGCAGATTCGCAACACTTCAATTTTATATCTTCTAATTTCTGCGGCTACCTGGACAGCCTTTCCAGCTTCGTACATTGTACGAACATTCCACGTCTCCATCCTTGTTTTTGCTTTCATCGAAAGAAGGCACATCGGCCGACTGGCTTTCCAAAGGCTTTTACCAGCCTGCGTCAATTCACTTCTCCGATTCCAGCGAAAAATAAGGTTATTGTTTATGGTCTTAGAATTTTGAATATATTTGTGCGTTGAAGTTTCTCTAGCAATTTGAAAAAGGTTTTGGGGATGGAGTTGATAGCCACACGTCCCAACACTCCCTATTTATCCGGGCTTGGGACCGGCTAGAAAACTAGTGAGCTAGTAATCTAGGCGAGGTTATGTATGATTATTATGCACTTGATATTGGGTTCATGTATGAATCCAATTCCCATATGGAATATTATCAGATTAAGTAAACTAACCCATATTCTCAGGTGGCAAGTGCGTGGATTAGGACCATACCATTGTAAAACTTCTCACTACTGATAGGAATTTGACAAATAGTCATGTAGCCGAATAAAGGAAAATAGAAGAAGAAATGCTTGATAACAGAAATGGAAAAGTTAATGAAATTAAATTACGACTCATTATTATGATGATTTGTTTGTGAATACTCTGGGGCTAGTTAGTAATCACACCACAATCCCCATTTCACATGTAGTTTCACGAAATTGTCAGCGCATAGTCCCGTAGATTGAATTCTCCTAACTGTGTTTAATAAACTTCGTTCATGCATCTATCATCTGGAGATACTTCGCTAACAAAACTCTGATTTTGTCTACACAAACACACCATTCAAATACTATCCTCTGAACTCCTACATGTTTTGCTGCAAACCAAGCAGACGTTTTGTTTGAACACCGGAGCGGATGTCAACAAGACTTCAGACTTTGCAACAATTAGAAATTAGGCAGTAGGTCAGACCATAATGTCGATAGTCATATGCATATATATATGTATGTATATGATCGGCAGTACGATCCTATGGATAGTCTCAAATAACAAATCCTGCAAATTTATTTGTTTCCACTTTACAAAGTTCGCTTCTTTCTATCCATACAATAAATTGTAGAGATTGGCAGTTACATCGCTTATACTCTAGGTACGGAATTCAGCTACTACAACTTAATTTTACATCTTATTTTGCCTAATACTGGTAAAACTTTGTTTTGCAATAACACGCATTCGTATTTCCACCACTTTTCGAAAGCTGAAGCTGGCCTAAACGACAACCGTGAAAAGTTGCATTCAGGTCTGTAGAGAGAAAAGTATTAGAAACTGATCAAGGATATCTGTTCAGCGATTTCATCCACGAAATCTGTATATTAGTATTTATATACACAAAAAACAGTAGGTATGAATAAGATAAATGCATACTACATATAAATGCATATATTCATGTACACAAATGCCCCTGTGAAGATTTTCAAGATGAAATCGCTGAAGCGATATCTTCGCAGAGCTATTTCCTCCTTCGACCTTAATAAACCACAGTAGAATACCTGGGCGTATTATATTACTTTGCAATAACTTGAGTGGACAACCTCTGACTCTACTGCAGAACTCCAAACATATACATGGGATCAAGTCGGTCTCTGAAAACATTAGACTGTCTTGATTATACAAGAATTAGGGAAGCATATAAAAGATGTAATTTTTGTCTTGTAAATTTGATAGTTTTGTTATTCACACCGTACAGATCAGAGACTTCTTCGATTTCTCCCTGATTGCAGTTATTCAGTACTCATTTGAGAGGCAACGGTGGCACTTGGTATTCAGTCGATTTGAACATGTTATTACACTCTCACCCCACCCACACCAGACATAAAACATGCCAACGAGCTCAAATCCCGAGATTCTCATCAGCATTTACAATAGAATATCTGCCCACTGTGTGTATGCAGCAGAATACACAACAGTGTATGCACTATAAAAATTAGTCTTTGCCACAACTGAGGATTGTTGAAGTCATCGTCTGAAATACTGAAGATACTGTCCCATTGCAAATATAACAAATCCTTTCTAAATCTAACGTTAAATTATCCACAACACAAATTAATATAATCGATTACTCGTCACAGTGATCCAGTAACAACACAAACATGAGAATAAACACGAATTTAGTCGACGTCATTATTTACCACTTCTCAAATGTATATCTTGCTTTCATAATGTTTTCAAAATTCTACAGTGCTTAGTATGAAGAGTTTTATTGCTGATTCAAGATTCTAAGTAAATATTTGTGTGTAGGACTTTGGACCAAAGTTCAAAGAGTGAGATGGATATATTTGAGCATGAGTGAGTATGGTTTTCATATGTGATGCATGTAACCACCATTGTTAGATTGCATTTTATTCACATGTAAGTTGTCCACTTCTCATGGTTTGCAGTTAGTATAATTTCATTGTCACCCATGGAAATCCCGAAGATGTTATTATTCGTGAGCCGTCTTAAAGTCAACAACTATGCATTATTTCACTATTTCCGTATGTATCTGAATATCTCGTGGCGTTTAATATCCATGAATGAAGACAAACGGAAATGGTCAGATTGAATTATTTATATAACATTATTGTAATATAAACATTGCGTACAAGTCTTAATTCGCTTATATATGCATGTAGAATAACCCATTACTTGTGAAACATGTAGAGGATTTTGTTGAAAGGGAGCCTTTTCACTTTAAGCATGTTCAGCCATTGCTGTTGCAACAAAGTTTATACAGACAAAGCAATATAAGATGTAGTTTGTCTGAATCGTGCAATTTATTTGCGCAACACATTTCTAACAATCTGATCACACACAGACTTTTCATAGGAATATATATTCCTATACCTATCGCGCAAATACATTACGCGGTTCAGACAAATTACGTCTTCTTACTGCTTTGTCTAAATTCATAAAAGGAACTAACTGTTTTAAACAAGATTTGTTGTTTTCAGTTCACGTTCCACCTGTCGAACATTTGAAATATAAGACAAAGTCTGATGATTTCATTCTTGAAATAACCTAATCAGTGACACCGTGACATTCGCAAAAATCAAGCACTCTTTACTGCATTAATCTGCTTCACTGAAAAAAACATAATCTGACGATGAATTTAACTGCTCGAATTTGACGTTATATGTTATTGCAAATGATGAGGTGTTTCCAGGTAAAGCATAAGAATTACTGTTTCACTAAACACTTGTAGTGAATTTCTTATTTTGTAGATCATCGAAATATTTCCGATGGATTGGTGGTACGTTATAGCAATTATTTGCATGTGAGTCCCATATTCTCTTATATTTAAGACAAATAAACCACTTATGCAACTTGATTATAAATGTATCAGTTTTGAGTAGTGATTAAAAGGTAGTTCAACTAGAAGTAAAACAACCAGTTCATCTAAGGCATGGAATAATGTGATTGCTAGCCATAATTACTGTCCAATATACAATGAATGGAATAATTCTGTTTTGAGGAGACAAAAATTGGAGGAAGAAATACTTGGTTTCCATTTAGATCCCCATCTATATATATGTATATAAATTTTAAAACAATACACAAAATTACAAGTCCGGAGGTGATAAATATGCCAACACTACTGAGTCAGTATCATGTCAACCGGGTGATAATTAACCAAGAGAATTAATACAACAATTAAAGGGCAGAAATAAATGCAAAAATAATAATTTTGGAAGAACATGGAGCAATTAAGAAACGAGGTGAATTAGAATTTAAACAATCCAACTGTCATGCTGGGAATAATCCTGATATACAAGGATAAACCAACGCAGATTTATCCATACACTAATAAGTTTCGACCATTAAAATTCACTGTGCAATTTCATGTTTGTATTTCAGAGCAACTGTTTCGGTCCTCAGTTTAACACTGTTCTTCAAATACAGGAGAAACTGGAAAATTGCGCGTATCTTCCTGGCATTATTGGTAAGTTATTCAGAGACTCAAAAGGATCAGTTGGAGTTCTTTACTAATAAATATTTCGTGATTATTGTGCAGTTTATTACATAATTGGAAAAGTAATTCACTCAGATAATGAAGCAAGTTGAAATGAACCACTTTTATCCGACCTCATTCGTAGTCCGTGTGGCTTTTATTAACAGAATACGGTTCTGTTACTTAATAAATGTAGAGTTGAAACAGTGGTTGACTTCAGAATCAGTTAATGCACTAAACTCCTACCTAATCGAATTCGGTGAGCATAATTTAAAGGAAGACACTTTTCCTAACTACACGCCACATCCTCAAGTGGTTAATGACCAGTTACAAAAATCTACTGATCGTATCTGACACATCAGCACATGGTAATGCTGGTCCGAATCTAGCCAACAGCTACATGACTAGAACTACAAAGCAAATCTCGTAAAAACCGCTGAGGTAGCAGTGATTCTTTTGAAATTTCATGCATGAAACCCAAAACATAGAGCCACACAGTCACACAATTTGGTCCAAAAGTATTGTAATATCAATTATTGGTTTTCCAGCCGGTTTCGATTTGAAGGGTCATATCAGTAGTATTAAAATGAAGTAACAGAGAGTAAACAGCGTGTTGCCGATTCTGATGTAACTCCCACTAGAATTAAGATGATATACAAACTGTATGTGGACAATTCAGTTTATTCCATTTATATATATTTGTTTAACTGATTTTACCAACAGCTTTTACCATGGTCGGCAGGTGTCTGCTTGGCAGTTTGTAAAGACACTGGATTAAAGTGTGCTATTTTAATCAACTTCACTATTTTGGAAGATGTATTAACAATTATTTTCCTTTACATGACGAAAAGATTGAAAGTACACGTAGCGATTGCATTATCAGTCTTATCGATAATTTGTCCTGTTATTGCTACAGTTTTAATTTTTGTAGACTGTATGCAGGTGAGTGGACTGAAATTTCAAACGTATTGTTGTCTACCAACGTTTATTTCTGTAATCACCTGAAATGGAAGAATAATTTCATAATTCTCTTAGAATATCAAACTTAAATCTTCATATTACAGTGGATGACGGAAACAAAACAACTCCTCACAGTATATAATTCTTGTTCAATCTGTGATATTTTAATAAATAAATTAATGTGAGAGCCCATATTATTAGAAGTGTTAAAGTTTAATAGACACATTGATTTCAGCTGTGATCTTCCATTTAGAAGACAGATCAATAAACGACTTTTCTTAAAGAAAGCTAAATTTGTTAATCGTCGGAATCTTGAAGTCTGCAACATCCTCTATTTGATGCCATTTTGGCTTAATTACCGGGATTTTACGTCTAAAATTCGTCGCAAGATCGACTTATAATTGTATACAACATAGTGGAGGTAAAGATTGATAAGTGAAGTTTTATCTATCGAGACAAATGAGAAAACAAGTATGAGGAATGATTCAACATCAATCTGCAACACCTAGAAATTCGACTACACATTAGGTGTATGGGGAAAAAGACTAGAACTGTAAGATTCAGAAACATTATTTTGTTTGTGACAAATATGTGAAGCGTTATTCAGTTTTTTAGATCGCGAAGGAAATGGCAAACAGTGAGATTGGAATCCGTCGACAACCAATCAAGTAGTGGAAAATGCCCATCAGCAAACTAAGGAGACAAGAACTAGAAGTTCAGCGAAGATATCTTCTCGGAGATTTCATACCCAAAAGCTGCAAAATCGCATTTATTTACATAAGTTTAGATTGATACAATTATTATTTAGTTCTACACAATAACGGAGATTTAATCTGATAATAATTTCCAACTTGATATGAAAGTTCAAAGGTGTGAATATAGATCACAAGGGGCTTAAAAACAAAATTACACAGGATTAGAAAATAGTTACGTTATATGTAGAACATATTTCTAACGAATACAGGTGAAAACGGGATGAGAACCCAAACGAATTGACATAATAGTTTTTATGACTGAAATGAACAAAAATTTGAGAGGGATGAAAAAATGAGAAATGAGAACTAAGCAGTAGAACTGGAAACTAAATGCAATTACATAGATTTTCAGGATGAAATCCCCGAAAGTATATCTTCGCTGAACTTCGTCTTCTTCTCTGTTTAATGACAACCAATCACTCACATACTGTTTATTAAAGAAATATACGACACAACGTTTTGTGCAGAGGTGGGGAAATTATTTGGAATAATTCTGTCAAATCTACACATTACGTAAATCATACGGTATACAGAAATCCTAATTTTATTCCTTTCCTCAGTATCTCTACGAAGACATGGACACAACACAATTAGGAATCAGTTGCAATCCTCAAATATATTGAATTATATATCAAGCAACAACTCACCACTTCCCACTAGTTTACTCTACTTTCGGGAAATTAATCTGAAGCTGTTTTCATTTAGACCGGAACAGTTTAACTTATCCTAGATATAAGAATAGAAACTTGTGCACTGTGGTAGAGCATAATTCCATTTTAATGGAGACATCCATCCTCACACTTGGCTGGATTGACCTCACTGGTCACGACTTCTGTAGCAAGTCACAACTGAGGATCAGATTAATTTTCTATACTTGGTTTGTAAAAACTAGATAATCCTTACAAACCAGCTATAGAAAATGTAACTCCTGTTCTGAAAAGACAATTTTTCCAGCTTATATTTTCTATAAGGAGTAAATTTCACTGTTTAATAATAGCGAGAAGAAATATGCATGACGAATCATAAAATTCGTCTCGAATATTTATTAGATTCAATATTTGTTTTTCAGTATCTTTGCGAACTGTTGGCAGTTGGCTTCTTCAACACTTCTGTGTGTTTGGTAAGTTCAGACTAATTTCTTTCTCTGAATTCCTGGGAGTAATATCAGATTGACAACATTCGTGCTTATTTTCAATATTATTATATTATTTTCATATTTCATATTTTAAGCATAATTTTTTTGTTTGATAAAGTATAAAATCACTTGTTATGGCTGTAATTCTGAACATTCATGGTGTCATTTCTTTTCTCAGCTTGTAGTGCTTCTCGCAAATTGGCTCAAATGAGTTCGATGCGAATTGTCTATGCGACATCGTGTATCACAAACTTGCTTGAGTAATTTGTTATTTCTGATAACATATAGATTATTTTGTGAAAGTTAACGGTAAAATATATGACAATTTACATCTCGAATTTTTAATCTTTGTTAGTAATAGAATTATTACTATTATTATAACTAAATGCATTATTTGCATGCACAATCTTCCCTTCCCATTACCAAGTGATTATGATCGGTGTATATTTAAAAATTATTTGTAAAGTTATGTACATTTGAGTTTAACTTGATTAGATCTAATTAAAAACAATATTATGCGCTTAAATGTCTTCTCCTATATTTTACGATATAAATACTAGTTATTGTGAAATTTTAAGTAAAAAATATTTATGCAATGGAATTTCCATTTTTAATTGTCCAGAACACTTTCTACAGAAGAAAAAATTATTTTATCGATCCCTTGTTGAATGAATATGACTGTTTCATGAATACTTATGGTCTGGAGATATCAGATTATGCAGTCTTGTAATCGTGTACTGAAGTTAATGCTTTTGGTTCACTCAGGTAAATCATCGCACGATGAATGCATGGGATGTAATATATGTCAATGTACTTTGGATGTCTGATCACATCTCGACAACACAGCAAGGATGAATTACAGCCTCTGAGTGCATCTGCAGTTTCATATGCTTCTGTGGAGCACATTACACTGAATGTTGCAATCGTGTTCTCTAAAAATGCGCAGCTGAACACTATCTGATTTGGTTCACCAATCGATGGTTAGTTGAAGAAAACTACGATTAATTTAGCGCGAAAATGTACGCTGTTCATCTACCAGGTGCAAATTCCACCCAGATCTCGTATATCAATTATCTTCTGCGAACTTTCTTTGCTAAATCGAAACTTTATTCGAACAATATGCTGTTTCTTTGCCATTACTGGGTTTTGAAGTCCGGAGTGAGGTCAACTGCGGCTCTGACAGAAAATACGTTGACATCTACTGTGCAGTGGTCTCAATTTTGTCGAGATTTAGCATCACAGAAATGAACAATATTACAGAAGGGTTGGGAGGAGTCGGTGCTATCTTTCACATTGGCAAAACAGTGCTTATAAAGAAGAAATACAATCGTGGACGTGCTAGAGCTAACAACGTTTCGGTATTGGGAATTTATGACACCCAAATTCAGAAAGGATTCATTGAACTTATTCCAGACAGGAGTGCCAAAATCTTCTGCCTATTATTCAAAGACTCGTTTTGCCTGGCACTACTATACACATGGATGAATGGGCAGAATATAACCAATAATCAGATTTAGGATATATACACAACCGAGTTAACCATTCCGATGATTTAATCAATCCCAGAACAGACACTCATACAAATTCAATGGAGGGTTTCTGGGGAAGATAAAAAATAAAATAAGAGCTGTAAATGGCACTCAAAACCAAGTTATTTTTAGTCACCTGGATAAATACATGTATATAAATTGGTTTAATTTTAAAAATGACACTCCCCATTACAATTAGGACATATTTTTATCTCATATCAGAGAAAAATACCCTGTTTAGTGTTTCTTCATGATTTTTTATGTAAATTTGCGTAATCTTTTATGCAAAAATCTCTTATTTTCCTGATTGGTGGCCTCAAGGTCACTCGTGCGTTCGGATCCCTTGGGACGCTATTATAGAACTTTGCTCCGAATATAATACTACAGTACATCTGAGTTCTGACAGCTTGTCGACGGCCGTAATTTCGTGTGCCCGCGAGTGGGATAAACAAGTGATTTACTCTCTTGTGATTGGCCAGTTTGTCGTTCGAGTTGTGGTAATTTCAAACATCACTTAGATGCTTGGTTAAGTTGGCAATTTCCAGGAGCGTTTTATCAAGTCGGGTGCATAACTGACAGAACGTACTATTACAGCTCATGATAGAAATGATTACCAGAGGGTTTATTTGCTGAATTCAATGAATTCATCCCATATCAAGATCTAAGGACTTCACAGGAGTGTCAGGAGTGCAAACAATCTTCCGAAGGGGTGATAACTTCATGCAACTTCAATTATCGCTTGACTATTATTTTCAGAGGTCCTTAAATTAGTATAAAATACACAGCGGTCCGGTTAATCATAATGAAAACGGCATGGTTGGTGCAGCATGTAAGTCAAACTTATGTATATGTAGGTGTACCTACATTTACTGTATTCTTGTCACGAAGATCGGAAAGCAGGTATCAAATGTCTCAGTAAGCAGTGTAATACATGTATTTTTTATTCAGATCATACATGTACCAACCAAATATTAATGCTTCTCTTAAACCTTTTCAAGCTTATGGAGAAACATATATGTGCTGTGTACGCAGATGGAACCCACTGACAATAATAAAAGGACTACTCATCTGAATTATCTGTGCATCTGATATCTAATTTTTGTTTAATAAACTTTTTTCAATGAATCTGTGTTCCTTCTGTTCTATCGCGCTTTTGTTCCAATAACATAAGTAACACGTGCTAAGTTAGGAATTGAGGGTAAACTGTTAGAAGTAAATGCGTGTCTGGGAAACTTTTGTTTACGCGATTAGATGAACAAATAGCAACGTACCATGTTCTGTGACTGAGAACCGTAGGCATTCTGTTTTTAATTATTACGATAACCGTAGTTGCACTTAGTTACACATATCGAACAGTATAGTACATTATTCCCATCTTGGTTTATTACGATGAGTAGAAATCGCAAGCACGCTATCTCAGGTAGATTTGCTTTTCACCTTGTGACTATGAATCCGTTAATGGTTTCCTACTAGGACGATTTATAACTCTAAGCGCCTATAATCTCAACGTTATCTTTTAGAAGTGGACGCAGTAACTTTATTACGGTACGACGTAGTCTTTTTATCAATAAGCCTATCCGAATATCTAATTTTACTTAGCATTTCTAAGATCACGTTATATACTCCGTACCTCACAACTTACGCAAAGGCTAGAAATCAAGTACAAACGAGGAATACATTTATTAATGAATAAATATGTAATACAAAATCAGCAACACTGCAGATATCTTTTTCTCTACCACCCAAATCCATGCAGTTCCCGAAAGTAGATATTATCTGAAAAAGAACATAAAAATTCTAAAACTGTAGACATTGTTACTACTGTAAATGCAATAATTAACTACTTAACATGTTTAAAATGACGAAATAACTAGTTACGTTTAGATAATTACGTCAGTCAATATTTTTTAAGCAGACAAAATGGATATTGCATCTACCGGTAAGCATCAAGTCTATGCCATAAAACAAGTAAATACTATGCTTACATAGTTTCTAAGTACTTATGTAGATTTCCCTTAATGAAATACATGTGAAGGAGCTTTGATAGTATTAGCAAAAGTACACAACAAAGTAAATGAAATAATTATTAAAACGAACTATCCCACCTCATCATGTCCATGTATAATCCTTCAAACTGCCGAAAAATTCACTAAAAGTCGTTAAAACATGTGCGTCGGTGTCACAGTGATTAGGACTCTCGCTGACCATGCACATGGTCCGGGGTTCGATCCCCTGCCGGCGCACACCCGATATCTTAGGTCGGCCTGCAAAATTGGGCTACCGATATCACATGCCGAAAATTCCATACTTCTACCAAAAATACGGTGTGGAATCAAGCTATAATAAATAAATAAATAAAATAAATTATTCGACATTTTCTGAATGAAGAATTACCTATTTCAACAGTTTGTAATTTGGCCGTAAATTACGGCCGGATAAGGACACCATCATTTGCTGTTTATGCTAAAAACGCCTAATTCCATCAACTTTTAGTAGGAATACAAGTGTAAAAGTGTGTAAAACAACGAAAAATTACCTAATTTTGAGGATTTTTCAATAAATAAAGCCAGTAGACATCAGCTGATCAGATGACCTACGGCCGTATACAGGCTGTCAGAATAGAACCAGAAGCAGCAGTTTAGCCTAAGAAAGCAGATCCAACAAACCAGAGAAATATTATGGTGCAATACACTGGTAGCAACTACTACTGTAACGACAGAAGATAAGGGCCAGGCAGCGGATCGTTTATTGAGAAAGTCAATAGTTATTTATAGATTTTTATGTACAGAGAAGCAACCTCTTCTGATTAGTTGTTTTTTGCTGAAGGTTATTCTGTTATCTCTTTGCTGCCGTTTCTCAGAAAATCAAGTCATATGTATGTGAATCATATTTCCACACTTTAACTCCTTTTTGACTGGCTGATGATATTTTTTCAACGTTAAGCTTTGTTATTGTTTTCCTCATGACCCTGATTCGGGATGTGAACACTGACGTAAATTGGTGTCTACAATTTCGGCTTGCAGATAGCTCTCACCACACTACTAGTGCATTTATAAGAAAACTGCTTTGGGTTGCTGAAAGTTTTCAATATGGGGTTCAAAAACAGGTTAGCGGAGATTTTTTCTCTTTTTCGGAAATGAGGATTTGACGGCGATCAGTTTTAAAATTTACTTCTGATCAAGGAGATAATGATTCTGGTACAGTTACAACCATTTCAGGCAACAGATAATTTGTCACTGTGAAATAATGCACTAAATAATTTGTAAGGGGTTGAAATTGTAGCTGTAGGTAATTCAACAAGATTATCAGAATACACCATTCTCCATTCACTATGAGATACTGACCTTCACTGTTTAACCATCAAGCTGAAGTTTAGCCGTTAGGCGTCTACACCATTCAACAGATTGTTATGTTCACTTCTGTCGTTTGTCCATGAACTTTAGCCAGCTAAGCGGTCTTCATCGCAGTACAATTCTGGTCCTGTAATATGTTTCATTTTGGATAATTAATTCGGTGTTTCGATTCGTCTTCGGTTTGAGCAGAACAGGTACAAGATGTCATGGGAAGGGAACTTGCCTTTGCATAAAACGTACATTGCGTAAACATCAACATCCTTGCGTATCCTAAAATACGAATTGTCCGCACAAATGTAAAGCAAAGTGTTTGGTATAGCATCAAGACCCAGAATGTGTGATCGATTTAAAGATGTGATACGTGTTAAAAAATCTCTTCATCAGGACCTGGGAAATAACTGTTCACATGACTGGAGGACTCAAGTAGACCTATATTAGCTTGATGCTTAAGAAAAGAGTGATTTAAGGCACGCAGACTGAGAGAAATGTTTTTTGCTAGGAAGTTGGTTGAACTGTTTCCAGATATTAGAATCATTTGTGTATGATAAATTTTTATCACTAGTCCTTGCATTTAGTCTTTATTGAAGAGTTCATTCTTTGAACATCAACATTATTGTGCAGCTTACATAAATTCCTGTTTGCCCTTTGGACGTGTTTTATTAGTGGACAAGAGATCCATTCATATCTGGTAAACAGCTTATTTCCCAGCAAAACGTGAAATAGCAAGTGATATTAGAGTCTGCATCATCCAACATTTCATTAACGGATACGCCTCAGTCTTTACACTCCAACATTTTTCTATATGAAAAAATATTGTCGTGTGAATAATATGTCTCCTGAACCTTCCACCTAAGGTTAAAAAAGACCTTCCTGCTTAGTTTGCCAAAAGTTTTGGTGATATAGCAGTCATAACTTTCTTGGATTCGTATATATTACGATTATTCATGAAAGCTAACCCCAGGGTGGATGACATTAAAAGTTACTTATAGCCAAGTGATGTAATAAAGCTGTGACTGCAAGAAGTAAAATCCCTGTAGACTATAAGTGGAGGATTTTCAAAGATAATAAAACATTTATTCCTACTTATGTAGAACACACCAGTTTTACAGGCATGGATAAGCATTTTTTAAACTAAATAATTTTGATTTGTGCTGAAATTACATTGTTGATGTCCATTTTGACATTAGTTTGAGGGTATGGTCTGCTAACCAGTCATTCAATGAAGCACATTTAGAAATATAGAAATATTGTCTTCACATTAACAAAAATCCAATGTGAAGTCAGTACTACTATACGGATCAGAGACTTGGCGTGTCACAAAAAGCAGCTCAAACAAGCTACAGACCTTCATTAACAAATGCCTTCGCTCAATACTCAAGATCAAATGGCCGGAGAGGATCAGCAACAAAGATCTCTAGGAGCGAACCAACCAGGAACCGATTGTGAAACAAATAGGCAGGAAGAAATGGAGATGGATTGGACATTCTCTTAGGAAACCATCAAGTGACATCACTAGACAAGCTCTCGAGGGCAACCCGAAAGGGAAGCGACGAGTTGGTCGTCCAAGGGTGACCTGGAGGAGATCATGTGAAGAGGAATTGAAAGCGTGTGGGCAGACTTGGAGCCAGGTGAAAACTACAGCAGAGAACCGAACGCAATGGAGACGCATGGCTGAAGCCCTATGTTCCTCTAGGAATTAAAGGAAATAATAATTAATGATAATGTTTTGGATGGATTACAAATACTTGGGAAAAAAAATAAAGCTTGAAGTCAACTCCTTCACAAAACTTTGTTGTGTGTGGCATCGTACCTTGTTCTTGATTTATATCCATATTGGGCATTAATTTAAAATAAGTGATTTATCTGTATAATTTTGTCAGCATTTTTATTGTAACACCAGAAGTAAATTGTACTAAGTGCAGACTAATGCTGGTCATTATCAGGCTGATTTGTTTTACTGTGCCCACGTCAGCCAAAACCGCCATTTGTTGTTGCACGGTTGTTACGTAAGAGTAAGTTGAGTAACATGTAGAAAGCTATTTTAAGCCATTTTAGAGCATGAATACTGCTTGCATAGGATGTTATACAGCGTCCTGATATGGTGAAAGTTTGTTTTTTCAAGGATGCTGAGTCGTTACTAGCCAAAACCTTGGAGGATGATATATAAGTAAGTGGCTTCAATTCCTGTTCAAATTCAGTCTTGTTGTAGATCTGTGCATCTTCTACTACAAGGCTTTTATTGTCACTGTGCAAGTTTGGTTAAGCAGATCGTAAAAGCCTTCCTGTGTAAATTGTTTGTCCATATTGTCTGAGAATGATATTTTGTGTAGGACCTTAAAGAAGAATACTAGGTTTAGAATGCATCGTCTCTTCAAAAGTGGGTCAAGATTTAGAATCATGCACCGTGAGATGTAGTCTTTCTTACATTCGTAGCCAAGTAGTTTGGACGTGAAACATCGTTGGACACTTTCTGTCCTTAGCTTTTCACGTATGCGGGTGCTGCTAATAATAAATGAACAGTATTCTAGCAGTGGCCTTACGCACGTTTTGTAAAGAATGAGCTCGGTTACACTGCCGTGAAAGTACCTGAGTATGCATTTTAAGAGCATCCTCGACTTTCAAGTCTGTGATGCCACTCGCTCAGAAATGTTGGGTCACCAGAGTACCTCAGGCCTAAGTCAACGACACATCGGAGTCTATTTAGGTTAGCAGATTGAAGTGTTGATTTTATGTCAACTGAGTGTGCACCGAAGCAGATCCAACCACATTTGTTCAGGTTAAATTGTAGATTCCATAAAGACGACGAAGCAGTCACTTTATCTGATTCTTTCTGCACAACATTCTGGAAGTACCTTAGGACATCACATTGGAATGTATAAGCTACTTCTAGGTAATCTGAAAAGATGAATGGTTTCCCATGAGAGAAGCAAGCGCATATGTCGTTGATATATAGTGTAAATAGGAGGTGCCTAATGACACTGCCTTGTGCTACAGCAGAAGTGATTGGGACAGGCATGGAAGTTACAGACTCAAGTTTAACTATTTGGGACCTGTTGTTAAGGAATGATTTAAGCCATCCTAATGGTGGATCACGTATTCCTAAGGAGTTCAGCTTGTGTATTAGCAGTAAATGGTCTACATGGTCAAGTGCTTTAGATATATCAAAGTAGATGACAAGTGCTAGCTGTCGTCTGTCACGACTGCTGGTCACAAAAATAAAGAAGTCCAGGTAACATGTTAAACATTGTCTGGATTTTAGGAATCCATGTCGGTTTGAACTTTTAATGTTGCAACTAAGCATATGCATAAGTAGGCTATCTTTAACTAGTCTCTCCATAATTCTAGATGCGATGTGTGATATTGATCGGCCTGCAGTTGCTGACTTCTGTTTTCGAGTCAGATTTGGGCTTAGGCATAATAAATGTTGTTTTCTATATATCAGGGTAAGTTTGGGTTCCTAAGGACATGGTGAATATTTTAATCTGTAGTAAAGGAATGTCAGGGCCAACATATTTGCGAAAACAGGATGATATACCGTCAGTACCAAAACCTGTTGAGCTTTTGAGGGTTTTTATAGTTTGGTGTATGTCAGCATAAGTAAATTCAAAAGTACTAATTTGTTTTGGTGCGAGTAGAGATGGAGATTGTGCCATATTAGTAGCAGGGTGTATATTGAGTAACTGAACTGAGGGCTTAAGGTAGTTACCTGCAAAAGTTTTGTTGAAATATTCACATATGTCTGCAGAATCAGTGCATAGCCCTTCTTTGTCTATGAGGAGAGAAATGTTGTGATTTTTGCGGTTCATTCGCTTCTTTAAGATTTCTGTTAGAGCATACACTCTAGCGAGATTGTCTACTGCGATGCGTTCTTCGTTTCTCATACACAAATCTTGAGCTTGTGAGATAGAGCTAAGGGTGTTAAGTATTAAACGTAGTGTGCCAAAGTCGTGGTGTTTGAAGTAACTTGTCAAGTGTCTCTTCACTTCTGTACGATCCTTTGTTTTATAAATGACTTTCTATGTGGGGAGACTGTTAGTGTTTGTGGTGGGATGACACCATCTAAGCATGTGTCTGAGTTCCGGTAAAAGATGCTCAGAGCTCTCGAGAAGTCATCAGTAGTGAAGTATTCGCCCCATTCAAAGGATCTTAGCATTGATTGTACGAAAGCCCAGTTTGCCCTACTATAGTTCCTATATATTATTTGTTGTGAGGTGGAGGTATAACCATCATTGCTACTCAGTGGAAGTGGCAGTGCACACATTACTTATAGTCTACAGGGATTTTACTTCTTGCAGTCACAGCTTTATTACATCACTTGGCTATAAGTAACTTTTAATGTCATCCACCCTGGGGTTAGCTTTCATGAATAATCGTAATATATACGAATCCAAGAAAGTTATGACTGCTATATCACCAAAACTTTTGGCAAACTAAGCAGGAAGGTCTTTTTTAACCTTAGGTGGAAGGTTCAGGAGACATATTATTCACACGACAATATTTTTTCATATAGAAAAATGTTGGAGTGTAAAGACTGAGGCGTATCCGTTAATGAAATGTTGGATGATGCAGACTCTAATATCACTTGCTATTTCACGTTTTGCTGGGAAATAAGCTGTTTACCAGATATGAATGGATCTCTTGTCCACTAATAAAACACGTCCAAAGGGCAAACAGGAATTTATGTAAGCTGCACAATAATGTTGATGTTCAAAGAATGAACTCTTCAATAAAGACTAAATGCAAGGACTAGTGATAAAAATTTATCATACACAAATGATTCTAATATCTGGAAACAGTTCAACCAACTTCCTAGCAAAAAACATTTCTCTCAGTCTGCGTGCCTTAAATCACTCTTTTCTTAAGCATCAAGCTAATATAGGTCTACTTGAGTCCTCCAGTCATGTGAACAGTTATTTCCCAGGTCCTGATGAAGAGATTTTTTAACACGTATCACATCTTTAAATCGATCACACATTCTGGGTCTTGATGCTATACCAAACACTTAGCTTTTTTTAAGAAAAGTCGTTTATTGATCTGTCTTCTAAATGGAAGATCACAGCTGAAATCAATGTGTCTATTAAACTTTAACACTTCTAATAATATGGGCTCTCACATTAATTTATTTATTAAAATATCACAGATTGAACAAGAATTATATACTGTGAGGAGTTGTTTTGTTTCCGTCATCCACTGTAATATGAAGATTTAAGTTTGATATTCTAAGAGAATTATGAAATTATTCTTCCATTTCAGGTGATTACAGAAATAAACGTTGGTAGACAACAATACGTTTGAAATTTCAGTCCACTCACCTGCATACAGTCTACAAAAATTAAAACTGTAGCAATAACAGGACAAATTATCGATAAGACTGATAATGCAATCGCTACGTGTACTTTCAATCTTTTCGTCATGTAAAGGAAAATAATTGTTAATACATCTTCCAAAATAGTGAAGTTGATTAAAATAGCACACTTTAATCCAGTGTCTTTACAAACTGCCAAGCAGACACCTGCCGACCATGGTAAAAGCTGTTGGTAAAATCAGTTAAACAAATATATATAAATGGAATAAACTGAATTGTCCACATACAGTTTGTATATCATCTTAATTCTAGTGGGAGTTACATCAGAATCGGCAACACGCTGTTTACTCTCTGTTACTTCATTTTAATACTACTGATATGACCCTTCAAATCGAAACCGGCTGGAAAACCAATAATTGATATTACAATACTTTTGGACCAAATTGTGTGACTGTGTGGCTCTATGTTTTGGGTTTCATGCATGAAATTTCAAAAGAATCACTGCTACCTCAGCGGTTTTTACGAGATTTGCTTTGTAGTTCTAGTCATGTAGCTGTTGGCTAGATTCGGACCAGCATTACCATGTGCTGATGTGTCAGATACGATCAGTAGATTTTTGTAACTGGTCATTAACCACTTGAGGATGTGGCGTGTAGTTAGGAAAAGTGTCTTCCTTTAAATTATGCTCACCGAATTCGATTAGGTAGGAGTTTAGTGCATTAACTGATTCTGAAGTCAACCACTGTTTCAACTCTACATTTATTAAGTAACAGAACCGTATTCTGTTAATAAAAGCCACACGGACTACGAATGAGGTCGGATAAAAGTGGTTCATTTCAACTTGCTTCATTATCTGAGTGAATTACTTTTCCAATTATGTAATAAACTGCACAATAATCACGAAATATTTATTAGTAAAGAACTCCAACTGATCCTTTTGAGTCTCTGAATAACTTACCAATAATGCCAGGAAGATACGCGCAATTTTCCAGTTTCTCCTGTATTTGAAGAACAGTGTTAAACTGAGGACCGAAACAGTTGCTCTGAAATACAAACATGAAATTGCACAGTGAATTTTAATGGTCGAAACTTATTAGTGTATGGATAAATCTGCGTTGGTTTATCCTTGTATATCAGGATTATTCCCAGCATGACAGTTGGATTGTTTAAATTCTAATTCACCTCGTTTCTTAATTGCTCCATGTTCTTCCAAAATTATTATTTTTGCATTTATTTCTGCCCTTTAATTGTTGTATTAATTCTCTTGGTTAATTATCACCCGGTTGACATGATACTGACTCAGTAGTGTTGGCATATTTATCACCTCCGGACTTGTAATTTTGTGTATTGTTTTAAAATTTATATACATATATATAGATGGGGATCTAAATGGAAACCAAGTATTTCTTCCTCCAATTTTTGTCTCCTCAAAACAGAATTATTCCATTCATTGTATATTGGACAGTAATTATGGCTAGCAATCACATTATTCCATGCCTTAGATGAACTGGTTGTTTTACTTCTAGTTGAACTACCTTTTAATCACTACTCAAAACTGATACATTTATAATCAAGTTGCATAAGTGGTTTATTTGTCTTAAATATAAGAGAATATGGGACTCACATGCAAATAATTGCTATAACGTACCACCAATCCATCGGAAATATTTCGATGATCTACAAAATAAGAAATTCACTACAAGTGTTTAGTGAAACAGTAATTCTTATGCTTTACCTGGAAACACCTCATCATTTGCAATAACATATAACGTCAAATTCGAGCAGTTAAATTCATCGTCAGATTATGTTTTTTTCAGTGAAGCAGATTAATGCAGTAAAGAGTGCTTGATTTTTGCGAATGTCACGGTGTCACTGATTAGGTTATTTCAAGAATGAAATCATCAGACTTTGTCTTATATTTCAAATGTTCGACAGGTGGAACGTGAACTGAAAACAACAAATCTTGTTTAAAACAGTTAGTTCCTTTTATGAATTTAGACAAAGCAGTAAGAAGACGTAATTTGTCTGAACCGCGTAATGTATTTGCGCGATAGGTATAGGAATATATATTCCTATGAAAAGTCTGTGTGTGATCAGATTGTTAGAAATGTGTTGCGCAAATAAATTGCACGATTCAGACAAACTACATCTTATATTGCTTTGTCTGTATAAACTTTGTTGCAACAGCAATGGCTGAACATGCTTAAAGTGAAAAGGCTCCCTTTCAACAAAATCCTCTACATGTTTCACAAGTAATGGGTTATTCTACATGCATATATAAGCGAATTAAGACTTGTACGCAATGTTTATATTACAATAATGTTATATAAATAATTCAATCTGACCATTTCCGTTTGTCTTCATTCATGGATATTAAACGCCACGAGATATTCAGATACATACGGAAATAGTGAAATAATGCATAGTTGTTGACTTTAAGACGGCTCACGAATAATAACATCTTCGGGATTTCCATAGGTGACAATGAAATTATACTAACTGCAAACCATGAGAAGTGGACAACTTACATGTGAATAAAATGCAATCTAACAATGGTGGTTACATGCATCACATATGAAAACCATACTCACTCATGCTCAAATATATCCATCTCACTCTTTGAACTTTGGTCCAAAGTCCTACACACAAATATTTACTTAGAATCTTGAATCAGCAATAAAACTCTTCATACTAAGCACTGTAGAATTTTGAAAACATTATGAAAGCAAGATATACATTTGAGAAGTGGTAAATAATGACGTCGACTAAATTCGTGTTTATTCTCATGTTTGTGTTGTTACTGGATCACTGTGACGAGTAATCGATTATATTAATTTGTGTTGTGGATAATTTAACGTTAGATTTAGAAAGGATTTGTTATATTTGCAATGGGACAGTATCTTCAGTATTTCAGACGATGACTTCAACAATCCTCAGTTGTGGCAAAGACTAATTTTTATAGTGCATACACTGTTGTGTATTCTGCTGCATACACACAGTGGGCAGATATTCTATTGTAAATGCTGATGAGAATCTCGGGATTTGAGCTCGTTGGCATGTTTTATGTCTGGTGTGGGTGGGGTGAGAGTGTAATAACATGTTCAAATCGACTGAATACCAAGTGCCACCGTTGCCTCTCAAATGAGTACTGAATAACTGCAATCAGGGAGAAATCGAAGAAGTCTCTGATCTGTACGGTGTGAATAACAAAACTATCAAATTTACAAGACAAAAATTACATCTTTTATATGCTTCCCTAATTCTTGTATAATCAAGACAGTCTAATGTTTTCAGAGACCGACTTGATCCCATGTATATGTTTGGAGTTCTGCAGTAGAGTCAGAGGTTGTCCACTCAAGTTATTGCAAAGTAATATAATACGCCCAGGTATTCTACTGTGGTTTATTAAGGTCGAAGGAGGAAATAGCTCTGCGAAGATATCGCTTCAGCGATTTCATCTTGAAAATCTTCACAGGGGCATTTGTGTACATGAATATATGCATTTATATGTAGTATGCATTTATCTTATTCATACCTACTGTTTTTTGTGTATATAAATACTAATATACAGATTTCGTGGATGAAATCGCTGAACAGATATCCTTGATCAGTTTCTAATACTTTTCTCTCTACAGACCTGAATGCAACTTTTCACGGTTGTCGTTTAGGCCAGCTTCAGCTTTCGAAAAGTGGTGGAAATACGAATGCGTGTTATTGCAAAACAAAGTTTTACCAGTATTAGGCAAAATAAGATGTAAAATTAAGTTGTAGTAGCTGAATTCCGTACCTAGAGTATAAGCGATGTAACTGCCAATCTCTACAATTTATTGTATGGATAGAAAGAAGCGAACTTTGTAAAGTGGAAACAAATAAATTTGCAGGATTTGTTATTTGAGACTATCCATAGGATCGTACTGCCGATCATATACATACATATATATATGCATATGACTATCGACATTATGGTCTGACCTACTGCCTAATTTCTAATTGTTGCAAAGTCTGAAGTCTTGTTGACATCCGCTCCGGTGTTCAAACAAAACGTCTGCTTGGTTTGCAGCAAAACATGTAGGAGTTCAGAGGATAGTATTTGAATGGTGTGTTTGTGTAGACAAAATCAGAGTTTTGTTAGCGAAGTATCTCCAGATGATAGATGCATGAACGAAGTTTATTAAACACAGTTAGGAGAATTCAATCTACGGGACTATGCGCTGACAATTTCGTGAAACTACATGTGAAATGGGGATTGTGGTGTGATTACTAACTAGCCCCAGAGTATTCACAAACAAATCATCATAATAATGAGTCGTAATTTAATTTCATTAACTTTTCCATTTCTGTTATCAAGCATTTCTTCTTCTATTTTCCTTTATTCGGCTACATGACTATTTGTCAAATTCCTATCAGTAGTGAGAAGTTTTACAATGGTATGGTCCTAATCCACGCACTTGCCACCTGAGAATATGGGTTAGTTTACTTAATCTGATAATATTCCATATGGGAATTGGATTCATACATGAACCCAATATCAAGTGCATAATAATCATACATAACCTCGCCTAGATTACTAGCTCACTAGTTTTCTAGCCGGTCCCAAGCCCGGATAAATAGGGAGTGTTGGGACGTGTGGCTATCAACTCCATCCCCAAAACCTTTTTCAAATTGCTAGAGAAACTTCAACGCACAAATATATTCAAAATTCTAAGACCATAAACAATAACCTTATTTTTCGCTGGAATCGGAGAAGTGAATTGACGCAGGCTGGTAAAAGCCTTTGGAAAGCCAGTCGGCCGATGTGCCTTCTTTCGATGAAAGCAAAAACAAGGATGGAGACGTGGAATGTTCGTACAATGTACGAAGCTGGAAAGGCTGTCCAGGTAGCCGCAGAAATTAGAAGATATAAAATTGAAGTGTTGCGAATCTGCGAGAGCAGATGGAACGGATGTGGAAGGAGCCAACTACCAACTGGAGAGACAATAATCGACTCCGGTCACCCAGAGGGCAATCACGAGCACAGCGAGGGAGTAGCCATCATGATGTCACCAACAGCAGCCAAAGCTCTCATGCAGTGAGAACCAATCTTCTCCAGGATAATGACAGGCTGGTTCAACTCAAAAGGAAGGAAGGTTACAATCATTAAATGCTATGCGCCTACAAACCTCTCAGAACAAGAGAAGAAAGAGGCCTTCTACAGACAACTACAAGCAGTAATGGACATTGTCCCAAAGAGCGATATCAAAATCCTGATGGGTGATATGAATGCGAAGCTGGGAGGAGACAATACATGAAGAGAACTCACCATGGGTCGCGAGGCCCTCGGTGAAATGAACGACAATGGTGAACTCTTCTCAGACTTCTGTGCCTTCAATGATTTGGTGATTGGTGGCAGTGTGTTCAAACATAGGGATATACACAATGCGACATGGATTTCACCAGATGGACACACCAAAATCCAGATAGACTTCATTTCAATCTCAAGGAAGTGGAGACGGAGCCTACTGGACACAAGGTCAAGAAGAGGATTAAGGACGCGCTGGATACAGAACTCCGACCAGAACAAGCTGGATTCAGGAAAGGCAAATCATGTTCCGACCAAATTGCAACTCTACGCATTATCATCGAACAAAGCATGGAATGGCAATCAAACCTCTACCTCAACTTCATAGACTTTGAGAAGGACTTCGACAGCGTTGACCGCGAAGTAATTTGGAAACTACTCGAGTACTACGGCGTACCCCAAATATTCATCAACCTTATTCAACAACTGTACGAAAACGACACATGTCAAGTGATCCACAACGGAAAACTCAGCGAAGCGTTTGGAGTAAACACAGGAGTCAGACAAGGGTGCTTATTATCACCAATGATATTCCTAATTGTGGTGGACTGGATTATGCGTCAGACAGTGGGAAACGAGAAGACAGGGATATCCTGGACCGACGTGAAGAACCTAGAAGACCTGGATTTCGCGGATGATTTATGTTTGATGTCACACAAAATCAAAGACTTACAAGCGCAAACCGACAAACTGGTCGAAGAAGCAGCAAAGACAGGACTCCAAGTGAACATAGACAAGACGGAGGTTATGAAAATAACCAACAACAACAACAACAACAGCAGCAGCAACATCCAACGCCAATCACCATCAACGGAAGGGATTTGAAGGAGGTTACTTCATTCACTTATCTAGGGAGCATCGTCTCAACTACACTACAGGAGGAACGGACGAGGATGTCAAATCGAGAATCGGGAAGGCGAGAAACACATTCATCAACCTGAAACCAATCTGGAAATCTTCGTCACTCAGCATCAACAACAAAATTCGGATTTTCAATACAAACGTCAAGTCAGTCAGTTCTTCTTTACGGTTCAGAAACTCGGCGGGTCACAAAGAATATTTTCAACAGGTTGCAGACCTTTATCAACAGCTGTCTTCGTTCTATACTCAAGATCAGATGGCCGGAAAGAATCACCAACAAGAGACTATGGGAACAAACAAAACAAGAACCAATCGCTCAAAAAATAGGCAGGAGAAAGTGAAGGTGGATTGGACACTCGCTGAGGAGGCCGCTGGGTGACATCGCGCGTCAGGCTGTCGAGTGGAACCTGAAAAGGAAGCGGCGAGTGGGACGTCCAAGGGTGACATGGAGGAGATCATGTGAAGAGGAGCTGAAACAGTATGAACTAACATGGATGCAAGTGAAAAGCACAGCAGAAGACAGAAGCAAGTGGAGGTGTGCAGATGAAGCCCTATGTTCCACTAGGAACACAAGGGGACAATAATATAATAAATAATAATAAGCATACAACAGACTGTGGAACAGAATTATTTCACACAAAATATTGGTATGGCATTCAGTTATCCAGGTGTCAATAACGAAGTGATTGCAGATAGAAGAAGAAAATAATACACTGTTTTTCAGTCTCACTGAGGTTAACTTATTATCCGCAATGCTTCACATTCACAAATTTATATAATTGTTGTTTCGTAGCTAGCGTAAGCTTTACGTGCACTGAGCAAATGGAAGACGTAAAACCATTTGGCTTGCATGGTTTTTGGGACTTATTTCGGCCAACTTTGTCCAACATTCTGCGGTGCGTCGTAGCTGCGCCGTGAGATCAGAGTAGTGCCCCAATACTTCCATCTAATGTGTGTACAGTTCATTCTAGCTTATGTGAATCACCCAATTTTATCATATATTTGGACCGCATACCTACACACCGTGTCATCTACTCATCGTATTCTTTCATCAGCGCAAACATATGTTGTCATTAGAGACTCGAGGAATTTACAGATCATATTTTGTTGTTTATTTTAATAGATTATTCACAACGTGCATTGACTAACAATGGTTCATATTTAACTGAAACCGAGATATATGTACCTCTGATTACTTGTCGCGGAAAGGTTGAATCACACGGTGAGATATTAAATAGTGGTATTACATTAACAATATTTGGAAGGACATATCAGAGGATACCGGGTACATTATGGAGCTTCTTCTAGGTAGTTAGCCAATTACTCTTTTGAATTTTTTTGGGGGTAACCTGTATAGCCATCTTATTTAGGAAGATGAAAGTATTAAACGAATGCCTTTCCATGGTCGTGTGGAAAATAAGAGAGAAGGCAGGCTTGTTTTAACTGAAGATAAATCAATGCACACACAGAAGATGAAAGAAGAATCTGAATAGAATACACAGTGCACTGGACAAAAACTAATGAAGAGCGCTATGAAAAATAAAAGACGATTCTAAAATGCAACGTCAAATGAATCGGAAGAGACCATGGGTAAATGGGACTTGCGATCACTATGCCAGACATCTAGGCTGCTAGTCAATGAGAGGTCAACATAGGTGAATCGAAATAAAATTAGGAAGGGGGACCTAACTACTGGAGACGAGACACCAGTTGAACGATGATTTGATCACTTCAGATGAGTGTTGAACAGATCAAAACCTGAAACTCGTCAAGAAGTACCACCAATAGCAAGCATGGAGCTTCAAGTGAATACTAACTGTCTGACAAAAGTAGGAGTTTTTAGTTCCATAAAGCTACTGATAGGTAGTCAAGAAGACAGCAGGATTGGTTTGGAATTACGCCAAGACAGCTGAAAACGGACTCAGAGACTTCGGTTGACCTGCTCATCTCATCACTTCAGAACTATTACATAGAAGTGGTAGTATCTTCAGATTAGAATAAAGGATAAATTCTGCAACCGCTAACGTAGCCGAAATTGAGTTTACTGTGCATATTCACCAACACCTAGCTTCCCTTCTGCTGGAAGGTATAACTAATAAACTGTTCTGGCTTCTAACCGGCTTTAAGAGCAAAACACATGGGGACAGGAAAATGTAATGAACTTTATTTGAAGAGAATTGCAAGTGTCATCAAGCCGTCGAGTGGAACCTGAATGAGGTGCAACTTACGGTGACATGCTGTGACTATGTCAAATTGAAATGAAAGCGTGTGGCTAGTCTAGAAACCATATTTTCAACAGAAATCCTAGGATGAGTCTAGAATGTCACGTACAAATTATAAATATAAAATACAATTCTGTCCCTCTATATTAAAACACTGAGACGAATTTATAACACATGATATACAGAGTTGACTTTAGTGAACAACGCCAGGTAATTAATTCTATCCTGAACTACTCGAATCATCAAAAACAATATCAACCAGTCAGGTGTGCCGAAAATTGATTTCTTTCAGGTAAAGGGAAATTTTTGTGTTCCTGAAAGAAGACATGATCTACAAATTATGTAAATGATTCATTAGGAATTTAGAATTTTTTTCATTTGTAACAGTTTTGATACGACCGTTAATACACTTGTGGTTGCGCTAACGAATTTCCTATCTAGTCAGTTTGCGAGCCTATTGTTCTAACCATAATTGGCAACATCGGCAACAACATTTTTACATGATACCACCGAAAACGCGACGCAAGGAGACAAGAAGCGAAGACAGACTTTTGGTGTGGAGGGCTCTTACACTCTCTTATCCACGGAGGAAATGTTTGGCAGCGCTTGTAGCGCTTTAAATGATCTGGAGGGACACTGATATTACTGAATAATTAAAGTAGTCTGCCATCAATATGATTTCAAAGGTAATAAGTGGAGTAAGGGAAATAAAATCAGACATGTAAAAGTACATGTAGAAGATCAGGTCTGTATAACGAAATTGTTCTTGCTCCCGGTTGTAACCTCCAATACAGGGGATACATTTGTCAGTTGAGAGATAGTACGCGAGAGAAATTGAATGTTGCGGATCATTTTGCAGCCGACTAGTTTTTCAGTAGTTTGGTAAAACTGAGTTGTTTTGAATGACGTTAGCCTATTACTTGTTACCACTATTTAAGTAGGTTTGTTAAATAGTAGCAGTACTTGAGTGGTATGTGCCTAACATAATAATGATTATTAGTACTCCGACTAATAGCATTAAAGTAATGAGAAGAATGATTCACTTACAACTTGAAGCCTGTTGGACTAATGATGACTGGCATAAGTCGGAAGTTATTCGCACTATTCTGTAATTTCCTGTCAATAACTAATGTTGTTTGTATGCACTATACACGAAATTGTAATTTATTGTAGGAAGTCAAACTGTAGCTTTAGTATCTGCCTAAGTATCTTTTGTTTCATATAGTACCTTTCCTACGTTACCATAGTTTCAAAACTACGTCACCACAAACGTCTTTTGTCTGAGCACTTGAATTTTATCTCGGTGTAGACGTCGTTGCAGCGTAAACAAGGCGCATACAGTTAGTGAACCAATGGTGATAAACTGTTGTTTCCTGATTTCCGGTTTTCACCGCCACCTGTAATAGTGGCTGTACAATTAAGTGTAGGGTTCCGAAACAAGTAATTAACACAACAATGAATTTCTAAGTAAACGCAAATGTGTGACATTCTATGATGTATCACATCGGATTTTACGTTTTCTTTGTCATTTAGATGATCGGGCTCATTAATCATCTAGTAACCGATGTAATATAAACAGTCTTCAACATGAAACTGCCACATAGCATCAAAAAGAAGAGATAGTGCAGACAATATTAACAAAAATCAATAAAGTTCTAAAAGTTGCTCAGACGTTTAAGGTGTGCTGACTACATATGTATCCCACACACTCATGCTCTACTGATTTAAGCTGAAACGTCTACCTGAGTGAACCAGTAGCATTGATTTTAGTACTTCAATTTAAGGTAAAGTGAACTAGCAAATCTGAAACGAGAAGATCAGTGAAACAGCCATGTTTATATGATTGAATATTCATACTATCACCGTGACCAATTTTTACCCTTTATTAATAAAATACTTATTCTTCTATAAAACGTGTTCTACACAAATAGAATCTGAAATGTGAATAGTCACACATTCATCCGTTAACATGCACAAAATGATGTATATGTTATCAAGAACCATGCATTACACACACAAAATCGCATGATGCTCTATCACTTTAACATTTAATACCAAGTTGATTTTAATTGTTTAAGTAAATAGCTGTGATTTGACAGAAGAAAAGTGTCATGAAAAAATGGATGTTTAGAATTCGAGTTACTTTCATGTCAGTTTGGTGAATTTCTGTCTTTATTTAATGAAATAAATGATGTGCTAAATATGAAATGTAGTTAAAAAATTAGCAAGAATGGTCTCCAATGAATATTCATCATTTCACAAAAACCGCCATCGAATGAATCCGATCTTACAAATTCGCACTAGTGTTCAAAGCGGCTTCTTTTGCACTCACCAAAGTCCTGTAAAGTGTTGAAACTTATGTACAAATGGATTCTTCACGAAGAGATTTTATTTTTTTAATGGCTTGACATTATTCGACACAGTCCAAAACTTAGTAACCAAAAAGTGCATTCCAAGACAAAAACAAAGAAATTTCGTCTTAAATAAGTATTGTTTCAACGTGATTTTACTGAAATAGAATAAACTATTAGATAACCACTACAACCTAAGACATATGACGAATTCAAAGAGAAGTGAAATCATCTTTTTAAAATGAACATCGAATCAATCAGCAAACAGGAATATTCTCAACGCAAAATGAGCACAAAATTGTTTCGTGTTATGAGGAATTTGATGTTTCACTGTAAAAGTTACTTCAACAGACTTCAGCATCATTAAACGGTATTTCCCAATAGATTTGTCCCTGTCATCCTTCTTTCTAACTGTAGAAGATTTTTAACCGATTTCCTAATGAACTGCACAATGAGAACGAAATGATTCAACAACAGTTAGCCGTCTGATCTTTGATTTCGAGTACGTGAATTCGGTTGTTTATTAAAGCCTACAGAAGCAGGTTGGAAATGGCCCACATATCGCGCCAAGTCTGTAAAATCCATATAGAGGGGCTAACTTAATTGGCATGCAGAATCATAATATGACAACTGAAAAAGGGTGTACAGATGTTTTTGACATACCACAGCTCTTAAGCAATCTCCAAATAACTTCACGATCCTTGGTGTTCAAGGATTTTATGAAGTCATTACAACTGAGCTAGAGAATCGACCGACATTCTAGATACTTTGAATAAGGATGTATGTTGCTTCAGTTTGATGTACGTGATCTACATTATCTGAATCCAGTTAGGCTCAGTCAAATTCTTCCCTTCAGGACACGTTACCAGTTTTTCCAGCAAAATATGAATCTATATTTGGCTTGTGGTGGAGGGAAGCCGTATTCCTTGTCAGTTATTGCATATATAAATGTAGATGGTTTTTTTGGGTTTTTAAATGCAGGCTGTCAGTAAGTAGTTTCCCATACTTCCACCATATAAAGAAGTGGATTCAACAAATTCACAGAGAACTCTGGGTCCGTTTTCAATGATTTGGAAGGATTCTGTCTTGTTTTACCACCTTCCAAGGTTTAGTATAATTATATTCTTCCGGAAATCTTTGGTCAAACGGGTAGTGTTTGTTGGTAGTTCTGTGTTTAGTGGAGGTATTGCAACACATGATGCAGGTGGTGCTCAGCTGGACAATCCGTTAAGGTAATCTGTTTTCATCAGTTTGAAATTTTAAAAGGAAAACATTTCGGATTTCTGCAATTAAAATGATACTCACCATTAATTACCATTTAAGGCGCAAAACAAATTGTAACTCTCAGAACACTATTTCATCCTGAGTAAATAATCCTCCTCCAATATAGCCTCACTTTTCATTCGACAGGTGAGATTCTGAATAATCAGGTGGAGGATTTGTCAATATTTGGAGATACGTGAACAAACGGAATCAGTATGGTTCACTGTGTGTCCCAAGATAGGATCCGACTTATGAAATATGTGATAGCATCGAAGTGCCGTTCAGAACTATTTCACATATTCCTGGTTCCTGAAACATACATCTAGGGGATGCATCTCAGTGGGCTTGATAGAGTAAAGGAAAAACCGTTTGGGTACATTACTGCTGGGGGGTCTTTGCATATTTTTAACTCAGTGTAAATTTCCGTTTTGGTCATACAGAAAATTAAAACATGTGACTCGATGCAGACACCATTTTCAACGAATTCATCTTCAAGCTCTACTATCATATATGAAAAGTGAACCTATAATAAAACCAAAAGAACTGTGTTATAAGAAACTGATTCACAAAATGTATGTGATTTTGTAGATTAAAAAACACCGTCCATCACAAAAACATAAAAGCTGACCCGTGCAAATGTGAATTCGTATGTTTGACAAGCGAGATGTTACTTTCTCGATTAATAGTCAATAGGATGAAACACTAGAAGTTCGACAAAATTTGAAACAGTGTTAAATGGATTTGCAGTTGATTCATTTGCAACACTTTCTGAATTATTCTTCCACTTCTTTAGTTTTTTATCTCTACCTTATGTTCCTTAGGTTATTTTTTTGAGGTTTACCTTTCTCTATTTCGCTGGTCAATTTTTTGGAATTCTGTTACTTTTATGGAATCAGTTTTTAAAATGACACCATTTTCGAATGTTTTAGATTGTGGTAATACTAATGAGTACTGTGTTGATACTGACTTCATATATATTGTCAATCGTTAAGCCTCTCTCTCTCAGGATTCGAAACAATTCTTTTTTATACGGTTTTTTACTGATGAATTTGGTTTTAATTTTAATATTTGGAAAAAAGTCTCATTAGTTTCTACTTTCGTTTAAAAAAAGACATGTTGTCACTGAAAAGAAAAGACTCCAACATTTCTAAATTGAATATTCCCATAATGTAATTAGAACAAGAGGTTTTTTGAATGATAAATAGTTTTCGATTATTTCTCTACCATGTTCTACGTTGATAAACGCATGATAATTGGCGTCGAAGTTCTAAGATGATGATAAATGTTAGGATTGAACATTAGAACTTTCCTAGGATTTGAAAATTTGGTAAACGGATTTACCATTGAGTCATTCGCATCAATTGCTGAATGATATTTTTACTTTCTGTCTTCAAAATCATCAAGAATTTTACGCTTAAGAGTTATTTACAAATGTTTATTTTCTCATCGGATTCACCTTGGGTTCCTTTTGATTTGTTGAATTTTTTTTGTGCGGATTACTATTGTCTTCTGTACATAAAGTGATGTTTTCACTGAGGCACAGTATATCATGGCATCACATCCATCGCATGTACACACCACATTCGAGGGCAATAATTCAACGATGTTTCACTGAGCAACTGAATATTAGGTCATTACGTTTAAAGACAATTTTCGGATAAATCGGCGTACTGTTGATTTTCGTAACTGCAGTTTCCGCTTCATTATGATATACGTGAATCTTAAATGCGATTATGGATTTTATCTCATTTAGTGCCGCATACTTTTTCACATGTAAAATGGGGAAATAATTTTATCCTCATTTAATCGACATTTGTGCATTGACACCACTTTCTTATTTCTCCAAACACCCACAATACAAATCAATCGATTGTTAAAACGAACTTGAAATGCGTCATCGATTATTCAACATTCCAAATGTTGAAACACAAGGACAAGCAGTTTAGATTTGCATGTGATTTTGGTGAAATCACCGTGTTTAATTTGAAAATATTAAATTCGTTCCATTCCTTTTGGCTTTAATCAGGTAGCCAAAATATTGTCGTCAGTTAAAAGAATAAATTTAGACAAATTGAAAAATTGGCAATTGTATAATACAAGCAACATATTTAAAATAAGGGAATTGTCTTCATTTCTTCAAGCACTAATTAATTGATTTTTTTTCCTTTTTCATCTAAGCGGGTAAGTTTAGAAATAGTTCCGTTGAAATATCCTGTAATACAACATATTTTTACTACTCATTGCTCTTCTGACACAGAGACGCCTGTCATCTTCCTTGCATTCGAACGACGAAAATCAACACATGTTTTTATGGTGAATGAAGTCCAATGTATATATATATATATATGTGCATATACATATTTATCATAGAATGGAATGTCTTGAGTGTCGGCTGAAGCAGAATTATAGTACGAGTAGCAATGACGCCCGAGTATGCTTCAGTCAATTATGATGATTTCACCAGTGATCTGACAAGAGAGAATGGTGATGAAGACGAGATGATTACATGGTGTTTTTTGACACTATACCCGAATCATTAAATCTGTGCAATAATTCACCAGACGAATTTCGGTCTTAGGAGCATCGATCCAAATGATTACACAGACATTTTATTCGTTATGTGGCAGATGAAACATTATTGATATTTTCTAAATGACTTTTATAGTTTTCAATGACCACTTTTGTTGGAGGCTTAGCAATGCAAACTGTCACATGTACGCTCGTACTACCTATGGACTGAGCTCATCAAGTGAACTCATACTGGACATCACATTTCAGCTGATGCTGTGTCTTCATTTCCTTCGCATGATGGGACGTCTTTTGTGCTAGCTATAAAAAATTAACAATGTGTTTCCGATGACTAACTTTACCTTGAATTTGGATATATATTGTTATGAGGATGAAACAAGTGTTGTTCAGGTTTCTTGATTCTACTGGCATTTTACTTTGAAACTAATAGAGTGGGTACATAGATGGTTTACTAACAAATTAGATAGTCTGCTTGACTGTCGAGAAATGTTTCTCCTCATGGATCTGTGTTTTGATATGTGAGATGATTTTATCACGTAATATTAGTTGGCACTCGAAAAATACTCCGCCTTCAACATTTAGTGCAATATAAAAATTCGTTAAGAAATGTAGACCACCTGCACTGAAATAAATGGAGCGATTTACAAATCCGAAAAATTAAATATTCAGGAGTGAAAGTAAAATATGCAGTGAACCAGAAAAATATTAAAATGAAAATTTGCGTTTCTTTGGCGTTATAATATAAGGTTGGATACACAAAGTATAAATGAAAGCGGAGATATTCGAATTCGACAAAACGACCAAACAAAATGAAAAAAGAACAAATACAGTTTTGTAACCATGAAGTTACTCACAAAAGCTTTTCATTATAAAAGAACGAGTAGATAATCTGAGCACTGTAAGGATTGCGAGATGCGTCATTCGAGATCGGTGTATCACATTCTCGAGATTTCGAAGAAACACATATATTGTGAGAAATTGGTGCCATCATCTTCGGCACAAAATGATACTTCTGGCCACTAGAACATGAGCTGCACACTTCGTTTCTCTCTGTTCACCTGATGATATTTGCATGCACACTCGTGATTCTGTGAGCAGGTATGCAGGGAATGACGGCGAACGCACACATCACGACTCGCCAAACCACTCCACATACACAGCTTCTAACTGTCGAATAGCTCGTTCATTCGGACATTCACATAGACAGTGGTTTGACAGTTGGTCGGTATCTCATTGTCGACTGTGAGAATAGTTGTCGACTGGTCGAGAGGTGAATGAAGATGGCTGTATGTGGTCGAAATTATTGATTGGTTTTCTTCCTATTTCCCTCTACACATCGTAGCATGTGAAATGAGACTGATATTTGACAAAAATATATCAGATATTTTATCGGTATAACAGTTTTATTTCTGGAAATATTAATGTAATATAATCTGTTTATTTTTTTATTATGGAAGCTTGTAAGTCTAGAAATTTTCTAAGCAGTATGCTTTGTGACAAAATTAATTTTTACTATTTATCCATGTTATCACGTAAATTCATTGTGCACTCAGTTATTCATATTCTGTTTGAACGACGATATCTAACAAATTATTATATGGTGAATATAGACCAAAGTGTTATAATATATATATATATATATACATATGTATACATATATACGGATATATATATATATATATGCATATATGTTCCATCAGACTGCAGGAGAGTCACTGAATCTCAATTCAATGTATTCCATTCCAGCAATGTTTGTTTAACATACAGAATTGTAAGAATTTTGAAGGAAACTAATACCTGTGATCGTGTGTTCAACTATGCTCATCCCAATATAATTTTCATTAGGAAAAGCCGTAAAAAGATTGGAGGATTTGCTTCCACATCGAAATAAATTAAATGCGCTTAGAAATCTTTCTCAAATATGGTGGAGTGAATATGATGAATTTTGAGTAGAAATGGAGAAATTTGCAGCCGACATTGTGTCAAATCATTCCAAGGCAACTTTTCTAACTGATGTCTGTAGTTTAATGGGAGCGCAGAGGAAAATCACATCAATTTCTCTTCGGCACCAACCTTAAATTAATTGAGTTCAAGGCGATGGAATATAAGGATATTCCTGACTCTTTCGCTCTGCTTTAGGCTGTTGGACAAAATTAATCAGATATTAATGGTAATAAATTACTAGGGGAAAAGAATGCAAACCTGCACATTGCTGTGTGTTATACGCTCTAACATTTCTACAGTTTTCACGAGTATCGTTCAGAAAGGTTTTACTCAAGTTACTCAGGTAATTCACATTGAATACTTTGATGATTTTAACTTTCCACAGATTATCCACGTATGTGCACTGTTTGCGCAATTTTTACTGACTTCTTGCGTAATGAATAAGCATTTTGTTTTCGTCGTTCTAATTTAGGAACTTGTTTCATAACTTTCAAACCCTTCATCGAGTTGAGATTTTTGCCCCTTACGGTGTGTCCTTGAAATTTTCGTTTCAGTCTAATGGTGTTTTTTTCACTGAAAGCGTCGAACTGTTTTGAATATTGACTCGCCAAACCACTCCACATACACAGCTTCTAACTGTCGAATAGTTCGTTCATTCGGACATTCACATAGAGAGTGGTTTGACAGTTGGTCAGTATCGCATTGTCGACTGTGAGAATAGTTGTCGACTGGTCGAGAATTGAATGAAGGCGGTTGTGTGTGAGCGAAATAACTAATCGGTTGTTCACACGTCACCCAGCATACATCATAACAAGTGGAATCAGGAGGATATTCCGTAATTAGATATTGGACCCTACGTGTGTAGCATAACTTTCGTTTCTTCGATCAATAACAAGGTGCATATTCTTCTTGTTTCTTGTTTCTAATGGTTGCAAGTAAGTTTACAAGTAGCCTAGTCAAAATGTTATATGATTGATTGATAATTTTCCTAATCTTCGATGTTGAATAACAGCATTTACTGCAGATCAACTTATTGGTGTTGAGTCTGAGCAGCAATGCCCTACAATTTATTTAAACTTATATATACATACATATTTGTATGTATATGCAGTTATACACAATGATATGTGGAACTTCCTGCAATTATAGCCTGAAATGTGTAGGATTGTCCAGACTTCTCGTTAACGTGTATCGTGTTTTGTCTACTTCCATTGCATGTGAAAAGCAATATATCTTTAATTATTTTGAATTCTTAAGAGAATACCCGTGATTTAAGCTGAAATTATGCTTGTCCCAGGATAGTTTGCATTTGGAGAGATAGTAAACATATCGGAAGTTTCTCTTCGAGGTGGAAGGAATCAAACTGCATGTGCATAGCCCTGTGAGGGTAAGTGAATCTGTGATGGCAATTTTTAGAGTTTTAATTAAGTACTGCTCAATCAATCGGAACTTTTTCCTTTTCATTGCAGTTTATTTCCAATGAAATTCGAATTATCCTTGCTTACTTTACATCAGAGTTTATGGATGTTACCATGATAATTGTCCATCTTTCACTGGTGTAATTTCAATAAATATAGACACCTGTGAATCACATTCCTAGTATGATTTTAAATGCCTAACATTTCCAGAAATGTTTCTGGCTTATGGTTGATTTGATCTGAGTACGCAAAGAAAACTACTCATATTCTCACTACCATCATCCTTAAAAGCTGTGAGCCCAAATTAATGAAAAGTGAGTCTATTCCTGTCTCCCTTGTCTGGGTCCAACCCACAGAATAATTCGGACGTTTAGCGAAAACCCTGAATTTTCGAATGAATTTGAATGGGTTCCATCACATTGCCCTGTTTGATTGGATTTTGCAACATCAATTATTTCATGTATTTTCATGTTTCACAGATGTCTTTCAGTACACTTCGTGGTTAAGTCAATACAATAAACATTTGTTATTTTGACTGCATTATTTATTCAACAGTTTATACAAGTATGTCTTTTGATTGCACAATTGTCACTAACCGCTTGAATAGTGAATGAAAATTTCGCTTTCTTCATTAACATTTCATGTGTGACATAATCTCCAAAGCCTTGTCGTCGACTTGACAGCTTTCTTACTCGCAATGTTCTCCAGAATGTACGCTTCAATCTGGCGGTGCTCTTAACGCCGTCTGTCGTGCTTGTGAGAATAGTCAGTCTGCATCGTTCCATTATCAACATCGCTACAATAATGTTGTCAATGGATTTTGTGACTCCATTCGTTTTTCGGAATATTAAGTCTTCCTTCACCTGGCTGACTGGGGAGTAATCTCGTCAAATTGTAGTAAATTCAGGAGATAATCTTGTTCCGATGGAAATGACTGATATTGTCTTTCGAAATAGGCAATCCATTTACAAAATTTGTACAGTGTTGATAAACACGGAGGTTATTGAAAATATGTCGTCTATTTCTCTGACACATTTGGAGCAATCTGAATTCATGTTATTTTTGAAGCTTTGTGAAGAAAAATGAAATGACGTAAACATACTGGAAGGTTCTAAAGGATCAGATTTTTGAATGGTTTAGTTCAAATTAGTCGGGAAATTATCTAGGACCTGTACGACCTGTACCTGTCAGCAAGGCGTATCTGCAACCTTGAAGGAACTCATGTCTCTTCTGAGATTCGAACCCGCGTCACTCAGTGCTGCAGTCAGAGACGTTACCACTGAGCTATTCGGGCTCGCGATTGACCTCCTGTAGGACTGTGGTGGATATTTTGATTTGACACTAGTAACTAGTGTGATGCGTCTAGTCCTCTCTTTGGTGCAGACGGAATTCTATCAGTCAGGTTGTAATGTGGCCACCATTCCAGGTAGCTCGCCATTACGGTGTACATTGTTTGTGATGATATTAAAGGGTCGGAGCATGAATAGCTCAGTGGTAACGTCTCTGACTGCAGCACTGGGTGACGCGGGTTCGAATCACAGAAGGGACATGAATTCCTTCAAGGTTGCAGATACACCTTGCTGACGAGTGCCAACTAGCACGAAACCTAGGTGGTTCAAGGCTTCCTGCCGATTGCCTCCAACCATCTTATATCATCACAAACAATATACACCTTATTGGCGAGCTACCTAGAATGGTGGCCACATTACAACCTGACTGATAGAATTCAGTCAACACCAAAGATAGGACTAGATGCATCACACTAGTTACTTGTGTCAAATCAAAATACATCAAAACAAGTGGAATCAGAAGGATATTCCGTACTTAGATATTGGACCCTACGTGTGTAGCATAACTTTCATTTCTTCGATCAAATACAAGGTGTTACTCTTTTCAGCGATATCATTCTCAAACTGTACAAACCGCAAATTCATAGTAATTTTTCTTGGCAACTAAAGGAATATTTCCGAAGATGCAATTGTTAATTTTTGACAACAAATTACGTAATTTAGAAGGCGTTAATCGGTTAGAAACTAAAATAAAGTTACAAAAGTAGGTTGGGTGACGTAATCTAATTGCTGGGGTTCAATGAAAAATGAATGAGAGTCAAGTTAATAATCTGAGTAGAATTCACTTGAAAATGGATGAGAGTTAAGTTGATAAGCTGAGTAGAATTCACTTAAAAATAAACGAAAATGGAGTTAGCAACAGTCGTCATGAGGGTAGAGATTTAATAGAGGGTGGGGGTAGAAAATAATGCAATTAAGAAACAGACAAACAGAGAAGAAAGAGGTAAGACCATTGTAGATTTAGTGACTGAACAAACTTCTTTTGTATGCAGAGTTCAGGATTCAATATGTGATTTGCCATTGCTTCTGCAGTTTGAAGAAGTTTTTATTCGTACTCTTTTGGCAAGATTCCCACGTATTGTGTAGATAACTGAGAAGTTGCTTTGTGGGTTTGCTTGGTGTCCGGATTCGATCAAGTGTTCTAGGATAGAGCTGTGGCGGGGGGATCTTCTTTCTCCTTTATAAAACCATGAAGGTAAGTGTTCGCTGATTCGTTTGGATAGCAAACGCTGGGTACGGCCGATATACCTAGCTCCACATGAGCAGGTGAATTGCTAGATGCACATTGATGAGGCCCCCAGTGGAAGCTTGTTCTTCACGTTCGTGCGAATCATTATTTCGTAGAGAAAGTCAGTCTGAGTTCAGCACCACTCGGCCCGCTGCTTGCAGATATTTTCATGTCAAAACTAGAAAATACACACATAAAGAAGACAATGGATAACTTCGGGTTCTACAAGAGATACGTGGACGATACTTTTATTATCGCCAATAATGAAGAAAATTTGGAGAAAATATTGGACTTCTTCAACAGTTGCCATCCAGCAATCCAGTTCACACTAGAGAAGGAGTCCAACGCAACAATATCTTTTCCGGACGTGCAACTAACAAGACGTGAACAAGATGGGACACTCAAAAGATCCATTCACAGGAAACCGACATGGAATGGACAACTCATCAGCTTTTACAGTTGGGTGCCTCTATTAAATCTCTACCCTCATGACGACTGTTGCTAACTCCATTTTCGTTTATTTTTAAGTGAATTCTACTCAGCTTATCAACTTAACTCTCATCCATTTTCAAGTGAATTCTACTCAGATTATTAACTTGACTCTCATTCATTTTTCATTGAACCCCAGCAATTAGATTACGTCACCCAACCTACTTTTGTAACTTTATTTTAGTTTCTAACCGATTAACGCCTTCTAAATTACGTAATTTGTTGTCAAAAATTAACAATTGCATCTTCGGAAATATTCCTTTAGTTGCCAAGAAAAATTACTATGAATTTGCGGTTTGTACAGTTTGAGAATGATATCGCTGAAAAGAATAACTCTTTGCTGAACGCCTTTTCTTTTCTATGACTGAATGGGAATTTTCAAATTACAATAACAAGGTGCATATTTTTGTTGTTTCTTGTTTCTAATGGTAGCAAGTAAGTTTACAAGTCGCCTAGTCAAAATGCTCTGTTCTACAGGGATACTTTTATCAATGCATCATGTTTTTATTCATCACTCGCTTGCTGGCAACTTAGCGCTATTGATTTTGACCAAGATATTCAACCTTGCGGTTCACTCGATATATATATGTTTTATATGCAGCTTTAATTCTTGGGACTCTAGTATTTATTGTGATGTCTCTAGTCCTATCTTTGGTGTTGACTGAATTCTATCTGTTATGTTTGTAATGTGGACAACATTGTAGGTAGCTCGCTGTCACTGTGCACATTTATTTGATGATATTAAATGGTTCGGGGCAATCTTCAGGAAGCTTTTGACCTATGTTTTCTGCTAGTTGGCACTCACCAGTCACCAAGACTTATCTACAACCTCGAAGGAATTCATGTTTCTTCTGATATTCGAACCCGCGTTACCCAGTGCTGCAATCAGAGACGTTACCAGTGAACTATTTGAACTCGCAATTGACCTCCTATGAGACTGTATTTTTACTGATAGAATTCAGTCTCCACCGAAGATAGGACTATACACATCACACTATTGACTATGGTTCAATCAAAGTATCCCGTACTGTCCTTCATGGGGTCAGTCAAGAACTCAAATAGCTAAGTGGTAACGTCTCTGACTGCACATTGGTTGACGCGGGTTTGAATCTCTGAAAGGACATGAATCCCTTCGAGTTTGTAGATACGCCTTGCTGACTACTGAGTGCCAACAAGCACAAAACATAGGTCGAAGGCTTCGTGCCATTTACCTCCAACCATCTAATATTTGTAGCTTTATAAGACATCTCGTGGAACTGTAAACACATATGTCGTTGATCTGTAGGATTGTCAAGGCTTGTATATCCTATGAATCCTGTTTAGTTAACTTTCATTGCATATGAAGATGAATATCTCGTTAAGAATTTCGAATGTTTTAAAAAGGCTTAAACCAGTGACAGCATCTCCGTTACTCTCAAATGAGGTGTAACAATGAGTTAAAAGTTTTAGGTTATAGAATTAGTTTGCGATGAACAACTATTTTTTTTCAATACATTTACCACTACAATGCCACTGTTCATGTAGCATCTTCTAGGTATTTTCCCCTTTGGTAGAAATATTATTGCTGAGAGATTCTCTTTTATTTTATTTGGTGATTTCCATGATTTCATTTGTCTGTTTGCGGATTCTTGGTGAGATTTAATAGGCTTATCAGTGTTTTGGAAAGTTTCCACTTGAGATCCGTTATTTGATTGAAGAGCAGTTTTCAACAATCACCAAATGCATTCTAATTCATTTAAGTCATTCACGAAGCACACAGTCTGCTCTGTTTTTCCTTGATCCATTATTTTGGACAAGTTATGTATCCGTTCAAAGCTAGCTACGGCTTGTAAAATGATGACATTGATAGTGTTTAAATCTGATAATATTTTCCAAAACTGACTAATTAAAACTATGTTTTACTGCTGTAACTAGAAATGACGTCATTATTAACACTACAAATAGTTATAATAAATCAAGGTTCAGATGACAGCGTATTAGTCGTCTTCCTACTGTACTGTAGTTTTTGTACAATATTTAATTTCGTTTTCGGTATGATAGTCAACACACTATGACTTTATATTGACACTTGAGAGTATAATCCTGCCCATGTTATTTTGTTCACAGTTCCTCCAGGTTTGTATTTAGACTGAGTTGCTTTTATTGACAGAACGATTGAAGAAATCACATTTGTCTTATTAGTACATTTATTATTTCTTTTATTTCTTTACGTTTCTAGTTAACATAGGGTTTCAAGCTAGAACTTTGAAGTTTCAGTAGCAGAGTAGCATTGCTAACCTCATGCTCTACTTCCCCTCTCTAATGGTCCTACTTCCGTACTAGCGAGGTTTAGGTGTGTATCCGTCTGGAATCGAACACCTAACCACAAACGTGGTTTGCGAGCATTCTACCACCGTAACGCCAACACAATTCGTACGTGGTAAGCACATATTTTGAAGGCTGGTTTACATCAAATCTTAGGCTTCGGAACTATAACTTCATACTCACAATGTTTTTCTATCTGAAATATTCATTGTATAAAGAATCTGTATCTTTCATCTGTAACTTGGTCAGCGTGAAGCTGTGTCATTGGTGATAGTCTTGTCGCACTTTTAAGAATTTGAAAGATTATGTTTTGGGAAATGGGTGATATGGTTTTCGACACAAAATGATACCGCTGGCAATTAAACCATGATCTGCTGATTTTGTTCGCTTCTGTTGTCCTAATGTTATTTGTCTATAAAGAAGTCGCATTTAGGATGAGCCTGCGAGTTTACGCTGGTATGTATTTATAGACTTCTCTCACTTTCGTCTAACAGTTAGCAAATGATGTTTTCTTTGGAAACCTGCTATTTATATGCAAATGGCTTGCCACACTTAGCAAGATCACTTCGGTTAGTCTGATCCGTAGCCAGTTACTACTTCAGTGGAGCGATTCTCTACTTCAGCTTTCAAGATTCATAGACATATATTCAAGATTCTCACCTGAATATTGCTGCTACTACTGCGAAAATCTACACCTGTAGTTGCATCACCTGATGCTCCCTGCTTGGCACAGCAACCCTCGTACCGTATTTTGCAGATATGAATGTTGACTAGTGAGTCTGAGTCGTACGTGGTTGTTTAGAACAGCGTAATCAACATCATTGTGGTAATAATAGTAGTTTTAGAATGCATTCTTTCATGCTCGACTTCAATTCATGTTTCCTTGAGTTTTTTGCGTATTGGTCAGCATTTTCCAGTTTTATTGTTTTCTAGGAATTGTAACTCTTCTTTCTCCTTATTAACGGTGTGATGATTTCGTTCACTTAAAAAAACACCTTTAAAAGAAATGTGTTTGTATGAAAGCGACCACTATTTCAACTAAAAACAATTGTCCCACCTACCAAATTTGAACAGTGTCAATAAAAGACGTAATTTATTAAAAATATGTGGTGTATTACTTAAACACATTTAAAACAATGAGAAGACACATGTATTTTTCAAACCATCAGAAAATAAAATGAATACACTTAGACTTACTGAAATGAGAAGACAACCAATCGATCTGTAACTTATCCTCCTATGAATTCAAATAATAAAGTCTTAGTATTTGTTTAATGTGGTCAGTAAAGCGAAACCTTATCAATAGATTACCTTAACAGTTATGTTACTTGACGATTTCTGAGAATATTGGTATACGTAGAGAGCCAGTTTTAACTAGTTAGATGTGCAATAATGTGCAGTCTGAATGGTTATTACGTGACGTATTCAAGGTGTTCTGGTAATTCTCATTTACTAATTTTCGAATATATCTGAACGATAGACTGAATCGAATTCAGTGACTTCTCATTTGATAGTAGACTACTTCAATCTCTAGGTTTTATCATTTTTCAAAAACTACGATTATTGCATTTGTTCAAAAACAGTGCCCAGTGAGTGTGTGAAATAATAATTATTCTCCTTTTGCACTTCAAAATACTTTTGAACGTTTATGGTTTTGCTTTCACAGTATTAAATGAGACCAATCCCATTTCGCTGTCTTACCTCAAATACAATTTTAAATATTTTTATTATACTTCAGTCAATTTGTGCAAAAACAATGTTAATCATGAGTCTAGTTTTTCTCCTTAATTAAACTTTCTCCTGTTTTTTACATAGTATCAATATCAATCATATTTACCTAAGGCGGTTGGTTTTCATGAAAATATGTCCTGACTGCATTTTATTCCGCACATTCTTATGCTCATTTATCCATACAATCTATCATATCATTTCTATACTTACAAGAACACTGCAAAGGATACAGTGAGTGAATATTGTTTTCATGGAAATGAATTTTGCGTTCATTGAAATACATTTTGGAGATCATCAGAACGTGTATCAAGAAATGAACCACTGATCATGAAATATCATTCAGCCTACATTTATGAATATTAACGATTAAAATTAAGCCTCTTTTCATTACTCGAACAGAATAGGCATCCTTTCCACACTTGAAATGTAGCTGACAATCATTCACGCGTAGTCCATGTGAAAATTATTTTATGTGAATCAATATAGTATATTATAGTATGTGTTACAGAACTGTTGCTTGAAACAATTTCTCAAAGTCTGCATATGTGTACTGTAAAAGTTAATGTGTGAATGACATGCCCATAGCTGACAGATGATTATTCAATGAACGTATTCAAACAGGATATTTATCATGTATAAATACACTACAGTCAGGGACTACTTAGGAGAAAGAAAAGATACTACGAATTCCGGTCAAAATATATGAATGTTGGATGCATTTAAGAAACACTATTTACTTCCGTACTATCAATTTTTTTGAGTACTGCTACAAAATAACATTTAAAAGTTAAAAAATGACTAGTTTCTCATATGACAGTGTTCAAATGTTTTTGCTGAAATTTAGTGGACGCTGCCAATGCACTGAGTGAGTGATTTGCGATGTTGGTGATTACCAATCTGTATTTGCTATGATCCTCATGTATACTGCAGTCAATTTTCACACCATTTGTTTAATCCATCACTAAATGTACAAAACTGAACACTGAAAATCTTACTCAATTAACCTGATTTTGTTAAGACATTTTGTGTGTAATTTTCAGAGGAGGTTATATACAAGAGTGAGTGATATTATCGGTAGTGTTTTAAAATGCGCATTATACGTCAAACCATTCAAGTCATCACTATCTCACTAACTATCAGATGGATCTGATTCTGAGCATCTATTTCTCAATCTTAATATTGTACCTGATTAAAATATAAAATTATGATTTTGCATAAACAAATTTTTTACAATGTGGTAGCAATAACATATTTTTGATCAGCTTTACATTGAGTTGCTTATGAAGGACTTGTCCAAAATCCTTAAGTTATGACGACAATACACAAAGACGGTAGCATACAGTGTGCCTACAAAATACCTACATTTTTCAATATTTCATGAATCTGTTTAGATTGTCTTATTTACTAAATTTTCTGTCTTATTATCTGTGAATCGATAAAACGATTTGTTCATTCATTGTTTCCAGGGAATAATTTTGAATGTCATTCTGCATAATCGATCCAAGTACTGAAAGAATTGCATTCTCTCTCTGATTACAGGTTGCAGTGAGTTCCTCATAGCATTACTGCGAAATAATTTTAAATTCACTTTTTTCAAGAGAATGACATTAGGTAAATCTAGGTAATATCATTTGTTCCGGAAACTGTTTTTCCAGGTCAAGCCATTGGCTACAGAAAGCCGAATTCTTCGTAATGAAGTACACCGTTACAACATTGGTTGTCAATATCCCGATAAGCGATCATGTGTGCAGGATAATAAATGATAAATGAGTATATAAGGTTATAGTTTAATAAAGATTCGATCCAAAGACGACGCAATTCTAATTCTGCCCTATTTAATCAGCCGGTGGAAAGTTTGGGTGCGAGCGTAACAAACGCATCTGTATAAACAACACTACAACTACAGAAATTTCAGAAGAGCATGAACAGCTTTGTCTCACTAGGGACACAAATGAATAAAAATAGTAATAACTTGTGAAAGTAATTATCACTTTATTGTTGTTATTAAAAACATCGTGTAGTTTGTGAATTGTTCTGAAAGTCTTTTTCTATAAGTCTGCAAAAAATTGAGAGATTCATCAATATCTCAAGAAAGAGCATTTTCTTTATCTGATTACAGCATGTTGTTAATTTCAAATCAGTTGTTGAGAGAGAAATTCCAAAATGAATTAATTTTTGAGAATGAAATTAGGTAAATCTAGGCAGTTTCATTTATAACAGAGGGTGTTTTTTCCAAATGAAGAAAGTTAAATTCACCGTTTGTAATGTGCTGATCAAAATGCTTGCATGTATAAGGATATAAATCCAGCCATATCTACCAGAAGTGAATATCAGGCTAAAACAAACAGTAATGGTTAGTGATACACTACCTCACATTGCGCATTAGAAGTTTGAGGGATAATTACAGTCCTTTTCATAAACAAAGGCAACGTGTTGCAGATTTCCAATAGCACAGATAAATGTAGGTTTTAGAAGAGTGAGTTTGTTTCGTCAACATCTCATCATTTAGAGGCAAATAAATAATGATTTATACAGCTGAATGAGATGCAAAAGGATGGCAATTATCTACTAGGTGAGTAGACTTCACACCCGACATCACAATATTGTGAGCGAATATGCTCCAATATTTCAAAGCACATTTTTCTATCACCTAGTGAGTAGACTAAAGTAAAGCAAAGATGATTCATTTATTACGTCAAAACATTATTAATCAATATTTAATAAAATGCAAAAACTTTAAACAGCCTGTTAGCAATACTTCGCTGACCAACCTAAAATTAGTTGTTGGAATACAAACACACTGCTTCAGTGAGTAGCCAAAAAAACAGCAAATGTCAAATCTTATGAATAGTGTGAGCGCTTCAAAATAAGAAAAAAAATTCAGTAGGTTTAAGTTACTTCAGTTTATTTGTTATGAGGTTACTCTACAATTTAAAGTGCTTTGAATTGATTTTTCACTAAAAAATGTGATCACGTTGTCATATAAATCAGTGACTCAGATGGGAATGAAATTTCATTCCTGTGGACTTTACCTAGTGTAACATTCATTTCTACAAAAATAAGTTCAAAATAGCTAATAGAACAATATTTCATATACATAGTTCTATTTCTTCGTACAGTGGGTAGAATTCTATATCTCCTCATCTTAAATCTCCACATTCTGTACTCGATATAAAACCCCACTATTATTTTTCATTGCATTTACAAGTTGTCGCACCAAGTAAGTTCAAAAGAGATATTCCTTCGATCTACACTTTAATGATATCACCACGAAATACTACGGAATGAAGCTTATATTGATGACGTTAGTCCTGTTAGCCCCGAATAAGGAAAATCGTAATTCAAAAGATGTATTTAGTGAACGACTAAAGCTAATAAAGTAAGACTGTTAACCCTTAAAGTGTTATTAAATAGTAACAAGATTTTTACACCTGGCGTATTTCACATAGATACAAACAATGATATAACAGTTGATCAAGTGAAAATTATTCTCCTTTACTTATTTGATATGTCCATTGACAACATGGTAGGTTCATCGTAACAGATGTTACAATGGTTGTAAATGAAATGCCTAAGGTCAGTGCATGTTGCAGCATAGGAGAATGCGTATCATCTCAGGGAGGTTACTGTTAGCCCTTTAGGTCATTGTGACGTTCACCTATTTCTCCTCTCCTCTACAGCTGCCGACAGCATGGATGAAGAAAATGAGATTGGAGAGAGGAGGCTCATCATAGAATTACTACAAAGTGTTACGAGATAGATACAATGTTACTTTTTGCTCTACATAGTTTGTATATGAGATACATACTTTTGTAAGTATACTACCAATTACCGACAAATAAGAATCGGACTGAATTGAATCAGATTATCAAAATGTTCAGTGAAGTGGTATAACATAACTTTATTGAGATTTTCAAGTATTGGTAAAATTGTCAAACAAATGATCCAGCTTCGTGCTTTTGATTTTGAATTCAGCACGTGAAGGAATGCGTAAGTCTTTGCAAGGTTACTCTCACCACGATAAAAAAACTGCTAAAGAGTCTGTGATTGTCTTCAATCGTCTCAGCAGTTGTCAAGGAACTCAATCCTCAGTTTCCGTTAATTCCAAAGACGATCCGAATCAACAATTATACTAGATACATTTATCGACTTAAACTCCAGAACACAATGAATGACAAGAAATTGTATTCTTCGGCAGTTAAACTGGATATCGGTACAAAGTCTGTAAACAAATGTTTTACAACGAAAGTTTTGTACTTTTATTCGTATTCTTTTGTCTTCTTCCAGCTTGTACACGATTGAATCATTCGTGCCTTTAAGTTGCCCGCCAATGGCGACCAAGGCCAATGAACAAACGTTCACTGTTCACAATCATTGACAGAAGCTCTATTTCATATTTTATGCATCAAACTTGATCTGAATCATAGAATATGGGATTAAGAAATACTATTGATCGCAGTTAAAATAAAAAAAACATTACAGACATCAATTTCTTAACTTGCGTATTTAGTTTTGAATCGTATGAGTAATACTGAAATGTGTAGTGTTAATATTGCTACTTCGATAAATGTCATGATCTGTGGAAGATCGGTGGTATCCTCAGTAAAAGCGATAAATAATAATGCAGTATTAGTTCATGGGTGATCAGTCAATATAAAATCATCTGTCCCACGTATGCATTGCGGCAAAACTGTTGGAACACAAGTTTTACTAATTTATGCAAACGCCCACTTTGCTGGCAAGCAGGAAAGTGAAGCTTAAAATCAGACATGTTTTCTCTTGTAATAAACTATACTAAACAATTGCCTGTTAAACTTGCTCAGATCAAATTTTCAGCATAGACTCACTTAGCTGCATTATGTAGTCGCTTTGATGGGGTGTGAGGAAAGTTGGTATAGATTTCAAACTAACCGAAAACACTAAGTACATTCGTGTGTTATGTGTGGATCTATCGTATTCCGGGTGCATTTTCCTGTAATTATCCTGGATATCTAATCGCTTTCATACCTTCAAAATGAACACGTACAATCATGTGACAACTGATCAAGTGACAATTATGCTCCTCCGCTTACTCGATATATCCATAGACCACACAGTAGGTTCGTCGTAGCAAATGTCACAATGGTTATAAATGGAATACCTAAGGTCAATATGTTGTTTATCGTATGTCTCTCGTGACAACGTACTTCATGTAAACAGTATACATTTTTCTGCAATTGCTGATCAGAATTTTAATCTGTTCTCCATTCTTATATTTTTTCGCTTTCATTGACACTCTCTCATATTTCTGAGGCGGAAACTCGTAGCAGCTTACTAGAATCGTGATTATCGTAGATGTAATACTCGTTTGTCGACCTATAAATTCCGCCAAAATGTGATGAAATAGCACAGTAAACATCTCAAACATCGTTTATGCTGATATTAAGCTCTTCATTCTACCTAAAGCTTGAGGTTTGCCTAGTTTGCACGATAAATTTGCATAACTTCTTTATCAAGTGAGTTATTTTATTCAGCGAAGAACTACTTGAGGCAGTTTTATTTCATTAAGTTGTACAATGCGATTCCATGGACGGAGTTTTTCAAACAATGAGTTAGTTAGCTTGGGAAATAAATTGTTATGAGTGTATTTGTCCATAATAATCAATGCGTAGAAGTTTGCTCATCGTGATAGTGTGACATTATTCGATAAATTATTTATTTATAAGTTGTCCTCAGGGTGAGCACAGAACTCGTAGAAATTGTGATATTGAGTAATGATTTGGAAAAATGAAAGGTTAATAAACACTTCAAAATTTGGTTAGATACAACGAAATCTTTAACATGAAAGTAGAAGTAATTGAATAATTACGTTTTTATGTACAGCTGTGTCTTTGTTATCTGGATAACAAGAGCTTCGGCAACGCGAGGGGGGGGGAAGCGTAACGTCTCAGGGAAGTTATGTTCACCTTGTAGGTCATTGTGATAATAGAGTTTATTGAAATTGGGTGAGAAGATTCTTTGAGGTGTTCACCTACTTCTTCCCTGACGTGGCTGCTGACAGCATGGATAAAGAAGACAAAATCAGCAAAAGGAGGCTCATCACAGAATTACCATAAGGTGATATGAGATAATTACAATGTTACATTATGTGCTACATAGTTTATGTATTTTGAAAGTGTAATGTGGAAGTCAAGGTGTACCGAGATTTTGGTGCTGAACTAATATGTAACTGTCTATCGAAAATCTGCGTGAAATTGCAGTTCATATTCAATATTTCGTATGTTTAATAAGTTGGTTATATCACTGAATCAGTATCATAATTTTGATTTTCTTTTAAGCTCAAGAAGAACTCAGTGAGCATCCATAATTGTTTTTGAGTGAATTGGTCAACTGTAAACTATCGTTTTTTCCAATACGTTGTAGAGTTCCACTTCATTTTTTACACATCAGACTTATTTTGATTCTTTACTGTTGGAATCCGAAATGATATTGATCACAGTTAAAATAGAAGAACATTACAGACATCGACTGCTTAGCCTTTGTGTTTAGTTTTGAAGTGCATGAGTAATACTGAAATATGTAACGTAATTATTGTCATTTCAATGAATATCATAATCCTAAAAATGTTAGTAGTATTCCCAGTATCACTTCGTGAATGATGATTTGGTATCAAATCATTTATCTCAGGAATACATTTCTACCAGTCAGCGAGAACTGAACTGTTTTTATTTATCTTCGGTAGCTCTTATTTATCGTGCAAAATTGAAATTCGAAGTTTTTCGAGTGGTGTACACATTTTGGTGCGTATTTTTGGTCATAGACATGAATTTTAAATTTCCCACTTTAAATTTATGCGATAAATAATTGTACAGACTTTATCTAATGTTAAAACACAAATCCGACGTGATCTTTAGTGATCATGAATGGCAATGATTACGGCGATTCACACATAGTGTTTAGCACCTATCCTATCGTAATATTTTGTAATAATTCTCTACGAAATGCAACGAACGGGAAAATTTATGGTTCATTCATTAAAATAACTTGGTACTGGATAGCTAATCACAATTGAATGCATTTCCGTTCACATATGATGAAGCCTCATAACAGCAATATGCATTTCAACTGAGGCTTAGTTAATATTCTGAAAGTTTCTTGGATAGATCAAATGATAACCTGATTGAAAGTCCGTTATTTTTCAATTTGATTTCAGGCGTAACTGCGGCTTGTGGCGGAACGCGTAAGCGATAAATATATAATGCGTTTTCTGAGCATAATGTTGTTTGCACATTTTATGTGAAACATCTCAGCGCAATACGTAAAGATGCATTTGTATTCTCCTAATTTATTTTGCAACCTTAATTTGACTTGCAATGACTGATACAGAATTTCGAAACATTAGTGTGAATAAATTAATTTTGTCATACACAGGCTGAATAACTTGTTGAAGTAAAGTAGGTGACAGAATAATTGCTGAAATTATGTGAAATGATACTGTTTAGCACTGACAAGCATAACTATGCCTAGTTTGTTCAGCAAGTATTTCTTATATATCCGGTTTAACTCATAGAATAAAGACTTGACTGTCTCTGGAATGTCCTTCCCCACCGATAAGCTTGGGATTACTTACATCAAGGTAAATTGCACGTTGTTTCTAGATGTACAGAATAAGAATATTTAGAAATGTTAACAAATTTAAAAATGGTATTTGTAGAAATCTGAGTGATATTGAAGCGGATGACTGCAATGTACCATTCAGCAGTGTACTGCAAATCCTCTTAAGAAAGGTATCGAAATAAAAACTACAAAGTTTATGCGTGTGTTTACTTACCACACGGATTAGTATATTTAGCGAACTACAAGGCTGAATTTTGACATGAGTTTGTATACAGTCTTCTTAAATCTATATTAATGGTGTCTGATGAGTAAATACAGTTTCAAATGTAGGCGATTTATATGAAGTACAGAGTAAGTCAATGACCTTTGTTATAGATCATGCAAATCATTATACGTCAGTTTTTTGGTTAACAGCTTTATTTTATTTTTTTAAATATACTAACAATTAGTGAAGTGTACTCTATAAGCATTCATAAACTGCAATATTTCAGGATTCTTTGCAAATATGATGATGTGGTGTAGAGTTGTTTAAAACATGCCTTACAAATACATTACAAAATATAGAAAACAACCAGTTGAATTTTCATTACACGCACAATGATTCCACTTGACCAAATACTTTGGGTACTAATATATCACCCATCCAGTGAATGTGCATTGAAAAGTAATTTCTTATGTGTACTGTATAGAATGGGTTATTTGCATACACTGTTTGAGAAACTGCAGCTGATATCTCGGAGGAGGATTTTGATTTATCGAACGAGACTGTTGAGAATTAGATTTTGACTCGTCAGATCCGACTATGCGTAAATCACCACTGTCAAAGCTGAGAATTATAAGGGAACGTGTAAATGCTCATTTCAATTTTAAACAGTCTAGAGCAAATACGTGAATCCGAAAAAATATGTCATTCCATGCTAACGTGATGTTAAAGATATTCAATCTAGGAAAGATGTTCACCTTGCAACCTGAGAGACATCAAGTAAGAAGCAGAATCTACTAACACCAGTTAACTGATCAGTTAGTTTTAGTATAAGCGTTTAACGTGCCTGCTCATCTGCTGTAAATATTTTTTCCAAACCTACTGCATTAGAATACGGGATATTAGCGGAATGTAAGTACATTTTTTATATAAACTGCATTTCAGTGCCCAGTCAAATTTAACTCCATATGCCTGTTTAAAAATATATTTTAACATAACTTTCTCAATCTGCCAGCATAGAATTACGTACACGGACAGCAATTATTCACAAAAATCGTTTGTGATGTTTGACACACCTGTTTGCCTAAGTGTCGCCTTGCTTCTAGCATCACACTGAAAAATCAAAACAACCATGAGATTTATTTCTCTGATTCATGATAAACTGTTATCATATTATCAAATATTGCAAACCGTCACTCACTTACAAGTGATCAGATGTTCGACTAAACACATGGCAACTATTCAACAAAATTAGCCTTCATCATAATTAAAGTAATAATCTACAATGCTTTAATTCATGTGGATTTGCAATAAATTTAAGGAAAAGATATACACTTTAAATTAGGTCAGTGAAAATGATTATCGAATTGTTATCTAACAAGTTTCCTCTACATTAAATTTCAAATTTCTAAAGGTTGTCCAGGTGAGTATTCATTTAAAAAATAGGAAGTTAAGTGTGAAACTCAACACCCTTATTTCAAAGACTATAATTTAAGTAATTTAAGTAAAAACCAGAGACAGAAAGTTTGAAAAGTCAGGCGAATATCTTGGATGAAAACCTCGTCTTCACGACGGATTAGAGAACTTACTTCACATTAATTTCAATTTTTGAATGAATATTTCAGTTTGAATAACTTTCATAATTTTAAAGTGACAGAGACTTGTCTGTGTCGATTATTTTCAAATTTCAGGCTTATTTCAGAGTGCTAGTAAATGTGGACAATACACTTTACAATAGACCATCATATTATCTTCAGCGAAATTGCATTAGATTGAAGCTTTAACTCGAACATTATTACGCGAATTAATCAGACATTAGTTAAGCCTAATTTAATATAAGGATCTTCAAAGTACTCATGTGCGTACAGTTTCTTATGTGACTTTCTGATTTTGTGTGTAACGCGGTACCATATCTCTTTTGTCCTGCAAACGTTTGTGAAAACAGACTTTAAAGTAGAATAATGCTAGAATGATTTTATGTGGTTTTTAAAGAAGTGAATTTATGTATTTCGCAATATGCTTGACTCAATTATCAAGACCTGCAATGTAAGTAATTTAATGTTGTGACAAATTGAAATAATCCCATCACTTCCTTTTTCCTTATTTAACGTGGTGACACTCAGCGATATAGAAAGTACTTTCACACCAGCATACGTAGAGTTTTCAGTAATTGTTGCTTAAAATTTGGGCATACTTTCATTAATAAACTCATTCAAAAATACTGGAAAGTATGACAAAAATAATAATGAGTAAAATGAACGCATTTTTCAAAGATTCATTAAATATTTAATTGCCTTCATCTACTTACTTTAGGTGGCTGACTAAAACAAATGTTTTCGTTGATGACTCATATATATATATGACACTAGCAGTGGGTTAAGTGCCAAATGATAGTGTCTTTCGTTCGTTTTAAATCTTCTCTAGACTGTAAATCCACTAATAATTGGTAGATCGAAAACAATCAAACACAACACTTAAATTCAAATAGTGACCTTATGGAATAAATTTCATTTTGATGCCATTTCATACGAAGCTTTCTATTCAAGATGCGTATCAAACAAATGAGTGAAGCATTCTATAATTTATAGCTAATCATCGTTGAGGTTGCAAAGGTAAAGCACGTTTCATGGCAGCTCTTCTTTGATTGCCAGTATTTCAGTGCATCGTATTTCACTGAACACAACTTTGGATCAAGATGTATCATGCAAATGCATAAGTACTGGAAGCAAAATCACAGTCAGAATTGTTAGATTAGTACATAACCCACATTTTCACAGCCGTAAATGAGAATGGCCAGCAATAAAATCTTTCAACTGTTATTTATGTGAAAGTATGTCCAACAGATCACGTCGGAGAGTAAACTGGGAGAATTCAGATGAAATCTGTAACTTCGGAAGTCATGAACATTTAGGCAGTTTTTACGAGTTCGTTTCTAATTATGTTGAAATTTCTTTTGCAGTGCAGTGCGCCCGAGCGCTATGCCACACAATAATCAGTTTTGTTAACTCTTTTCCACAATGAAATGCAGTTCAGCAAGGATAACTTATTGCAGAATGATAGAATTCATGTATAGTAAAACACATTATAGATTTTATCATGTAGTCTTTTTTGTCAGTAGCTGCATATTTTTACTGGTGATCCATAATAATCACTAAGTAGTCATGATGAGAAAAAAACAAGAAAACCATCGGTATCTGATGCTGCCTAATTAATCTGATGGATTAGATATAACAATTAATTAAGTCTACTTCTTGAGGAATTTTTAGTATAATAATTAAAAGCTTTCTTCTTATTTATGCGTGTATTATTCTATTCAGATACTGATGGTAAGTGAAAATTTTCGCGTTTCTCTGCTTTATCTAAAGGGATTTTTCACACATGAACAGTTTAATTTCAATAAGGCATTAAGAAGACAAATTTCGCGAGATGATATCATTTCGTAGTTTCTTTACAACCGCTTTACAACTAACATCGTTAACAATAATAAAATAAAGTTCATGACAATTACTCAGTTAAAGAAAAAACAAAAGTACATACTAATGAACAATCCTATTTAGATAGGTCATGTAGTCCATGGTAGGTGAAGATTGAAGTCTTTTGTTTTTTGTACACACAGTTTAGGCTGGATGTGATTAATCCAAAGTGCTTCCATCACCTTCAGTAACCTTGAATTAGAGTTAGGTGAGATAATTGTGAAGCAGTCATTAATATTGATTTTGTGACCTGACATTAATAAGTGTTTTGCAATGGATGAAGCTGGATTTCTATTCAGATTAATCGTGTTGGGATTTTCTAAATGATTTAGTAGCCATTTTGGAACATGTTCTTTTCGACAACCACATTGGAACATTCTGTTGGTTCTACCTATGTAGGTGTCACCGCAGCTGCATGTGAACTTGTAGATACAGTTTGAAGTAGAGTCCATAGAATTTTGTCCTTTAATGGTGGGTACAGGGATCGAAAATGTTCGGCAAGTGAGAAAAAGAGATGCGGCGTAGAATGTTCGTTTGATGGCTGACCGAAGTCTTTGAGCTGTCAACTGCATAATCTGGTCACCATTGAATGGTAGGTTAATAAAGATAGCTTTCTTTGGTACAGAAGCTGTCTTTTCGAGATGTGGTCTTTCTTTACTGTGACAAGTGATAAAGTTCTCCGGATAACCATTAGCTAATAAAATAGAATGTTTAATTTATTAAACATAAAACAACTAAGGTGAAAATTGGAGTGGAATCTATTAGTCAGAAATCCTATGATTATAGTTGGCGTCTTGATTTCTCTTCATCCGGAGAACCACTGAAGACCACGATCTCCAAGAGGCATTGTTACTTTTACAGCAGTTTTTCCTTCATGATTTTATCAAACTTATAGCTTGAAACAGTCAGTGTACGTGATGTTTAGGTTGGCTTTTACAATTCAGTCATTTTAAACGCCTGAGGACATAATGTGGATTAATAACTAATGATTCGCTACACAGTTGCCTTGAATCCATTTCTGACTCATTAGGATTTTGAGTGGTTTCATCACTAAGTACTTCAGCTTGAAATGCTGGACAGATGTACATTCCTACATGATTTCGTATACGTCTTATTGATGATAGTTTATTTTCAGAAAACGCTTACACTTGTATACTCGTCGGTTGCGTGGCATCGTCTTATATCAAATAAGTAACATAAGATGCGTTTCTTGAGATAAGTGTCAGTATGCAAAACTGTGGAAGGTAAACACAGACAAAAGTTATCCAGATGCAAACAACACAATTTTCATAAAGGCTTTCACCATCCATCCACTTATTGAATATCATTTAAAAAATTAAGTAATTATTTCCCAAGTAATCTTTCACTGACCGGCTGGATGGTATTTTTCTCAGTGTGAATAAACAATGTCAAAAGTGAACAATGACGATACCTACATTTGAACTTCATATAAAATTACCTAGTTTGAAAATCTGAAAGGTATGATGTTTTCAAGAGTGCTAGGAGGTGGTGAGACTACTTTATACAATAGAACATTATTTTATCTTCAGCGAGTTTCCAAAATATTGAAGCTTTATTTGGAAGACTTTCATGTCTGATTTTTTACAAGCATATGCAAATTACGCACACGTGCATGCCTTCTTATTCTACTGTCTACTATAATTCATCTTTTCTAGTCAGAAGTTGTATTTATAACCTCATATAGTATTCATTAAAATGATACGCTGATTTTCTGTCAGTTTTAACACATAATTAATATGCCTTTATAATTAAGCCCGAAAACGTAAGTTATTTCGTAGGTGTTTATGAAAACGTCAAAGTATCAACGAAACTATGAATTTTATAGTATCAGTGTCAACTTATCTTATCAGCTAATCAGAAACTTACCTGCAAGTACAGGGAAATATAAAGGTCACCTCTGTACCAACACCAATTGGAGCTTCCACCTATCGCTGATTGAAATTTGAACGTGTCTTCATTAATGAAGACGGGATATACGCGACACGAAATTGCAACGCATTTTCAAAATTCAGTCACATGACTGTTAGTTCAAATGACAATTGATCATTTTACGTAATTCATCAACATAATTCTACTTGTCTGTGCTAAAAACGTAATTTTGGTTTAAATTCTAAATTTAAGTAAAATTGCAGTACTGAAGATATTTTACTACTAAGAACAATTAAAATAGAATCAATTCCAAGTGACTGCAAAAATCAGTTTTTCATAACTAAAATAAAGCGCAGAGGCAACAATGCACAGCGTAAGGAAACATGTGTTTTGGTGTAAAATCGCCAAATTAATAAACAGATGAGAGATAAGTAAAAAAAGCAAAAAATTGTAGGTAAACAAACTTAAAACGTAGAGAGAAAGTTACAAGATGCATAAATTGACCCGACAAAATCCCGAAAAACATTTATTTGAAGAACTCAAATATACGAGAATAGCGGGATAACAGAATAAATTGAGTCATTACGAATTACCGCTGGCTCTAGTTTGAAGCCCTATGTTCCACCGGGAACGTGAAGGAATAAAAAATTATGATAATAGTTAATAGCCGATGACAAACTAAGACAAAATCACTAGACTGTCTGCTGGTTATAACTATGTAATATCGATGTAGAAATCTCCTCAATATAGCAGTATTACCAAGCGTGTTGTGGGAGAATAAAAAGTTAGCCTCATTCATTATCACTGTGACAACTAATTAACTCCAAAAATTAACCACACTGTGATGTGATTCGCAATAAATCAATCAAATTATCCTTATTTTTATGGCGATAAGTAATCCTGGTCATCATTGGTAACATATGTGCATTGACAATTCATGACAAATACTTAGTGGTCACTGCTGGATTAAAACAAAAACTCATGATATCCGATGCTTTCAAATTAATTTGACGCATTATTTCCATTTCTGTATGATATTTATTTTGTGGCAATAATATCATATAAATATACATAATCATTACTCTTGTATCTATTCTTTTTTATACCTACAAAACAGAGGTTATGGGTACTTCACTGTAGGAACGTTTGCATGGTGGATTTCAGTATAACAATTTCAAAGGTACTCATATCAAGCAAATTATTATGACGCAAGCTTACTTGTAATCTGAATTACAGATGTATGCAACTCATATCACTTAAAGTACTTCAGATACCTCATTAGGAACATCCCAGAAACGTGAACATAACAGACTAAGATAAAATCACTAGACAGAAAGTGTCCGGTAATTATAGCCATGTCGGAACAACGCCTGTTCAGTTATCTTGAAATCCCCTATATAAAGCAGCATAACAATAATTAATACCTTAATACTGGAAAATCTGTTCAGAAACAATACGGAAGTTTCAGGAAAAATAACTTCAAAGTATTAAGCGTTTGTGCAGAATATTCAAGCAGTATATAATCGATAGGATATCCTCCGAGGAAATATTTCTGCATCCAAAATGTGCTTCAATGGTTTTCCGCAAAGCTGCTCTTCTATATGCTTCAAAATCTCAGTAGGGTGGCTGGAAATAAATAGTAAATTGCACAAAGCGCTTAGATTCAGACTCGTTATGATAATAAGGATATTTAACCACTCTCAAACGAAGTAAAACTGACGAATTTTAACAGTTAGGAGATTCATGCAGCCTGGAAATTAGGAAGGCAGCTATTGCAAATTTTGTGTAAGTATTAGAGTGCATAAAGGCAAATTTGTACCTAAACAGAGTAAAAAATAATTCAACACCAAAAGCTGATCACAGTGGGTTATGATTCGTGATAGATCCATCAAAAAAATCTTAATTTGTATTGCGATAAGTGGACCTGGTCATTAGCAGTAACATAATTTTACTGAACATTCATAACAAATACTTGGTGGTCAGTACTGGATACAAAGGAAAAATCTGACGTCTAGTACACTCGATTGAATTACATAGACAGTTTTCATGGAAAACTGACATCAAACATATGACAGAAAGTTATACCCAAAAATCCTAATAAATGTGTGAAACGGTTCATTCAATTTTAATATAGACAGAGAAAGTAAGCGATAATTTGATGTGTGAAAAAAATTCTGCAAACTTTTGCTTTCATGTAAAGCATAAAGAGAATCAAACACCAAAAGATAAGGTCTTATCGGTAATTATCAAATATTTGTAAAGCTCAAATCAACGAAAAAGAAAACATCCGAAAATTAAAGCAACATTCTATTAATTGAATAACACAGAATAAGCTTGTTATCTTGGTTAACGAGGCTTACCACTGACGAAGTTCACATTATGGTCCATTGCTTCCAAATGCTGCAGAACAATCTCAGTCAGTGATCCAGTTCCATTATACAAATCCACAGACATGACATGCACGCTTCTAAATATGTTTTACATGCAGATGATTGCACAACAATGTGTCATTAAGGCGTTTGAGTAAAGAAAATACTGTAGTGAGAGTTCAGTTCATTCCATCAGCGTCACATTTCTAGTTCAGCTTAATAAATTATTCTCACCAACTGTAGAATGACAACAACGCACAATATCGTTATTAATACCATCGACATGCAATATATACACTGAACACAAACTAATTCACTCGAGATGGAACATTGCATTTACTGAATACAAACAACCATTAGTTCTATGTTTAGAATGGAATCTGTTATCTGAAAATTTCCGAAGGATCTACTACTCCTTGCAGGGTTTGAATTCTGAGAACCACTGAATAACATGAAATGCTGCACGGTGGAGTCAGTTTGGTTTCATACACTGACAATCTCACCAAACATATGGCTCAGATCCTCTGGTTTACGGGACAAGTAGGCTGACACAATGAATTCAGTCATTACAAACGGCTGAACACATGGTGTCAGTTAATCACTGGATGGGTCACATTGTGTCATTGGATAACTAAGGCGTGAAAGTCACGCTTCTTATGTCTCATTAGGACAATGTTGGAAACGTGGACATAATAGACTAAGATGAAATCACTAGATTGAAAATGTCCGATAATTATAGGCACGTCCTATCAATGCCATTTCACTCATGTTGAAATCTGCTGTATAATGGAATAATGACAAGCGTTTTATCAGAAAAAAACAATTCCAACACTGGTGTGAACACGGGCAGTAATTTTGCTCGAAATATTACCAATAACAAAACTTATCATTGTGTGTAAACTATTAAAATATAATTATACTTTATTTGTTCTTCTGAATATGTTATTTGTTTTCTTCCTTTTTTGAATTTGGATTTAGAGGATATGTGTAAGTTGGTATTTTACTTTCAATTACTGTTTTCTGGTTTTTCTGGATGCTACTGACATGAAGATGAGTCATCTTAGGTAATTTTCTGGTTTCATGCGAATTTCTGGGGGATTTTTCTTATAAGCCTCTGACATTAATATTCAGGGAACTCTGAATATCCTGAAAATAAATGTAATGACTGCGTTGACTGATAGGCCCTGAATTATATGGTCTTCGTAATCATCGAAGTTCAGGACCGATGATTTTCAAGGGATACGACTAATTCTTTCCACTTTGGGATTTTTAACAGTCTCTTTAATTTGCTGTATAAATCAGGTGAATACAAGCTGATATCTGAAAGTGATTTTAGTGTTGACCACATACGGAAACTCTGATCTTCTGAGAACCTATGAATTACATGAAGCACTGATCGGTGGTGTCAGTTTGCTCTGACACTCTTCAGTAGTGACTGCTGACATCATCATTCTTCACATTTCTAATTTGCTGCACTATTACGTTATTAACGTATTGGGGAATTAAAACCAGATTATAAATTATTTAGATAACTCATTTTCCATGTGTTCTACATTTAGTTTACATGTTTGTCATTATATTTGCTTTCATTATCAAGACCAAAAATGTAAGTTAATTGGCGGATTTGCATTATGATTTCAAAACAATTTTAAATCAATTCCCCTAGGCACTTGATTTCAACTAATTTTACTTGTTAGTGAAATACATGTGAATAAAACAAGCATGAGAGAATTTTGAAACATGAAAGGTAGCACACTGAAAAGTGTTTACTGACTGATATTGAATCTGCTTTCCAAAATTTAGTTGAGTGACTTAAGTTAGTATTTAGTTAATAATATTTCTACACTTCGAAAGGTTTAATTCAAAAGACTTCACCTGCAGTGAATAAAGTGTTAAATTACAGTCTCTTGCGCCCACTTATTTTTCCTGGACCAATATTGTGATAATTCATGTAAGCAAACTTTACACCTCGAAAATTTGATAGTAGACTTCATGAAATAGACGTCGGTATTGTGTAATTCCATTCAGGTCTTTTCGTGTGCAGTGCATTTATTTACATCAGTTAATAGTTATTTATGAAAAGCCTACAAGACTTATCATCACAAAACTTAACCAGGAAGCATTAAGGTGAAGCAGCTTCACTTGGGAATATTTGACAAATTCTGGTATTGAAAACCAGTTGATTGAATTCCCCTTCGCTATGCAGTATTTGAAATTATCAGGTCAAGAAATAAACGATTTCGGACACTATTGAGAAAAAAGAAACCCAGTTCAATCTGGAGAATTGATTGTAACCTGATGTGATATTTGGAAATTTCAGAGAATAGGTTAATCCTAATTTTTTAATGTTATGACGGAATGACAAAGTCGTCATCTTGAGACCTGACAAAGGCTGAAGAGTTGTGCTGATGGACAAAGATGATTGCATTGCAACGATTAAAACTGTGCTGAATGACCGTTGAGGTTTAAAGTCGACGACTTCCAGAAAGACAAGACAGATGCAGCTGAAAAATGCATCACAAACGTACTGAGAGATCTTCTAAGGGAGAAATTCATTGAAATAAAATTCCTAGGGTTCCGTTTGCCACACATGTGTGGTCTTCCAAAGACACACAAGAAAGAAATCCCTCTGAGACCTATAGTTTCGATGACTAACTCGCCCCAACCTAAGGTTGCCCGTTGGCTTGTGAAGTTGGAACTCATTCGTCGACGGCTAGCCGTGAACACCATGAATGACTCATTTCATTTCACCGAAAGTTTGAATCACATGGACGTTTCAAATAAGTTCATGGAGTCATTTGATGCAACCTTCTCGTTCACAATGATCCCAATTAACGAAACTATTGAGCTCATTTGTCAATATTCTGATCTTCTCCCACTACCAGAATCAGAATTTAAACACCTACTGCTTATGTGTACCATGGATGTGCAATTCTAGTTTGACAACGCTCTTTACCGACGAATAGGTGGTGTAGCTATGGGCAGTCAACTTATCCCCATTTTAGCTAATATCCTCATGTCAAACCTTGAGAAAACAAAGTTTAAGCACGCAAGTGACGGAACAACTTCCTTCTGTCGATATGCCAATGACATATTTGTAGTGTGCAACAATGAAAGTCATGCCTCCTATCTACTCAGATTATTCAACGACTCACAAACAAATATTGAATTTGCTATGAAACATGAAAATGATGGAAATTTCCATTTCTTTGACATTGCCATGCAACAACTAGAAGATGGTAATCTCCAGAGTTCAATTTACCGGAAGCTGACATGGAATGGACAATACTTACATTTTAATAGTTTTTTCCAAATAGCTATAAACGAGCACTAGTTAGGAATGTGTATTATAGAGCGTTGAGAATATGCTCTGCAGAGAGACTAGAGGAAGAATTTATAATTCCCGAAAAGGCGCTGAAAAATAACGGTTATTCTCAAATATTCATTAACAAATTTGGAAGATGTGAAGGCTCAAACATCAAACAAATCACAATTAAAAACAGCCTGTCTTCATTCAACTAGATTTTTGAGGTGAAAACATTGCAGCAATGGTCAACAGAAGACTGAGTACGCCACTAGCCAGAGCCTATCCTGCAGCTAAGTTGGTTCCCGTCCATCAAACAACACAATCTTTGGTGCAGTCAAAATTCGCCAGATACCCTTCTCATGTTAACTCCAACTTTGTTTACAAATTAACGTGTGTCTGCGGGAGCATTTACATCGTGATAACAGAGAGAAAGGCACAACTCCGACTTTCTGAACATGTGCTGGAAAGCCCACGTCTCAAGGGAACAGACTCTTATAATAGCGCTATTACCAGACATCTCCTCGATACGGGTCATGAGGTGGAAATCGCGAAATCCTTTAAAATTATCAAAGACAAAAGAGCTCGATTCTCCTCAAGTTTGCCGAAGGAACGTCTATCAAACACTTCAAACCAAATTTATATATTCAGAAAGAAGCAGTTAATAGTCTTTCCTTGTCCTAGTTACTGGATGCCTTTATTCCCCCATTTGATTACGTAATCTTTGTCTTTAACCTCACCTCTTTGATACATTTTATTTCCGCTTGTCTCGTGTTTCTATGATTTGAGTTGAGCTCAGTACATTGTTACCTAGTTTATTAGTCACTGGGAGTTTCACACATCCCTTGTCTTTATTACGTAACTCCTTCACAATTGTATTCATACATTTATTTTTTTTAAACTTGAACTGCTTGTGTAAAACTATATAAGGGCAATTTTCTGAGCATTGTTCACTTCTGTCAACTGACATCATTAAAAATTTGCAAGTATGTTAAAACGTTTCTGTATATAAACCTCGTGATTTATTTAGGCTGTAAGCAGATGATGAAAAGTCAACGAAATAAATGATGGTACCCTATTATTCTGCACAAACCACTGTTATTCTTGCTTTATCAAAATTTATCAAGGAGAGTGAATGCATGAAGTTTCAGTATACAGAAACGATTTTAATACGATGTAGCATTAAGAAATTTCAGAGAATAGGTGGATTTTTTTAGTATGTTAACTGGATCATCATTGACTACGCACTTGTTGTGATGTTGCATAAGATATGCTGATAGATTATTATTATTATTTTATTATTGTTCCCTTGAGTTCCTAGTGGAACGTAGGGCTTCAACTGCACGTCTCCACTTGCTTCTGTTTTCTGCTGTATTTTTCACCTGTGTCCATGTTAATCCATACTGTTTCAGCTCCTCTTAACACGATCTCCTCCATGTCTCCCTTGGACGTCCCACTCGCCGCTTCCCTTTCGGGTTCCACTCCAGCACTGGCCTGACGCGCGATGTCACCCAGCAGCCTTCTCAACGAGTGTTCAATCCACCTCCACTTTCTCCTGACTATTTTTTGAGCGATTGGTTCTTGCTTTGTTTGTTCCCATAGCTTCCTGTTGGTGATTCTTTCCGGCCATCTGATCTTGAGTATAGAACGAAGACAGCTGTTGATTCAGGTCTGCAACCTGTTGAAAATTTTCTTGGTGACCCGCCAAGTTTCTGAACCGTAAAAAAGAACTGAGTGACTCGACGTTTGTATTGAAAATCCGAATTTTGTTGTTTATGCTGAGTGACGAAGATTTCCAGATTGGTTTCAGGTTGATGAATGTGTTTCTCGCCTTCCCGATTCTCGATTTGACATCCTCGTCCGTTCCTCCTGTAGTGTAGTTGAGACAATGCTCCCTAGATAAGTGAATGAAGTAATCTCTTTCAAATCCCTTCCGTTGATGGTGATTGGCGCTGGATGTTGCTGCTGCTGCTGTTGTTGTTGTTGTTGTTGGTTATTTTCATAACCTCCGTCTTGTCTATGTTCACCTGGAGTCCTGTCTTTGCTGCTTCTTCGACCAGTTTGTCGGTTTTCGCTTGTAAGTCTTCGATTTTGTGTGACATCAAACATAAATCATCCGCAAAATACAGGTCTACTGGGTTCTTCACGTCGGTTCAGGATATCCCTGTCTTCTCGTTTCCCACTCTCTGACGCATAATCCAGTCGACCACAATTAGGAATATCATTAGTGATAATAAGCACCCTTGTCTGACTACTGTGTTTACTCCAAACGCTTCGCTGAATTTTCCCTTGTGGATCACTTGACATGTGTCGTTGTCGTACAGCTGTTGAATAAGGTTGATGAATATTTGGGGTACGCCGTAGTACTCGAGTAGTTTCCAAATTACTTCGCGGTCAACGCTGTCGAAGTCCTTCTCAAAGTCTATAAAGTTGAGGTAGAGGTTTGATTGCCATTCCATGCTTTGTTCGATGATGATGCGTAGAGTTGCAATTTGGTCAGAACATGATTTGCCTTTCCTGAATCCAGCTTGTTCTAGTCGGAGTTCTGTATCCAGTGAGTCCTTCATTCTCTCCAGGACGATGTGACTCAGGATTTTACTTGGCGTCAACAGGAGCATGATTCCTCGCTAGGTCTTGCAGAGTCCCAGGTCGTTTTTCTTTGGTAGTTTCACGAGGTAACCTTTACTCCAGTCAGTAGACACCTTTCCCTCCTTCCAGACCTTTTGCAATAATGGAGTCAGCATATCTGCTGTCGTTTCTGGGTCCGCTTTCAGTGCTTCAGGGGGCATTCCATCTGATCCAGCTGCTTTTCCAGCTTTCAGAAGCTTGATTGCATTCAAGACTTCAGCTTTCGTTGGAGGATTGGTGTGAACTTGCAGTTGTGTACGTGCTGTTGTTGGTATTTCTGGACAGGTTGCAGGTGGTGGTCTGTTCAAGATTCCTTTGAAGTGGTCCACTTATTGTTTAATCTGCTTTTCTTCCTTGGTAATTGGGTTCCCTTGACCGTCTTTTATAGGTTTCAATTGTGTTGATCTCTTCCCGGATAGAGACTTGGTAATCTGATATAGTGTCCTCAGATCCCTTTCGCCTGCTCCCTTTCAGCTTCAGTGGTCAGGTTGTCGTAGAATTGTCTTTTGTCCTTCCTGGCACTTTTCTTCACTTCTTTGTCCAGTGCTGTGTAAGTTGAACTCAGCGTCTCCTTCTCTGGTCCGTCATTGCATTGAATCATTTTATCTTTCACCATTCTCCTCTCCTCTATCAGCTTCCAAGTGTCCGTTGAGAGCCATTCCTTGTCTTGTCTCTTCTTTCTTCCTAAAACCGTTGTACACGTTTCGTTAAAAATCACCTTCAGAGAGTTCCAATGGTCTTCCACGCATGATTCTTCCATGATGTCACGTAGTGTTTCCTGCTTTGCTCTGTCAGTTGCAGTGAAAATGTCATTTGTGGTTGTGTCTTTCAATTATTGTGTGTTGAACTTGCATTGTGGCCTATCCCCAGCTATCTTCTAGTCTTTTAGCTTTACCTTAAAAGTCCCTTGTACTACATAGTGGTCTGAACCCACATCTGCTCCTCTCCTCGACCTTGTGTCCAGTAGGCTCCGTCTCCACTTCCTTGAGATTGAAATGAAGTCTATCTGGGTTTTGGTGTGTCCATCTGGTGAAATACATGTCGCCTTGTGTATATCCCTGTGTTTGAACACACTGCCAACAATCACCAAATCATTGAAGGCGCAGAAGTCTGAGAAGAGTTCACCATTGTCGTTCATTTCACCGAGGGCCTCGCGACCCATGGTGAGTTCTCTTCCTGCATTGTCTTCTCCCAGTTTCGCATTCATATCAACCATCAGGATTCTGATATCGTCACTTGGGACGTTATCCATTACTGCTTGTAGTTGCCTCTAGAAGGCCTCCTTCTTCTCTTGTTCTGAGACGTTTGTATGCGCATAGCATTTAATGAGTGTAACCTTCCTTCCTTTTGAGTTGAACCTGGCTGTCATTATCCTGGAGGAGATTGCTTCCCACTGCATGAGAGCTTTGGCTGCTGTTGTTGACATCATGATGGCTACTCCCTCGGTGTGCTCGTGATTGTCCTCTGGGTGACCGGAGTTGATAATTGTCTCTCCAGTTGGTAGTTGGCAGCTACCGCATCCGTTCCATATGCTCTCGCAGATTCCCAACACGTCTATTTTATATCTCCTCATTTCTGCGGCTACCTGGACAGCCATTCCAGTTTCGTACATTGTATGAATATTCTACTTCCCCATCCTTATTTTTGCTTTCATCGAAAGAAGGCACATCGGCTGACTGGCTTACCGAAGGTTTTCACCAGCCTGCGTCATTTCACTTTTCCGATTCCAGCGAAAAATAAGGTTATTGTTTATGGTTTTAGAATTTTTAATATGTTTGTGCGTTGAAATTTTTGTAGCAGTTTGGTAAAGTTTTGGGAGTGGAATTCCTAGCACCACGCCTCAACCCTGCCTCTGTATCCGGCCTTCAGGCAGGCTAGAATACTGGTGACCTAGTAATCTAGGCGAGGTTGCTGATAGGTTATGACTGGTTTAAAAAATGATACGTTCTGACAACTTCATTTTCTTTCCCTGATGCAAAATTTTTTAATGACTTAATGATTTTCCTTAATTTATGTGATTCGTCTTCCATTTAGATATGGAATGTAAGTAACAATTTCTAATTTCAGAATAAGCATTTTTCTGGCTTTTCTGAAACGGAATTAAAGCCTATTAACATAAAATAAATTAGAGAAATTTTGATTATATGAATACTACCGCACCTTCAATTTTTCCAAACATCAGATTTGCATCTGTATTTAATAAGCTGTCTGTATTTCAATGGAAAAGGTCTACAAGTGAGTATTTTTATTGCTTTAATAGGAGTTTATAATACATGGAGTTAACCGTTTCTTTGATACACTCTGACTTCAATTAAAGCTCAATATTGCACTCAAGTTCCATTAGATTCATCCATGAGGAAATTATAACTTCACTGAAGTTTCATGAATGTGCACCAGTTATCTGTCAAATGCAGAAGTAGAATATGTCATAGAAATTCATCTCGGTGACTTACTTGCTTACGATAGATTCAGTTTTGTTTCGTCTAGCTATACCTGAACGCAAAATAGTAAGGACGCTAAGTTAGAATGTCTGTGAAGATTGGGGCAGACAAAGCTGTTCAGACTGCATAAATCATGAGACCGTGTAGGATATAATGACTGGATCAGTTCAGAGAATTCAAAATTCATAAGAGCGAGAATGTTGATGAAGTGGAATATGGTCAGTTGAGCGGGTGGATATCAAAAGCAGAAGTTGACGGCAGTCGACAACGTAGGTAAGGAATTTTCGGCACTGTGGTGGAATATAATTCCATATTTGTAAACATTTCGTGACATAACTCTATTATGGATAAATTTTTATTGTAATAAAATCACAGTGTTATACAGTAATATTAACTGATGACTTTTTTTGCATAAATTATTGCTCATTTTCATATCAAGGCACTCACACAACTTTCTCGCTTCATTTGTATACATGAGTAAAATTGATTAGACATTTGAATAAAATCAATGTAAGATAAAGTACACTCAGAAATAATATTAGTGTTATCGTTAAAATATAATCAAGTGGGAAATAAGATGTTTTTACAGTAAAAATAAGTAGCTTGTTAGAATGTTATAATGTGAATTGAATACATTTTAAGATTATTTATTTTCCTCCTCTGATTTGACTGGTAATAATATCTTCCATATCTCTGATATTTGCGTTGAGTCACTTCTATTACATGTGTTGGGTGCAGACTCGATGAACCAGGATTCAGTATTCACTCTGTCTCTCCACCTACCCATATTACTTTCTAGAATTTTGACTCTTTCCCAATCTATTGTGTGATTGTGTGTTAATGCATGCAGTGCAATTGCTAAGTTTTTTCTAAATTACTTGTCTCAACGCAAATACCAGAGATATGGGGGATATTATTACCAGTGAAATCAAATGATAAAAAATGTTAAAATGTATCCAATTCACACTATAACCATCCACTTACTTTTATATCTTACTTCCAATCTGATTGTATTTTATCGATAACACTAATTTTATTTTGTAGAATACTTTATCTTATATTGATTTTATTCAAATGTCTAATCAATTTTACTCATGTATACAAATGAAGCGAGAAAGTTGTGTGAGTGCCTTGATATGAAAATGAGCAATAATTTGTGCACAAAACGTCATCATTTAATATTACTGTACAACACTGTGCGACGTATCAAAAATAAATTTTCATGCATAATAAAGTTATACACCACCACAGTGTTTTATCGTTATATCAATAATTCTCTTACATAATTCACAGTGGTGAATAAATGATAATTGAATGATGTTTTGAGCCCAATCAGTCGCTCATAAGCATATCAGTATACTCACACGGATTCATAATGTGTTCTGTATATTTATTTCACTTCCCCTTGTAACTCATTGTAATTTTCCATATATCCGATGCAGGTGTTGCGTCATTTCGACTGAACGTGTTTAATGTTGATTCGATAAATACAGTTTGAGTGATTGGTGTCTCTTGTTACTTGACAATATTACTTCTTAATATTTTCAATGTGTCCCATTCTATCGTGTACAGATTGATGCATCGCATTGGCTGGGCTTTCTTTTAAGTCAACGGAACAAAGCAAGTGATAGACCTGTAAGCATGAGTGTCATGCTCTGTTCAAATAACAATAATGAAAATGATTAAGCTTCAACGGAATTGTTGACAAAAAATAAAACCTGGAGATTACACAATATTTCAATACTATCAGTACAATTATTGAAACAGGTAATATTAACTGTTGACGTTTCGAGCACAAACTATTACTCATAATCAAATCACTTGACTTGATATTAATATGAGCAATAGTTTGTGCTCGAGACATCATCAGTTAATACTACTGTATAACACTGTGTGATTTATCATAATAGAATCTTATCTATAATGGAGTTATACTCCACCACGGTGCACAAGTGTTATACTTATATTGAAACAGGTCCTATGAGGCGATTAGATGACCTGCAGACAATGTTATGAATACGATGGTAAAATCTGCATGTGATCTAGTACGTCGAATGAAGTCATCTCTTGGTGAGACAAAATGGTCTGTTTTAATGCCCAGAACTAATATTCCTGGTAGAATATACGGTTCTATCGAAATTTCTAAAGCAGAATTTCCCCATTTAAGCTAATATTTAACTTGAGCAACATCCAAATATTTGAGTTAACCAAATATTTCGCGTCAGTATGATGTCTTATTGGAAAGTTTTCAGATCCTCGGCTAATCTGTCTTCACATAATGAAAAGAAACCTACGTAAAATTATAAATATAAAAGGATGACTAATCGATCAGTTTTGCAGTAACGCGTTTGTACACCAATATCCCTAATATCACATCTCTTGGGGTAGTTAGGAGTGAACCGGAAATCAATCCTGAACTCACAAACAAAACTAATTTGTATATAGGTAGAATGGTATCATTTATGCAATTATGCCTCATCTCCACTCTTGTCAAATTTCCGAAGTGATAAACAAACAAACAAGTGGGTTAGCATTCGGATTATCAAAATCTGCAGTACTTATAGACATATATGGACAGTTAGGACAGTAAAGCGCCAAGAATCTCTAATACTCCTCCTAGTGGATAGTATAAATATGTGGGTGGTGCATCCTCTGTTTTCAAATCTGAACACATCCCCAATTTCTTTACGCATACAAAGTAAGTTGTAAATGAAATCAGATTTATATTTGAGTCAGAAAATGAACATGGCAAGTTACCTGTGCTAGGCTGTAAAATAAAACGAAAAATAGATAGTGGGTTTGACAATTACATCAATAAAAACCTACAAATTACTACAATGACTTTGAATAAACCAAACCACAGTCAGAAAACGTAGGTTCAGTGGAGAGTTCGTATACGCGAGCCAGAAACAGAGCTAGAAAGTAAGGTGATTCAAACAGTAAGATCACTCAAATAAAGAAAACGTGGATATATAATCACAAAATTTAATTGGCCATGTAAGATAACCAGTAAAAAATGATAATGTAGGTGATGAAAGTATTTTATCATTAAGCAAATTATGGCCTTGATACAACGTAAAGAAGAAACATCAGAATTCCGGGGTAAATAAGATCATCGAGACATGAGAGTTAACTAGATCTAGAATGATTGAATATACTAAGTTAAACAGCCGAGGAAAGATAGTTAGCCGTTATAATGCATTAAATGACATACATTCCTAAATTTGCTGGAACAGGGTGAAAGTTTTGAAAAATAACCCAGTTAGGTGGAGGCAGAGAGAGGTTAATCACCCAATCTTTATTTATCGAATCAACGCAACGCAACGCCTGCATCGGATACATGGAAAATTACAATGAATGACAAAGGGAAATTGAAGCAAATATATGGAACAGATTGTGAATTCGTGTGAATATATTGATATGATTATGAGCGATAGATTATGCTTGCAAAGTAATTAGGTTATTATTACTGTGCTGTTGTTATATCAAAGAATCTTTCCTAATATGGGATCATTTTCTGCTACTGTGCCCAAACTCTTTAGCCACCTTTTAAATTGTACTCTGTCTCTCTTCCTGCTGCTTGACTTCACACTGGTATCAATGCTACTTCACCGACCTCTTCTCCTCCATAAAACACTAAGTGCTGGAAATGACTCAGTCATTCTTTATGCAACCTTAGCAGCCTTGCCACCCTCAAACACCACACAGGCATTCTACTTTACTCTCCCTGAGCTTTTGTTTTCATCAGAGGAAAGATGAGATCATACTAAATTCATTGTCTGCAAGTAAGTCAACGAGATGGGCTTATATTGTATTTTCAGTTTCTGAACTTTGCACTTTATGGACATTTAGGAAGAGAAGTATCACTGTTTATGGAATTCTTAACAAATAATGGGTACACATTGTTATGTGAAAGATACTTACCTAAGACAACCTATGACACACTGAACAGACCAATTTTATTCAGTCTGCATCGAAGACAGGACTAGACACATCACACTAGTTACTAGTGTCCAATTAAAGTATCCACTACAGTCCTACAGTTGGTCAACTGCGAGTTCGAATAGCTCAATGGTAACGCCTCTGACTGCAGCAGAGGATAACGCAGGTTTGAATTTCAGAAGGGACATGAGTTCCTTCGAGGTTGCAGATACGCCTTGCTGATGAGTACCAGCCAGCAAGAAACCTAGGTCCATGGCTTCCTGCCGATTGCCTGCAACCATCTAATTGTTGGTTCCATCAGGATACAATTTATCAAACAAAAAGAAGCTTCAACGGTTACTAAAAATGTACTATGCCGTCTTTCAGAATAACAACGGATGTTACATTCAAATGAAAATTTGCTATTTCCATTAAATAATTAATTAATTGTCAGCATTGCATTCAAACGCATTCAATAATTTATTTTTTGTTCTTCATATCAGAGAACAGCGGGGTCTTGAAAAAGAACGAACAATGATTCACCAGAAGTTTATTCGGACCTGAAACTTGCTTTCGAATAATAACTCTACGTAACACAATGAAAAACTTAAATGTTTTAAAATAATTCTGTAAATCAAGTTCATGGATTAGGAAAACAGTAAATTTATAATCAAATCCCTAATTAAAATATAAATAACGTGTTGCTTTTTACAATACTGTATTTTATGGTCAATTTTTACTGCCACAAATAATTATTTTCAGCTGCATTTCATGCTACCACTTAAGCACTGTGAGCTAAATACATAATAGTTACCCAATGCTTTTTCATGTATATTGAACAGAATGTCTTTTTGATTGGGCACTATTCAGTAACTAGTGTAATGTGATTAGTCCTATCTGTGGTGCAGACTGAATCATATCAGTCAAGTTCGCAATGTGGCCACCATGCTAGGTGGCTCGCCATCACGGTGCACTGTGATTTTAGGTATTATATGGGTTCGAAGGGACTGTTCTTTCAAGGTCGCAGATATGCCTTACTAACTAATGAGTGACAACTAGCACGAAACCTAGGTCCAAAGCTTCCTGTCGATTGCTTCCAACCATCTAATACTAAAGAGCCTAATGTCTGTAAGATAAATAAATGTGAAGAAAATTTTGATTCCACCACAGTCACATTTCATAAACAGAATTTTCATGAGTCTTCTTTTGCTGTTAAATGACCATAAGTAGTAGATTCTAAAACTCTCTTGATGGGAACTTCATTATTTGCACTCACATATTTAGGCATGAAATTCCTTATGGGAAGGACTATACACATTTTGAAGGATATTCCTTTTTGGAAAAACTGTATCTACTCCTTGAAGATGCTAAAGTCAGTGAGATATAAGGAAGATGCACTTCAGAAGTTGATATTACTTCAAATAATCAAACGAAAAATAATTGACGAATTTATCTGAAAGGATTTCAGTAAAAGTTAAGCTGAGGTTAAATAATCATTACATGGGTTTATCAGATTGCCAGTAGAGTTGGAAGATCTGTTAGTTTCTGATGGTATCTTGAGTGTGGACCTGAGCTTCCGCGAAACTTATTTGAGCGAAATTTACATTTATTTAGTGCCAGCTTATCCTCACTTTGTGCAACATGCACTTTTTGAAGAACTTCTTTCAACAACTGAAATTCGTTCAACTGAATTACTTCAAACAACTCAAAGGAAAATTTCGACTAATATAATAACAGCATTTCATTTTCATTTTTGTGTACAAATGGGAAAGCTGTTTACTGGCATCATTACAATGTTAAATTATTAAACAGGATGTCAGCATATTCATGTCTATCAATATTTTTGACGTTTACAGTACATAATAATATAATTTTAGGATAAGTGATGAAAAAATATCCTGGAAGTACTGGACAGGTGTTTCATACTAGTCTGGAACTCTTCATCAGTACAAACCCACCAGGATTCGAATCCAGGACCTTCTGGTTACAAAGCGAGCTCGTACATCATTGAGCCACTGGGACCCGATCCAATGCTGCTTGAATTTTAACTTCTGCTAATTCACGACAAAGAGCGACCATTTCGCCATGTCTTCTTCGATGAGTTACTGCCTCATCTTCAACCTGCTGTACCCTACTGGTCACGGCTTCCCACTAGAACCCCAGGTTAACTGCCTGAATAGGGCCAGTCACAAGTAAGCATCAGATGTCAGCTCATAATGAAATCCTCCATGCAATCAAACAAAATCCCTACAAAACCAATACTTGAAAAAATATCCAACAAAATGCCACACATGATCTGAAGCAATGTGAATCCCCTATTTTCAGATGTCAGGCTCTTTCGACTTGAAGAGTACTTAGTGACCACTTGATAAATGGTCGAATTTACATTAAGCATGCGGTTTTGTATTGGGGGTGGAAACATGGGGCCTCAGAAGGAAACCCCCATTCCATCCTGTCATCTGTGCTTCTCTTTAGCTTGGTCGACGATTGTGCATAAGCTGCCATCCATATCATCCTCGGACGCCCAATTCAAATTTTCCCATTTGTACTAAGCTTGAGGTTATGCCTGGCGAGCAAAGCAACTCAGCGTCCTCCTCAGATTGTGTCCGGCCTGTTTTCCTTTCCTTCGGAGCATTAGTTATGCAACAGCTCCTAGGTTTGTTTGTTGCAATAGTTCCATGTTTATTATTGTGTCTGGTTATCTCATCTTCAGCATCGAGAGAAGTTAGCTAATGTTGCAGTTTTGCAGCATGTTCGAAATGATTTTTGCGACTCACTAAGTTACTGAAACATGTGGAAGCTCTCATTTCGTATTACTCTTAAAAATCTGATCTGCAGCAGATTTCCATTTTGATTTAAAACTACTGATTGTCTGCTTTGTTTATCCTATCCTGGCTTGATACAACAAAATAAGCGTGGTTGGTGACCCCGTTCAAATTTCTAGCCGATTTATGCTTGCCATTGCTGATTGGTCCGTAGCATCATCACTTCTGTCTTCTCAGTGTTCACTTGAAGTATGGTCTTTGATGCTAACTCCACCAACTTGTTGTCACTCACTTGCAATTCTTCGAGTTTGCGCAACAATAAGTCTTCCGCTAAATCCAGATCTCCTAAAGTCTTCTTAAAGGTTCAACGAATGCCTGAATTCTCGCTTCCCACAGTCTGACACAAAATCCAGTCCACCACTATTAGGAATGTCGTCGGTGATAGTAGGTAACCTTGTATTCATTTCAAATGCTTGACTGAGTTTTCCGTTGTGGTTCACTTGACATGTGGCATTGTCAAATAGCCGCTGAATCAGGTTGATAAAAGTCTGGAGCATGCCATATTGTTTAAGTAGTTTCTAAATTAATTCTGGATCGATTCTGTTAAAGGTTTTTTCATAGTCGGTGACAGTGAGATATATATTTGACTGCTATCCTATTCTTTTTTTTGATGGTGACGCATAACGTTGCAGTGTGATAGTCACATGATTCGCTTTACCCTAATCTAGCTTGCTCTTGGTGAAGTTCGGAATCCAGAGCATATTTTGCCTTCTTCAGCACTACAGGACTTAGTGTTTTGTCAGAGGTAGGTATGGGAATGATTCCACCAAACTACTTGACAAAGCCTAATTCTCACTTGTTTGGTAGTTTGTGAATGTAGTGCTTCTTTTAGGCAGTGGGTAGTTTACTTTTACTTCTAACTCACTTCATTAGTGGTGTCAACACATCTGCTGAGGTCCGTGTAGGTGTTTCCCGTGCTTTCAGTCGAATTCTATTTGGTTTCATAGCCATCCTGGCTGCTTTAAGTAACTTCCTGACAGTCACGACTTATTCTTTAGCTGTAGGATTGCTTGTCACTGACAGTGCTATGACTGTCAGGTGGTAGAAGATTCATGAGTCTTTTGAAGTGATTAATCGAGCATTTTATTTCTACCTCGTCTTTGGTTAATCGGTTTCCTTCACTATCTTTCGTTGGTTTCATTCAGGATGGAGACCTGATTATATGATATAATGTTTTAAGGTCTCTTCTACTTCTACAGTTTTAACAAACTTCTGTGTATCAGCAGGCATACTGTAAGAGCGTCATAGTTGAATAAACTATCAGAATGATAAGGTATCTGAAGTGTTACAGTAAACATGAATATGTCTTGTTGAAGGGAAGTTTCTCGAAAAATTAACTGACAAATTTGACGTCAGGGGGCTATCAAAAATCAACAGCAATTATGTAGTTAGACGATGGAAGATCAAAATTTGGTGTGCGAAAAGTCAAATGAAAAAAATTATGATGTAATACAGTTGTCAGTGTAGTTGGAGAATGAATGATCAATTCATGGTTGTTTACTCAAAAACAACTTCATATTTTGACGGGAGTCACCGAAACTGCAGTCATCGTTCCATCGTTCGCTGTTAGTTAGAGGACGGAGAAATACTATCAGAAGTATTATTGTGATTAATTTTTATGACATTTATTCTCAGGCTTTGTGTATAATAACCTTATGGTTGGTTCCATATTGGTGCAAGAATGAAGAATTCTCGAGTCACCAATCTGTGTTCTGGTTTTTCACGTTCGTTATTGCACATTTTTGCTGAAGGTCTTCTAAGGACAGCGTTAATTCCTGTTTAGTTAGACCTGGACATTGACAACAGTGAATACACAAATGACTGCTAAGCAATGAAGTTATCATCACACTGAAACCACATAAAGGTTCTGGTTTGGTAAAAGAAGATTTATGTGAAGGCTTCTCTGAAAACCGCAAAAAATATGTTGTTAATCAGTCGAGTATAAAGCTAAATTAAAGTCAAATAGAGGTGCTTTCACTTATATATACCGAGAAAATTTGTGCATAAAGTGGATACGGAAGCACAATTTGAGAATTTATCCAACCAGTTAACCGACTTACATCCCGTGAGTGAAGACATTAAAGGTTGGTTCAAATCGAGACTAGCTGACATCTCCAACATATACCTTTATTCAACAGTTCAACAGTCTAGAATTGTAACTCCATCATAGATAAGATTTTATTATGATAAATCACACTGTGTTATACAGTAATATTAACGTTTCGAGCACAAACAATCACTCATAGTCAAATCACTTGACTTGATATTATTATGAGCAATAGTTTGTGCTCGAGACATCATCAGTTAATATTACTGCATAACACCGTGTGATTTATCAAAATAAAATCTTATCTTTAATGGAGTTATACTCTGCCACAGTGCCCAAGTTTTATACATATATAAATCTATAGTTGTGACTAAATAGCACTTAAAATGAGTTAAACGTCTGCTAATGAATGAAGATATCAACATAAGGAGACCAGATACAGATTCAGTTGTGACGGTAATGAACAGGGCTAACTACATGCAAAAATGGAGTCTATTCTCAACGACATATCGAGATTAAAGACTGATAACTACACGAAGGACATGTTGGATTCGACAGAAAATCGGGTCAAGAAAGCACTCAGAGATCTGTTATAAAGAAAGTGATTGAGGATCAAAGATGCAATCAGTTAAAGTCCAAGGATCTTGTGTACCATTCATGCTTGGTCTGCCAACGATGCATAAAAGGATTTCCCAGTGAGACCTGTATTTTCACCGGTGAATTTACCCTTCCACAAAGTTGCTCGATTGTTAGCCTATAAGTTAGAACCGGTCTGACAACGACTAGCTAAAGACTAGTTCTAATTAGTTGAAGAAGTGAGGCAACTTAATGTATGCAATAAATTCATAGTTACCTTTGATGTGACTTCTCTATTCACATAAGTCACACTTCATGGGACTTTATACATCATCTGTCAACATGCTGATTTGCTTCCTCTTCCAAAACTGGAATTTAAGCAGCTACTCATTTTATGTACAAAGGGTACACAATTACAGTTTGACAACAGAATGTATCGCCTTTTTGATGTAGTAGCGATGGTGAGTTCGTCGGGTTCCGTATTAACAGATAATATCTGGCCAATGTTGAAGAGATAAAGCGCAAGTGTGCAGTCGATGAAACAACAGCTCACTATAGATATTTTGATGACACATTCATTCTATGCAATAATTAGAGTCGCACCTCATCTCTATTGAGTTTGATCAACAATGTACCTAACAGTATAGCGATTCGATAACAGACGGCAGACAGCTTGAATTTTGTTCCACCAAAATACGATTTTTCATCAAATCACAAAGTGCTTGAATTCGCTCCTATATTTTTGTTTTAATCAGTCACAAATGTCTTCAAGTGTCTTCCCATTTTTGCAGGTGAATTTACTGAATTTTCTGCTCATGTCCTTGGAAATTCCCTGTCTGAAGTCTGTCTGGATTTTAATTCATGCGATCATGGTTATCTTACATAATAATAATAATAATTCGCTCTATTCCAGAAACAGTACTAGTGGTACAGTGTGGAATTTTCAGCACATATCTACAATATTTGCATCTAATTTTACAGACATTTAAAATAAGTATTAAACAAACAAAAAATAAATCTGAAGACACCAACAGCAAAAAAAAAAACAAACAAAAAAACAAACAGGATAAACACAAAATAATTATAAATGCGAAAAAGTACAAAAGTCTACCAAAGTCTAATGCAGTGTTTGTGGTGGTAGTGTGAGTAATCCTGAATAATGCAAAATTTCTTAAGGTGGTGACTGTGGCGTTCACAACCAATGATTGTCAGTTTAATATTGCCGAAAAGTATAGAAAATAAGAAAAAACAGCCACGAAACTAATATTACATGATGGTTAAAGACAGGACATTTTTTAAATATTAATAGTGCTAATAGAGTCGGAACCAGTGGATACACAATAGAAGGAATATAGTAAAGTACAAAAAAGGAAGCCAATGTTAATGTTTTAGGTAGATAAGTATGTTTGAGAAGGAGTTCACTAAAGAATACAAAATAAGAGAGAAATAAAAGAGCCTAAAATTATGTTGTTAATAACAGAGCAAGTCATAAGTTTCACAATTAACATTGTCTCTGTCGCTTAGAACACGGGCCAAGTATGGTATCGTTGAGTTCCTGTACTTGGTTGAACGAGCATAGATTATTTTATACTGATTTCTGGCTTTACTTGATGAGATACAAGGCGAGAGTTGGGAATAGAGGGGGTGTTGGGGGTCGAAGAGTATGGTTTTTGACCATTTTTCGCATGTATTCAGATGCCTATCAACTAAAGTAGTGACGAGCTGACTGAGTTTTACACCACTAGTCCTACTGACTACCTTCAACATCCTTCTCAGGATGGCATAGTCTTTTTTTAGTATCCCAGGAAAGATTAACGGGAAGCAGTAAAGTAGAATAGGCGAGATACAAGAGTTGACAAATTGTGAAAGTAGAGGTTGGGTGACTCCAGATTGTCTAAGTTTCTTAATGTAGTAGGTAAGACAGAACACTTTCTTAGAAATCATTAGGATATGAGATGTCCAAGTAAGGTCGGAAGATAGAACTAGACCGAGGTATTTAGCATTAGACTTAGTTTCAGTTTTAGTCCCCTCAATGCAATAGTTTTCATGAGAACTTACTAGTGTTTGTAGATCTTGTTTATGCCTAAGGGAGAAGTCAATAGTCTGGCATTTTGAGGGATTCAGCATGAGACCATTTAGTTTGGACCACTCACTGATGTCCGACAGGAAGCTATTTAATTTGAGACAGTCTGATTGAGACTTAATGGGAAACGATACAGACAGGTCATATGCATATTTGACGAAGTTGATTTCATCTGAGAGAGGTAAATCATGTAAGAAGAAGGAAAAGAGAAACGGAGAAAGAACAGCACCCTGAGGAACTGCAGCTTCAGTAAGCAAAGGAGAGGAAGATACACCATTATATACCGTGTGCTGCATCCTATTAGAGAAGTAAGAATGTAGCCAGTTGATAGCCCAGGGCTCAGTTTGTGTAAGACTAAGCTTGTTTAACAATAGGCCCCTAGATACAGAGTCGAAAGCAGATGAATAGTCAAGGAATGTATAACGGACAAACTTGGCCCCTTTGTCTGAGGAGGATACAATGTTGTAATGAAACACAGCAGCAGCGTCCAAAGTACTTCTACCCTGTTTGTAAGCAAACTGCTTTGGATCGTTTGAGAAACTTAGGGGGAACAACTTTTAGTAACAACAATTTCCCCGTTAGTTTCAAAAAAGGAGAGGTAATAGCGATAGGTCTAAACTTAGCATTATTACCAGAGCCTGACTTGGGTACGGGGATGATCTTAATATCCTTCCACAGAGAAGGTACAACACTATTAGAAAAAGAAGTATTAAAAATGTTTGTAAGTGGGCTGCTTAAAATATCAGCACATTTCCTTAGGACAATGGCAGGTACACCATCAGGACCTAGACTCCGGGAAGGTTTAAGAGATTTTAAACATTTAAGAACATCAGAAGTTTTAAAACTATTAAAGTCACTGGTCATGTTATTTGTTACATTGAAGCTAAAAGGTACACTGGGAAGGCGGATAAAAGATATATTAAGGATATTTACATCAATAGAGGGAGCACAAGAACTATGCTTACCACAACCTGTAATTTCCTTGAAAAGCTTCCACATATTCCCAGGAGTTTCACATGACAAAATTCTTTGATTAAAATTATTGTTTAACCTCTTGATTTCGGATATAATTTGGATGTTTATTCTCCTAAGACCAGTTTTATCCTTAGCCTTGTACAGTCTCTCTTTTTCTCTTCGAAGCTTTTTGAGATGAGGAGAAGAGAAACGGTCTATTCTTTTGAAAAGTATCTGTTTTGGGCAGCATACATCAAGGCAGAATTTAAGATAGTCAGTCAGATTGGAAATAGTATCATCCAGTGTGTGTTCAGTGAAAACTTCCCAGTTTGTGTCATTTAACATATGTCTTAGTTTGAGCACGTTTTCTTGTGAGAAACATCTTTGTTGTGTTTTCCTGGAGAGATTCGAGAGGATATTAGAGTGATATCTGCTATATATTTTGGGTAATATCCGAATAATACAATGATCAGAGTTCATTATAGGAGCACGTCTGCGTGTTTCATATATTTTCGCATCATTAGTAAATACTAGATCCAGCGTTTTATCAAGTCGAGTTGGAAATTTGACAATGTTGACATGACCTAATGATTCAAGAAAAGAACAGTCACAGGTATTGAAATCTCCAGTGACAACTGATAAAGAGTTTTCAAGATGTGTAACCGCGAATGCTGTGAATTCATCGGCAAAATAAGATAGATCCGAGGCGGAACAGCCAGGAGTAACATAAATGTTTGAGATGAAGACGTATTTAAACTTGGATAAGTGTTTCGGACGACATTTGACCGTAATACAATCAATCAAGTCACTAGAGAAAGAAAAACATACATTATTTGAAGTTGACCACTGAGAATGAATGAAGGTTGCGACGCCTCCACCCCTTTTCTCTCTAGAGCATATTCGATCTTGTCTAAACACTATGAAACCATTTAGAGAAACCAGGTTGTCGTCATAAAGATCATGGAGCCATGTTTCTTGTAATGCGACTATCGCCGTATTGTGATAAGTATCAGATGATAAGAGAGACTGGAGATGCATAATTTTGTTGAGAAGTGAACGGCAGTTTGAACTGACAATAACAGGAATAGTTGTGCGATATAATGGTGTCCGTTTGAGAGCACGTTGCCAACCACCATGATGTTTTCTCTTTGTTTTATTAGATGCATGAAAGTCATGTGGTTTAAAACATTTAATGAATTCATTACTGTATTTGATACGATTTGTGATCATATTTTGTTAAAATTAAAAATTAAAACATGATGTATTAGGTGCAAATATGTAGATGTACAGAAAGGTAGCCCAGATGTCAAACAGGCCGCCAGAAAAGTTGTTTAGTTGTTCACCAGAATCTTGTCTAACTTAATACTTGGTTTTGCAAACGATTGTGATATTTAAAAGCTCATAGGAGATATCTCTTGTTGAATTAGAATAGAGGGCAACAGTTTGTGCAGAATATGATGGCATCATTATTTTTTTGTTGTCTGTTCACCAGCTGCATTGAGCCTGACAAAAATTATTAAGTTTATCAAAAGAACAATTTTAAGATAATTGCAAATGTTACGTAATGTCAGTTGACGGAGGCTCCAAACTTATTAAATGCTGCTCAGAAAATTATACTTATAAATTTTATACCCAGGTTATACCCAGGTTCAAGTTAAAACTAAAATAAATGTTTCCACGCAGTGGCGAAAGAGTCACACAATAAAAACAAGAGGTGAGCAAGATGATGAGTAACTAATAAGTTGACTAACAATGTGGTGAATTCAACTGAAAGCATAGAAAAAAGAGGCAAGTGAAGCAAAATTATGTCAAAGGGCGAAGGGGTTAGAGACAAAGATTTAGCAATCAAATGAGAGAGAGAATAAAGGAAACTAGTAACCAGTGAAAGGGAAGAATGGACCACTGAATTATTCTTATTTTACGTAATGTTCATTTCAAATTATAAAAGGCGACTTTTGTACACCTAACAAAGAAAATTTAAGAATAATCCCATTCTCACGGGGACAAATTATTATTAATATGCATCCTTCAGTATACTAACCAGGACATATTACTCGATAAAATGTTGCATGTTACAGTCTCGGAATAACCTGCTGTCTGAATTTCTGCCTGGACATTGACTGCCCTGCAAAACAATGTTTAGTTGATTTCACAGCAACTCTTCTCCATAACTAAAACACGCCCGAAGGAAGAAAAGAATATGCATAAGTCACACGAAGGAATGAACCCTCTCTCATAAAATCTGTAATGCAAAGACTAAAATGCGTATCATATTTAAAACTGCTTACAATAAATGGCAAATTTTCGGCCAACCTACAATCAGGAATAAATTTCTATTGATGCTTGTTCTTATGTGAACACCGGGAGGCCTGCTTAATACTTGTGCTACCGAAAACCTCCATCAGCACATTGCATGTAGTTTCTCTTACTCAGTTTGTTTAAATCGAAAATCTAAACCTGAAATTACTGTACATTATATAAACATTGTTTTAGAATAAAGCTATTATTATTAAATCAATTTTTTAAGGGGACAATCTTATATGGCTTTCTTCCTACTTTTATTTAAGCTATGTGCAAAACACCAGAATTAAGCATAAAAGATTGTCTTTAAAATTAAAGATGGGTTGATTTGCTTCCTGCAATTTATTTTTGTTATAGCTCCTAAACCGGTGAAAACTACTTTCAAAATACACAATTTGGGAAACATCAGGTTCCGTTAACATTGAAGTAAAATCCATAAGTGTTACAAGTATCACACCAATACGAAAATGGTATTGGAATATTCTATCTACAAGTCCTGAAGAAATCTATTTTCAAAGTGAACGCATTTTCTATACTGAATATCTTTAATATCAAATGACCACTTAGCGAGTGTTTTTCATGTTAGCTTATTTAGTTACTACCCCACATTAGATAATAGCTTGAGCACACATATGACTCCTTTCTTAATTTCGTGTCCCGCATCCCGTGTCTCCGAATTCCTGATATTTACATGGAATCATTCCTGTTGACCCTGATTAATCCCATACCATTATCTCACACCCGAATTACTCTTCTTCATTTATTGCATTAAAATCTGCATAAAGTTAACTCATCTACCGCTGTATTTTTTGAGCAAAGTTCAATTTTATGTGCTTCACCTCATATAGAATAACTGCTCATTACCTATCTAATTAGTTGTCAACTCTACTAGACTGAGTTATATATTATAAACTATTTAACAATTTCGATACATTTAAACTCAGTGTGGAGTGAAATATTTCAGTCCAACTTCCGTTCAAATATCTCAAAAGTTTAGGTTACGGGTAACATGTGAAACACAGGATTTATTTAATATGTGATATGGTATGACTCATAAATATAATAATACAATACACTAATATAAATAATATGGCGTCACATTCATTGTCACTGTGATGAAATAAGAAAACAACAGCAAGTCGGTGTCAAAGATGGTCCGTGAAGGGAAAATAAACAACGTGCGAATGTACACGTGAAGAGTAGAGAGATTCGAATAGATAATTTCCGACAAAGTGCGGGTCATAAAGAAGAAAAGTACAGCGAACACCATTTGCCATAACAGGATAATTACGTCAGATTAAATAAAATATATAATAGTTGAGATGGCTGATGGATGATTAACTCATGGAAAATTCCCATTGTAACATACAGAAAATCAAAACAAGTGATTCAGCGAAGAGACTCTTTCCAACGAATTTATTATCAAGCTGTATATAGGGATACCCACTACAGATCTGAAAGAACTATTTTGAGATGCACATTGAATGTAAGGTTTACTTTCAATGAAACAATCTACAGTCAGAAGGATGGTATTACAATGGGTTCTCCCTTGGGTCCTCTCCTTGCAGACTGTTTTATGTCCAGTCTAGAAAATGATCAGCTGAAGGCTATAATTCAAAGCTTTCAAATGTATAAAAGGTATGTAGATGACACCTTTATTATTTGTAATAGCGATTGTAACTTGAATAATATATTAGATGTATTTAATGGTTGCCATCTGACGATAAAATTCACACTCGAAATGGACAACGAGTCTAGCATTCATTTCCTCGATGTGAACTTATCAAGGAGGACCGATCGAACTCTGAAGAGATCGATTTATTGAAAGCTGTCATGGAATGGTCAACTGACAAATTTCTACAGCTGGTTAAGCATTGGTCGAAAACAAAACCTGGTCTGGTCACTTGCCACCCGCATTCGGAGCATATGTAGTCCTGATACTGTGGAAGATGACTTATACCTTTTGAGGAAAATCCTAATAGAAAATGGATTTCCACCCCGTTTGATAGATAAGAATATACATCCACATCCTATAAACCGCGACTTATTATCCGTACTCAAGAAAATACTTTACATGAGCTTGGAATTCAAAATGGACTTAGCTTCCGATATCATGAAACGAAGGATATCACAGTCCCTGAAAAGAACATTCCCTGCTGCATCTCTGAGAATAGCCTTTACTAGTCGACTCTGAAAGACAAGATCCCACTGTTGACCAACTCTATGTGTGTTAATCTATTCACCTGCTAGGTATATCGGTCGCTCGACTCGAGTTTTGTCCAAGAGGGTGCAAGAACACTATCCTGCATGGTAACGAGGAGGTGGAGGTGGAGCAATAAGAAGCGTGACCACTGAGCACCTAGTCGATAATGATCACCCTATCTCTACAGCCTCCTCCTTCAAAGTCATCTACAAGGCAAAGAGTAATTCACCGAAACCCTACGTACTCGACAAATCTGTATAGCTGTAGCTTTGGCTATCGAAACAGAAAAGCAAGATCACCGTATACAGAAAATGTTCGTTCAACCCCTTCAACTTGCATGGTCTTAATCCCTCTATGCCTAAGTATGGTAATCCTCAATCATATTCTGGCTCTTCCAATCTTTCATTTTTCTCATTTTTTGTCTATTCAATTTGTATACTCTTCCTTATTCAGTCAATTGTTACTATTACTACTCTCACTTTCAATTGTCCCCGGTATTATTTCACTTGTTCCACTTGTCATTCTAAATCAATTCCTTTATGCAACATTAAATTCTATGCTATTAAATTTCACACAATATTACGTAACGTTTTTATTTTTTCGATTTGTCTACTAATCTTATAATTGCACACCTTTTTCAAGTTCTATCCATCCTATGAATTATTGTATATATGACATTAAATTGTTTTGCTACTTGACATTTAACTATGATTATTATCACAAAAATTTTAGTTTTAATTACATTTCATACTATTATAAATTATTTTATGATTCAATTCCCTCACCGGATATAACTTCTTAAAAACCATATATATACGATTGTACAGCTTGATGATGGATGATTAGGCAGCAACGAAATGTGAAGTGAAATATAGGGTCACTACTTTCCAGTAATAAGTAGTAAAACGTTGAAGACACATGAAAAGATGGTGAAGAATAGGTAAGAAGGGAGTTGACACTCTGACTGTCAACAATTACCATCGTATATATAGGCAATATGAAAAAACACCGAATGGGAGTTTCTCGAAGACATCTGCTTATGTGTCCGTAGTTGACAACCAAAGTGATATGAAACTTCGAGTAAAATACTTGGTATCAATAACTGTCTTCTGGATTGTTGTCAAACACAGCTTATAGATAACTTGTCGACAGTGTACGTAGACCGGAATAAAATTACCGTCCACTCTGAAGGTCTAAATATGATAAAATATTCATACGTTCTCAATTTTTACTCGAAATTCTGAAGATACTCCGTTCCAGGTATATTGAATGAGCTTCACGATATTACTGAGAAGCATTCATTTTCTCACCAATTAAAACTGCACTTTTGGAACTCCCGACGGGCCCATCAGATATCTATCCTGGTAATCCTACTCATGAACCCCTGTTTCTCACTTTAAATGCAGACAGTTCTACTGTGCACTGGAATCCCATCTGTGCAATAGTGTGGACTGTATGTGTCGCACTTCATCGTAGATAAATGGCAGTGACCGAGGTAGTATGCTCTTTGTCTATCTACTATGCTCACAGTTCAAATAATCTCAGTGTATATCTTGTGAATTCAACATAAAATATGTTCTGACGGTGTGGGGTGACAGTGTAGGATCATCTTTGATGTAATAATGAAACTATGAACGTTGGATAGGATGTGGAAAGTTTTAAGCCGAAATTCAGTTGACTGATTTGCAGTTTCCTGCTGTGTGACGCCTTCCATTGATGACATCATGATTCTCTTTCATTGAGCAGCTTAGAATGTATTCATAGAATTTTCAGCCTTTGGCAAAATTATTCGTTTGATTAACAAAAGAACACGGATTTACCCTGGCAATAATTTAATTTATTGGATTCATACGTATCGTCCGGATACAAATTAACGATTTCGTCTAATTACAATCAAAGTAACAAACATAAATACACACACTCATTACATAAGGACACACATTTCGAGCAACATTCCAACTTCGTGTCATTAAACTATCGAATATTACGTCATGACGTTTAGAGAGACACTGTTTGCACAGCAAGCATACTTTTAATAGTCTTAACAACAGTTTTAAACGTATTTCAATTCAAGCAAATGCTAAATGTGAACACGACATTTGGTTTTTCCCATTTATGCTGCTCACGCCATCACAAGGCGATTGAGAAAATTATTTCATGCACGCTAAATGAATATTCGTGTAATGAGACCATTTACTCATTCCTTCAAATACTCATTATGGAAGTAAATGCATTTTCAGAACGAACCTAAAATAAGTCATCAATCATTCAACACTCTACATACTGAAACAGAGAAATCCAGACAAACGACGTTTGCATACTACTTTTTGTAAAATAACGGCGTTTAATTTGAGAATGTCGAAATTCGTTCTATGGTTTCAGTTTTTGTTTTATAGCCGATATCATTTTGTCAACAAAAACAAGAGATTTTGACATATTGAGGTGTTTTCAAACGTTAATGTGAGCACGAACTTTGAAATCAACCAAACTTCATCTTTCCTTCAGTCATGAAAAACTCATATTTTCAGGTAAGTTTAGAAATGGTTCCATTGAAATATCATGTGATAAAATTGAATTTCATTACTTGTTCTCTTTCTAAGACGGAATCTATAGGAAATGGTAGCCATCCATATTCCATTTGAATGGTGTACTGTACACAACACTGGGCCTATATATTTATCACAGCATAGAATCCTTAGAGTTCTGGCCAAACAAGGATTATTCAAGGGGTAGCAGTGATAAAAGCTGAGTATTCCTCTGTCATTAATGATTGTTTTAATGTAGGGCACACAGGGGAGAATAGCAATACACGTTAAGTGATTGTATGCTATTTCAAAAATCATACCCGTATCTTAACATCTCCGCAATTTAGTAGCGACTGAAACGATTGATTACACCCGTATTTAATTTGCTATCTAGCAAATGACATATTACTGAGATTCCAGAAGTAACTTCCCCAGTTATCCCTGACCACTTTGTTGAAGTACTGGGGATGCACTACATGAGTCTATTGAGCAGTTGAAAGATTGTCAATACTGTACGCTGATACTTTTGAAGGGAACTCTATTCGTTCCATTCACATATGATGACACCACTTTCCGAGGTGGAAGGACTGTGCATACTTTCAAAAATCAAATACTTAGAAAAGCAACACCAAATTAAGGAACAAAACATTTATAATAAATATTATAAATAATCTGCTGAAATTTCCAGAATCAAGAAAGTACCTAGAAGATAGAATTCGAATGCTAACATTGTATCAGAAACTTGTAAATATCTCTAAAATTAATTCATTAAGGATTAGCATAGATTTCCATTTTTTTTCTACTATATAAATACACTGTAGCCAGAATTGGGTGTTTCCATAGTACTCACCATTTCATAAGTGAAAATCTTATTTTCTCTGTGGTAATTCTGATATTTCAATTAAAGTGTATTTCCTACACTTAGTTGCCATGTCAAATTTGAATAATCCGATTATAGCAATTCACTTTATTTGATAGCATTTTAATCACGTCCACGCAACCTGAATAATAAACTGTATAAGCAGTAAATGTGAAATAATTTAAGCATTCTTTGACTTAATAGCCAGTTCGTTTAATAAGAGTGGAATAACATGTTTACAATGGAGGAGGAGTGCTAAGTTTACAAGAAGTCAGAATAGTGAATTATAACGAAAAAAGAAACGCTGTATTTTGCACATAAAATACAATTCTGTAAATGTGTGGTGAGAGCTGTCTACTAGCCAAATTGGTAGACAGTAATTTACGTCAGTATTTACGTCCCCAAAATTTGTCGTGAGAAAATGTGAACAAAGATTGATTTAAAACCGACCACAGCAGACTTTGCGTAGGCGGATGCAGTTAACATATAGAGGATTTGACATTCAAGAAACAGTCACAAATAGATGAAAAATTAACTTTATGTGAGAAACAACCAATCGGAAGACTGTGTTTGTTTGTTTAAATATCCATAGTAATGTACATGAAATATATAAATATGCGTTGGTTTCCTTAATAAAGGATCTGTTGCCTGACTCTTGTCTTCTGTCGTTACAAATGTAAAGGTAATTCAGTCATAAGTCTTGACAACAACGTAGCAACATGCAAAGTCATTCAACCAAAATGAAAGAGGTTAAGGACACAAAGTTGCTAAGATATAGCATGGAAACAGATGAATGCATTTGTCGAGTTAAGAGACAGACAAAATTAAAGTGAAATAAAATACAATGAAGTTTAAGCATGTTAAGGTGAATGATTCGGTGCTTACTAAGTTTGTAATAAGTTAGTAACAGCCTCTTTTTGCACACAATTCAGGTTCCATCCTCCGAATGGTCACAGGCCCAGCATTTTGAAGTAGTCTTAGGATACTTTGTGAGTTCAATCATTTAAAGGATTCTACTTCGTTGATTTGGTGTCCTTTATCAGTCAGGTGCCGAGCTATGCGGGTGTTAAATGCTGCTGAACCTCTCACACGTAGACTTTTGGGCATATTTTCGACAATCCTTATAGATAAAAATCTCTCAGTTCCTCTAACTTTGTCGCTACCACATGCACATGTGGGTTCATAGACACAGCTGGAATTAACGACAGCCATAAAATGTCTTATTGTGGATTGTAGAATTGAACAGTTATTTTTGTGTAGGAGGATCAGTTTTGCAGCTTGATACTTCGTTGACATAGCATCTTTTATATGTCTTGTAATTCTGGTAAATTATATTTGCTATATGTGTTTTGGTTTCTGTTAGACTGTATTCAATCGAACAGCCATTCACCTGGTCTACACAATCTGGTGTTTTACTTTTACTGACAGTGAATCGCTTTTCATAGAACTTAGCTGTGATTCTATTGATGCACACTGACGACGCTTTTCGCACCATTCAGCCTTGAGACAACAAAAATCGGAAATTTTTAATTGCTAATCCTTCATTTTTAAGTATTGTAGTGCATATTTTAAACAGACCCTGTGTTCCGGATCACATACCGAAATCAGACACTTCTGACCTTGACCTTGGCGGCCTGTTTGAATTTTCGGGCCTGCTATCATAAAATCTACATATTGCATCCAACCTACCATTTACTTCATTTATTTATCACCCAAATATGAATTCCAAAAGGATTATTTACTCTCGCAACTTTATCATTCATTTACGATCCAACGACTTTCATGATCCCAAGAAATCAAGGAGGAAGCATCGCAGTGGCTGGCAAAGAGCTCTTAAACGTACACCAATACACTTAACCACGGTCCCTGTCAAAATGAACACCAACTGCCGCTCTCTGCCTAACAAAATAATGTACCTACAATCCTTGATGTCCACTAACACTTATCACAATACTGCGATAATCACATTACAAGAAACATGGTTACACGAACTGTACGATGACAATCTCATCTCTCTAAAGGACTTCATCCTATTTAGACAAGACCGAATATGTTGTAATAAGAAAAGTGCGGGTGGAGTTGCAACTTTCATTAACTCAAAATGGTCTATTTCTAATAATGTTTGCTTCTCATTCTCAAATGACTTCATAGACTGCATCACCGTCAAATGTCGTCCCAAACATCTCCCCAAATATAAACTCATCTTTATCACAAACATGTACATTTCTTCAAGTTGCTCACTATCTAATCTTTCAAATTTTGCTGATGAATTCACCATGTTTTCTGCTGCCAACTTTGATAACTCTCTATCTGTTATTACTGGGGACTTCAACTCGTCAGATTGCTCCTTCCTTGAAGCACTTGGTCACTCTAACATTGTCAAATTTCCCACTCGACTAGACAAAACACTGGATTTAGTTTTTACAAATGACGAAGGAATCTATGAAGCACGTAAACGTGCACCGATCCTCAACTCTGATCACTCTATTGTTCGTGTTCTACCAAAAATTTACAGCAAAACACATATTAAAGTCTTCTCGCATCTGTCTATGAAAGCACAACAAAGATGCTACTCATCCGAAAACTTACTCAATCTAAGGTGCATGTTAAAAAACACTAACTGGGATTTATTCCATGAAAGTTCATTAGATGACACAATCGTCAATATAACGGATTATCTCAAGTTTTGCCTTGATATATGCTGTCCCAAACAAACTCTATTCAAACGTCTCGACCGCTTCTCATCTCCTTATCTCAAACAACTTCGCAGGAAAAAAGAAACTTTGTACAAATCCAAAGACAAGTTAGGACTCAAAAAGATTAATGCTCAGATCAAATCTGAAATCAAAAATCTTAATGCTATCTATAATGATACACTTTTATCATGTAAATCTCCAATCAGTATGTGGAAACTTTTTAATGAAATTACTGGTAATAGTAAGCGTTGTAATACTTTTCCATCTTATGATGTTAATGCTCTTAATCAGTATTTTATATGCTGTCCTTCTACTTTAACTACTTCTAATGTTACCTATCATGTAGCTGAAAACTTTCATGACTTTAATACTCTCGATGTTCTAAAATGTCTTAAAACACTCAAGCCCTCACGTAGCCTAGGTCCTGATGGTATACCTGCCTATATTCTAAAACAATGTGCAGATGTGTTGTGTTCTCCACTAACCAACATCCTAAATGCCTCTTTCTCCAAAAATATCGTACCTGATGCATGGAAAGACATCAAAATTGTCCCTGTCCCTAAACCTGGAAACGGCAAGAACGTAAAGTTCAGACCCATTGCCATCACTTCCCCGTTCCTAAAGCTTATGGAAAAACTAATACTTCTTAAACTCGAACCCTCCCTTAAAAACTTCGAAGACCCAAAACAATTTGCCTATAGACAGGGTAGGAGTACATTAGACGCTGCAGCTGTCTTACACAACAACATCGTCTCATCATTAGATAAAGGTGCCAAGTACGTCCGCTGCACGTTTCTTGACTTCACTTCTGCTTTCGACTCTGTTCCTAGATGTCTCCTGCTAAATAAGCTCTCTTTGACGAAAACTGAGTCCTGGGTCACTAACTGGTTGCATTCCTACTTCTCTAACAGAATGCAGTACACCGTATACAAAGGTAAATCATCCTCTGCTGTACTCACTGAAGCCGGAGTCCCCCAAGGCGCTGTACTCTCCCCACTTTTCTTTTCTTTCTTTCTACATGACTTACCATCTTCAAATGACATTAATTTTGTCAAATACGCTGACGATCTGTCTGTATCTTTGCCTATCAAATGTCAAAGCGACTGCTCTAAACTTAATGGCTTTCTGTCAGAAATCAGCCAGTGGTCCAAGGAAAATGGTCTTACTCTAAACCCCTCCAAATGCCAAACAGTCAATTTCACCTTTAGGCATAAATCCGACCTAAACAAACTGTTTGGCTCTTACGAGGTATGCAACATAGACGGCACTGAAATAGAAACTAAATCGGAAATTAAATACCTAGGTGTCATTCTATCTGCTGATCTCTCCTGGTCGTCTCATATCTTAGCAATTTCTAAGAAAATATTCCGTCTTACCTTCTACATTAAGAAGTTAAAACATTCTGGTATTACCCAACCCTTACTCCTACAATTCGTTAATTCTCGCATCCTGCCTATTATTCTCTATTGTTCCCCCTTAGTTTTTCCAGGGCTACTGAAGAAAGACTATAACATATTACGCAGGATGTTAAATGTTGTCAGCAGAGTAAGCAACGTGCCACTTAACCAGCTTGTTAATATTTTGGTTGACAGGCACATGGACTCATGTGAAAAATGGGCCAATTCCATTTTATCTAACTCACACCACCCTCTTCACTCACAACTCTCCCCTTGCATCTCATCAGGTAAAACAAGAAGCCAATATAGAAAACTATATGCTCGCACCAGCAAGTACAAAAACTCAACCATACCCTACTTAGCTCGTGTTCTGTGTGATAAAGAAAGCATTAGGCGTGACACCTATAATTCATTAAATAGTCATTAGTACAACTGGATCTCATCTTTCCAACCCACTTCATCAATAGGTACAACATTTCCTTTCTTTCTGTTCCTTTTCTCTCTCTTCTTTTTCTGTTATATGCTGCTTTGTCTCTTTCTCTCGCTTACGCCAGTTAATAAGACAGCTCCCACTTTTCTAACACCTTCAAACACTGTTTCAGATTTACCTTTGCTACTGAACATGCCAATGTATTGTTGTAATAATGAACTGTGGTTTCCTCAATCTATGCAGAATTCTATTTATTGACAATGTACTAACTGGATGCAATACTGTAGTAAAAATGCTGAGAATTCCATTCTGTATAACAAGTACTGTTTTGGAATAAAGCAAATTATTATTATTATTTGTTCTATTTCATATAAATTTCATTTACGAATTACAGGTCCATTTCCCATACAACAGTACTTCAGCAGTAATAAGGAAAATTCAGTACAAGAAACGATATCCATTCCTCCATGTCAATGCATGCAAACAAACACCGATACTGATTTGACTAAAAAGTATATACAAATGCTGGACAAAGGAAGCACAAAAAGTGAAAGGGAATTTCTGGAAGCCTGATGCTCCGAATAATCTGCATTCGCATGCTCACTGACTTGCATAGAATCTAATAATCGTGTTAAAGGAATTCACATAGATTATAGGTCAAGTTTTAAGTAAACCAGCAAAGTGCAGTTGAACTAGATGTTAATTTACATGCCTTGGCGTAAAGGATTACCAGAAGAAATGGCTGAATTTAGCATCCAGAAGTTTACAAAAGCACTGTAGTTTGAAGTATGAATTGCTGATGATTCCAGGTACAAAAATGAATTCCTGCCAACTATACCATTTTGCCCATACAAAAGCAGATACAAAATAACTTAAGTATTTCGTATAATATATTCTAAATCCGTGCATATTATTGCACCTACAGAACTCCAAGGAGACCAATTTCGGTCTACGTACACTGTCGACAAGTTATCTATAAGCTGTGTTTGACAACAATCCAGAAGACAGTTATTGATACCAAGTATTTTACTCGAAGTTTCATATCACTTTGGTTGTCAACTACGGACACATAAGCAGATGTCTTCGAGAAACTCCCATTCGGTGTTTTTTCATATTGCCTATATATACGATGGTAATTGTTGACAGTCAGAGTGTCAACTCCCTTCTTACCTATTCTTCACCATCTTTTCATGTGTCTTCAACGTTTTACTACTTATTACTGGAAAGTAGTGACCCTATATTTCACTTCACATTTCGTTGCTGCCTAATCATCCATCATCAAGCTGTACAATCGTATATATATGGTTTTTAAGAAGTTATATCCGGTGAGGGAATTGAATCATAAAATAATTTATAATAGTATGAAATGTAATTAAAACTAAAATTTTTGTGATAATAATCATAGTTAAATGTCAAGTAGCAAAACAATTTAATGTCATATATACAATAATTCATAGGATGGATAGAACTTGAAAAAGGTGTGCAATTATAAGATTAGTAGACAAATCGAAAAAATAAAAACGTTACGTAATATTGTGTGAAATTTAATAGCATAGAATTTAATGTTGCATAAAGGAATTGATTTAGAATGACAAGTGGAACAAGTGAAATAATACCGGGGACAATTGAAAGTGAGAGTAGTAATAGTAACAATTGACTGAATAAGGAAGAGTATACAAATTGAATAGACAAAAAATGAGAAAAATGAAAGATTGGAAGAGCCAGAATATGATTGAGGATTACCATACTTAGGCATAGAGGGATTAAGACCATGCAAGTTGAAGGGGTTGAACGAACATTTTCTGTATACGGTGATCTTGCTTTTCTGTTTCGATAGCCAAAGCTACAGCTATACAGATTTGTCGAGTACGTAGGGTTTCGGTGAATTACTCTTTGCCTTGTAGATGACTTTGAAGGAGGAGGCTGTAGAGATAGGGTGATCATTATCGACTAGGTGCTCAGTGGTCACGCTTCTTATTGCTCCACCTCCACCTCTTCGTTACCATGCAGGATAGTGTTCTTGCACCCTCTTGGACAAAACTCGAGTCGAGCGACCGATATACCTAGCAGGTGAATAGATTAACACACATAGAGTTGGTCAACAGTGGGATCTTGTCTTTCAGAGTCGACTAGTAAAGGCTATTCTCAGAGATGCAGCAGGGAATGTTCTTTTCAGGGACTGTGATATCCTTCGTTTCATGATATCGGAAGCTAAGTCCATTTTGAATTCCAAGCTCATGTAAAGTATTTTCTTGAGTACGGATAATAAGTCGCGGTTTATAGGATGTGGATGTATATTCTTATCTATCAAACGGGGTGGAAATCCATTTTCTATTAGGATTTTCCTCAAAAGGTATAAGTCATCTTCCACAGTATCAGGACTACATATGCTCCGAATGCGGGTGGCAAGTGACCAGACCAGGTTTTGTTTTCGACCAATGCTTAACCAGCTGTAGAAATTTGTCAGTTGACCATTCCATGACAGCTTTCAATAAATCGATCTCTTCAGAGTTCGATCGGTCCTCCTTGATAAGTTCACATCGAGGAAATGAATGCTAGACTCGTTGTCCATTTCGAGTGTGAATTTTATCGTCAGATGGCAACCATTAAATACATCTAATATATTATTCAAGTTACAATCGCTATTACAAATAATAAAGGTGTCATCTACATACCTTTTATACATTTGAAAGCTTTGAATTATAGCCTTCAGCTGATCATTTTCTAGACTGGACATAAAACAGTCTGCAAGGAGAGGACCCAAGGGAGAACCCATTGTAATACCATCCTTCTGACTGTAGATTGTTTCATTGAAAGTAAACCTTACATTCAATGTGCATCTCAAAATAGTTCTTTCAGATCTGTAGTGGGTATCCCTATATACAGCTTGATAATAAATTCGTTGGAAAGAGTCTCTTCGCTGAATCACTTGTTTTGATTTTCTGTATGTTACAATGGGAATTTTCCATGAGTTAATCATCCATCAGCCATCTCAACTATTATATATTTTATTTAATCTGACGTAATTATCCTGTTATGGCAAATGGTGTTCGCTGTACTTTTCTTCTTTATGACCCGCACTTTGTCGGAAATTATCTATTCGAATCTCTCTACTCTTCACGTGTACATTCGCACGTTGTTTATTTTCCCTTCACGGACCATCTTTGACACCGACTTGCTGTTGTTTTCTTATTTCATCACAGTGACAATGAATGTGACGCCATATTATTTATATTAGTGTATTGTATTATTATATTTATGAGTCATACCATATCACATATTAAATAAATCCTGTGTTTCACATGTTACCCGTAACCTAAACTTTTGAGATATTTGAACGGAAGTTGGACTGAAATATTTCACTCCACACTGAGTTTAAATGTATCGAAATTGTTAAATAGTTTATAATATATAACTCAGTCTAGTAGAGTTGACAACTAATTAGATAGGTAATGAGCAGTTATTCTATATGAGGTGAAGCACATAAAATTGAACTTTGCTCAAAAAATACAGCGGTAGATGAGTTAACTTTATGCAGATTTTAATGCAATAAATGAAGAAGAGTAATTCGGGTGTGAGATAATGGTATGGGATTAATCAGGGTCAACAGGAATGATTCCATGTAAATATCAGGAATTCGGAGACACGGGATGCGGGACACGAAATTAAGAAAGGAGTCATATGTGTGCTCAAGCTATTATCTAATGTGGGGTAGTAACTAAATAAGCTAACATGAAAAACACTCGCTAAGTGGTCATTTGATATTAAAGATATTCAGTATAGAAAATGCGTTCACTTTGAAAATAGATTTCTTCAGGACTTGTAGATAGAATATTCCAATACCATTTTCGTATTGGTGTGATACTTGTAACACTTATGGATTTTACTTCAATGTTAACGGAACCTGATGTTTCCCAAATTGTGTATTTTGAAAGTAGTTTTCACCGGTTTAGGAGCTATAACAAAAATAAATTGCAGGAAGCAAATCAACCCATCTTTAATTTTAAAGACAATCTTTTATGCTTAATTCTGGTGTTTTGCACATAGCTTAAATAAAAGTAGGAAGAAAGCCATATAAGATTGTCCCCTTAAAAAATTGATTTAATAATAATAGCTTTATTCTAAAACAATGTTTATATAATGTACAGTAATTTCAGGTTTAGATTTTCGATTTAAACAAACTGAGTAAGAGAAACTACATGCAATGTGCTGATGGAGGTTTTCGGTAGCACAAGTATTAAGCAGGCCTCCCGGTGTTCACATAAGAACAAGCATCAATAGAAATTTATTCCTGATTGTAGGTTGGCCGAAAATTTGCCATTTATTGTAAGCAGTTTTAAATATGATACGCATTTTAGTCTTTGCATTACAGATTTTATGAGAGAGGGTTCATTCCTTCGTGTGACTTATGCATATTCTTTTCTTCCTTCGGGCGTGTTTTAGTTATGGAGAAGAGTTGCTGTGAAATCAACTAAACATTGTTTTGCAGGGCAGTCAATGTCCAGGCAGAAATTCAGACAGCAGGTTATTCCGAGACTGTAACATGCAACATTTTATCGAGTAATATGTCCTGGTTAGTATACTGAAGGATGCATATTAATAATAATTTGTCCCCGTGAGAATGGGATTATTACCCAACCCTTACTCCTACAATTCGTTAATTCTCGCATCCTGCCTATTATTCTCTATTGTTCCCCCTTAGTTTTTCCAGGGCTACTGAAGAAAGACTATAACATATTAAGCAGGATGTTAAATGTTGTCAGCAGAGTAAGCAACGTGCCACTTAACCAGCTTGTTAATATTTTGGTTGACAGGCACATGGACTCATGTGAAAAATGGGCCAATTCCATTTTATCTAACTCACACCACCCTCTTCACTCACAACTCTCCCCTTGCATCTCATCAGGTAAAACAAGAAGCCAATATAGAAAACTATATGCTCGCACCAGCAAGTACAAAAACTCAACCATACCCTACTTAGCTCGTGTTCTGTGTGATGAAGAAAGCATTAGGCGTGACACCTATAATTCATTAAATAGTCATTAGTACAACTGGATCTCATCTTTCCAACCCACTTCATCAATAGGTACAACATTCCCTTTCTTTCTGTTCCTTTTCTCTCTCTTCTTTTTCTGTTATATGCTGCTTTGTCTCTTTCTCTCGCTTACGCCAGTTAATAAGACAGCTCCCACTTTTCTAACACCTTCAAACACTGTTTCAGATTTACCTTTGCTACTGAACATGCCAATGTATTGTTGTAATAATGAACTGTGGTTTCCTCAATCTATGCAGAATTCTATTTATTGACAATGTACTAACTGGATGCAATACTGTAGTAAAATGCTGAGAATTCCATTCTGTATAACAAGTACTGTTTTGGAATAAAGCAAATTATTATTATTATTTGTTCTATTTCATATAAATTTCATTTACGAATTACAGGTCCATTTCCCATACAACAGTACTTCAGCAGTAATAAGGAAAATTCAGTACAAGAAACGATATCCATTCCTCCATGTCAATGCATGCAAACAAACACCGATACTGATTTGACTAAAAAGTATATACAAATGCTGGACAAAGGAAGCACAAAAAGTGAAAGGGAATTTCTGGAAGCCTGATGCTCCGAATAATCTGCATTCGCATGCTCACTGACTTGCATAGAATCTAATAATCGTGTTAAAGGAATTCACATAGATTATAGGTCAAGTTTTAAGTAAACCAGCAAAGTGCAGTTGAACTAGATGTTAATTTACATGCCTTGGCGTAAAGGATTACCAGAAGAAATGGCTGAATTTAGCATCCAGAAGTTTACAAAAGCACTGTAGTTTGAAGTATGAATTGCTGATGATTCCAGGTACAAAAATGAATTCCTGCCAACTATACCATTTTGCCCATACAAAAGCAGATACAAAATAACTTAAGTATTTCGTATAATATATTCTAAATCCGTGCATATTATTGCACCTACAGAACTCCAAGGAGACCAATTTCGGTCTACGTACACTGTCGACAAGTTATCTATAAGCTGTGTTTGACAACAATCCAGAAGACAGTTATTGATACCAAGTATTTTACTCGAAGTTTCATATCACTTTGGTTGTCAACTACGGACACATAAGCAGATGTCTTCGAGAAACTCCCATTCGGTGTTTTTTCATATTGCCTATATATCCGATGGTAATTGTTGACAGCCGGATTGTCAACATGCGAAGAAACGTTTTGTATTTGCCTACTAACCCCACATGTATACACCCCACAGAACTCATCATTCCAAAAATGAATATTATATTTTGTCTGTAGCGATTGGTTTCTCTTAATTAAACTATACTTACTGTACATGTTTCACTCTCTGTTGATTCGTTTTCTGTCGAACAGCTTTTCGCGCGGTAGATAACCCTTTCCACAGATTTCAACTGTTATCTTACTGACGAACAGCCACATCACCTTCAACACCATTCACCTATGTCACTTCACGTATTTACGTTTCTAATCCTTGATCACTTTTCCTGTGTGGATATTTCACCATTTTTCAGACGTATTCTGTGTTCTGCAATTTAGACTTTATCTGAATCTTTGGTTTATTTCATCAGACTTTCAATTTTTTGCTGTCATTCTGTGCTTTCTTTGGGAAACATACATAGCATATGAGAAATCTTTAAAGATTTTCGAAATTACCCTTTGGAAAAATTTAAATATTATAATGGTACTGCAAATGATGTGTGACAATCTCACCTCGTAGTTTCTGGACGATCGCTTGTTATTATATCTGCTTTTTGTGTCCTAAAATGACTGCTTTTTGAAAGAAAAAATTGTAGAAAACTGCCCTGCCTGCTATTGATGGTGTTCATCTACAAAATAATTCCATTGGGTGTCTCGATACATTTTGAATGAGATACATTGAAAGAGAAAGGGATTTGTCAATTCTCAGGGAAACACAGTGATCTGAAAATTCAAAATGGGCTGAAATTTCATCATCCAGATGATTCATGCATCAAAGTATTTAAGATAATCTGATATTTCTCATTATGGACAACTTGTTGGAGTCTCCTAAATGTTTAACTAATCCCACCGGATACTCTAATTTGCAATGTCCGAATATCAACGAACCAGATAACAACACGGAGTGAACAGAAGTGAGAAATTCGTATTCAGCAGAATCATTTTCATTTAGCACATGTAATAAACAGACGCAAACAATGATGAAGATTTCGATAACACAATAATGTAAACAGTTAGTCACGATATACAAGTACCAAACATAAAGTCATTTCCTCAAAAGACAAAGCCTTTTGTGCCCAACCAGTAGGCTAAATATGGAAAGTTTCAGAATGCTTGCATACAGTCACAATTTTAAACATCTTTATGTTTGATTCCTGACAGAAATAAACGTCAGTGAAAATTCGCATACCATTATTTATAGACAAATTTGTTAACTGCATTTCATGCAGTGATAGTCTCTATGTAGTCGACTTATACCTCTGTGTTTTGTGATCAGTTGTCGATTCTGTGTGCTTTAAATTCAATTGAATGACTGTTCGGCGCCGAAATAAATAGTTGTCAACTCTCTAGACAAGGAAATGTGCTAATCATTATTTCACTAGATAGATAGACATGAAAACATAAAGGAATTTGTTCAAATCTCCCTTCAAAATCGGTGTGAAATTTTGTATGAAAAAAAGATGTTCAGGGGAGAGACTCTTTTCGGCGAATACATTCACATAGCTGTACAATCGCATTTATATATAATTATTTTTGTTTGTGTGTACATGAGGTTCGTCAAGTTTATATAATTAATTAGGTAATCCCAGAATGATCTTATAGAGAAACAAGGTAAATTAGACAGAAACCAGCTTCCACGGTGTGGGCAGTCGGGAAGTAACAATCGCCCTCAAAATCCAAAATGCACGCGAAACCTCTCTAATCCTCACTCATCTTTGTCTTCATCTTCATCTCTATTATCTTGCCTTCCTTCCACTGATGCAACTCTTCTACTTGATATCTCTTCCCTTCCTCTTCACTGTGTGCCCACTAAAAACGACGGAAGCCAAAAAACCACTACCTATAGTCTCCTAAAGCTACACCATCAGTTTCATATAGGAGCATTTAATGTTAGGACACTTTGCCAAATAGGACAACAAGCACCACTAAACAAGACTCTGGCATCCCGAGCCATTCAAGTATGTTGTGTTTCAGAAACACGCATACAAGACCAAAGTGTGGTTATTCACCTAACCCCACCTGGCCAACAGGATGAATCTGCAAAATTCACCTTGAGGGTGTCAGGAGATGCCACAGCTAGTTCATGAGGATTAGCTGGTGTAGGGACAGCTTTGAGCACTAGGGCAGAAAAGACATTACTTGACTGGATCCCAGTAGATAGCCGAATGTGTGCTATCCATCAGAACGGATCAGAAAAAGGAGGAAGGACTGCACTACTCACCGATGCCTTTTCGTAATCTCCGCCTACTCCCCCACTGACTGCAGTTCAGATGAAACGAAGGATAAGTTCTACCAAAAGCTGTCTGGTTTGCTGCGAAACGCTAAACGCTCAGATATTGTCGTTTTAGCTGGTGACTTTAATGCTCAAGTAGGGAAATTGTGTCAATCTGAGAGAAAAATGTTTGGTGGCACATACGGAATTCCGTGCCAGCGAACCGACAACGGTGACCGTCTCCTACAGTTCTGTTCAGATAATCATTTGTTTCTTGTAAGCACTAACTTCAAACACAAGGAAAGACACTGTTTGACCTGGCGACCCCCATTATCAAATCAACGCTGGACACAAATAGACCATATAGCAATAAGGTGTCGTTGGCGTGGGTCGGTAGGAGATTATCGCTCCTTCTGGAACACGTGTGTAGATAGCGATCACGCACTGGTCCGCGCTCGTGTGTGCTTACGACTGAACGGACGTAGGAAACAGCTGGCGGTAAACCCATCACGTCCCCAGCTCGATCAGGAAACCAAGATCCTATTTGAGGAAGAACTAGCTAAACACATATCTGAGTTTGATAGCTGTGCTCACCCTGAAGAAGCCTGGAAGAATATTCAGTCAACCATAGATACAGCTGTAAAAGCTGTGAATAAGGTGAATCCAAAGGTGAGTAAAAACCATTGGATTTCGACTGCTTCATTCGAACCGATAGATACTAGTAGACTTATTTCGGCGAGCTCCGAATTCAATGAGGAGCGAAAGCTGCACAAAAAGAAACTTACGAAAAGACTCCGCAAGGACCGTGAACAGTGGCGGGTGACAAAGGTGAAAGAGATGGAAAAAGCATCGGCGATATGCAACACTAGGCAACTCTTTTGACTAATCAGGGAAACGGGTGGGAGAAGGCAAATCATAAGTGAGACTATTTCTGAGAAAAATGGCTCCTTAATTAGCTCTCAGGATAGACGCCTTGAACTCTGGAAAGAACATTTTGAGGAACAATTTAACTTGCCTACAGCCATACTGAACCTCCCCGCCATCCAACACACACCCGAATGGGATATAGACACTGGTTCGCCGTCTGTAAGTGAGGTCACAAAAGCTATCTGTAATCTGAAATAAGGAGAAGCGGCAGGACCCGATGGAATTATTCCGGAGGTGTTGAAATATGGAGGTGACATACTAGTATGTAGATTAACTAAGGTACTAGGTAACGTCTGGGAATCAGAGACGGTTCCATCAGACTGGGGTAAGTCACTTATTATACCGATATTCAAGAAGGGAGACAAGTCCCCACGCGATAATCATTGAGGGATCAGCCTAACGAACATAGTTGCTAAAATTCTAGATTCAGTAATCATGCACAGACTAAGCAGAACTCGAGAGGAACAATCGAGGGAAAATCAAGCAGACTTTAGGCCAGGAAGAGGGTGCATAGATCATATCTTCACTCTTCGACAGATCCTAGAACATAGACACACTTTTCGGCGTCCAACAATTGCCATATTTCTTGACTTGAAGGCAGCCTTCGACTCCGTGGATCGAAAGGTACTATGGCAATGTTTGACTGTGAAGGGAGTGCCAAGAAAGTACATTGCACTAATCAAGGCACTCTACTCAAACTCACGTAGCCGTGTAGGGGCTTATGGGGAATTGTCATCTGAAATGATAACAACCAGTGGCGTCCATCAGGGATGTCCACTTTCCCCATCTCTGTTTAACTTCATCATACATATGCTAATGGAAGTATCCCTAACTGAACTTAACGACTTGGGAATCGAATTGTTACCTGGGGATAGTCTTATGGACTTAGAATATTCAGATGACATAGTACTGTTAGGGGAGGATGCTGATAAAATGCTGTCTTCTGAACACCTTGAGCAGCAATCTTCGTATGTTTGGCATGAGATTCGCCCCTGTAAAATGTAAGATGCTGCTACAGGACTGGACTACGTCAACTCCTAGCTTAGTGATAGGGGGCGAAGTGATAGAACATGTTGGCCACTTCACCTATTTGGGAAGTTGTATCAGCACCAACGGACTGATTGGCGACGAAATCTCAGCACGAATCCAAAAAGCTCGAGCTGCTTTCTCTAGCTTAGGCCATCTCTAGCGTAAGCGTGACATCCGGCTATCAACCAAGGGATGTGTGTACTGCTCAATAGTTCGCTTCGTCCTTCTCTATGGGTCAGAAACATGGCGAATACGAGTTGAAGACATGAAAAGGTTGACTGTTTTTGATCATAGATGTCTACGATCTCTTTCTCACGTTAGGTGGCATAACAAGGTAAGCAATGTTGTCGTCAGGAGTAGTGTTGGGCAAAGAGGGAAAGTCAATCGACGAGGCTATAAAGTTACATAGATTGAGATGGCTAGGTCACGTGCTGCGCGTGCGTAACCATCGCCTCCCCCAACTCGCATTGCTAGCTGATATAGGTGTTGGTTGGAAAAGAGTAAGTGGTGGCCAAACAAAAACATGGCATCAATCCATGAAATCCTTGACAGTTAAACTGAGTCAGGTAGGGAGATGCAGACTCCCGGGTTGAAGCCCTCGGGACTCTAAGAATCAATGGCTGGAGACAATAGGTGACATGGCTCAAAATCGTTGTCAATAGCGCAGATGTATTCAGTCTCTGTAATCTTTCATATTCCTTTCTACCATTACTCATTCTGCTTCACTCTTATACTTGTCAAAACTCTATTGATTCTCTTCACTCATCTTCTTGTCTACTCTTGTGCGCTATTTGGAACGTGGCAACTCGAACTGCTGCACTTGGGTGCTAAGTTCTATGTTGAATCCAGCCAGCCAGTGTGTGTGAAGCGCTATTCTGGAACACCTGATCGACTTCTGTCACTCTGTCAACCCTGATAATGATTTTAGGATCATATATAGAATCCATGCTAATTTCCCGCGTTTTCTTCGTTACAGACTTCTAAAGATAGCTGAGGCCTTGGCAATCCATGACTTTAAGCCAGACCTTTGTGTACAAAAGAAGTATGTACAATCCCTACTTCTGCCTTGGCTGTAGTGGGATAGACATTTATTTATTTTGTTTATTTAGTTATTCTATGTGCTTTTACTTTATCACTATGATTATTACTATTATCATTATTATTATTATTATTCTAACTATGAATCTTTTCCACTTGACCCACTTGTCATTCTAAACCCAAAATTATTAATTTTTAAATTTTTATTTTTACAATATTGAATTCTATCTTATCAAATTCCACACCATGTTATGTAACATTTTATATTCGTCTACTAATCCTATAGTTATGTACCCCTTTCCAAAATCTATACACCTTATATATTATTCTATACATAACATTAGTGCGTCGGTGGCACAGTGGTTAGGACTCTCGCCGACCATGCACATGGTCCGGGGTTCGATCCCCTGCTGGCGCACACCCGATATCTACGGTCGGCCTGCAAAATTGGGCTACCGATATCACATGCTGAAAATTCCATACTTGTACCAAAAATACGGTGTGGAATCAAGCTATAATAATAAAAAATTAATTATTTCGCCACTTGACATTAAAATATGATTATAATCACAAATATTTTAATTGCATTTCATACTTTTAGTATTTCATGTGTTCACACTTTTGATCTAATTCCCTCACCGGATATAATTTATTAAAAACCATATATATATATATATATATATACGACTGTACAGCTTGATAATAAATTCGTTGAAAAGAGTCTCTTCGCTGAATATCGTGTTCTTAAATCCGTAAAGATCAATTTCAAACCTGAATAGGAATGAGCAATAAAATAAACGATTGTTTTCCAGTGGTTCTCTAACTGATGTCAGCTCATGATGAAATCCTTCATGTAATAAATATAAGACAAAAATGAACATCAAAAGGACCAGTGTATCGAAAATCCTTCGGCTTTTGGTCTACGTACAATGTAGTGTAATCTGCACCTTATCTGATAACATTCGAGAGGGAAAATATCATCATCAAATGATTTGTTCACTTAGCTTGTGAACTATGAATACATGAAGAGATAGATCTCTTTCCGTAATGTATTTATCTTCTAAATTATAGGGTTAGTCGTCTTTGGTCTTGTATGCACAAAGTTAACTGCCAACAGTTAGTGTCTTAACGCCTTTCTCATCTAATGTTTACCACCCTTTCGATTTTGCATAGTGTTTTGCTAAATCACCAGAGAGTGGTGGACTAACATTCCACTAGAAATTTCATTGCTGAATAGTCATAGTTAGCCATTTGCATTAGAATAAATCTCACCTATTGTATTTGGTCTAGGATAATTGTTTTCTCATGGTATTTGCTGTGCATTTATTTCCTCTTTATGACCCATACTCGGTTGAGCATTGTTTATTTGCATCTCTTTACTCTTGATCTGTGCATTCGAGTGTTATTCATTTGGAAGCTACACTGAACTTAACACCTGATGCAGATGAGGAACACTTTGATACAAGTGAGAACTCTACTTTGTGTTTTTAAATAATAATAAAATCAACCATTAAAGTGGTCTCTGTCAGCCATGCAAAAAGATATATCAAAATTGAGAGGAATGCGGAATTACAGCGAGCCTTAAACCAGCTGGAAGATCGATGAATCTACTGGCAACATGCCAAATCATCACACCACGTGTACGGAAAAAATGTCAACATTCAGATAAATGATCATCATGGACGACTGCAGTTAGATACCGCATCTGACATTACTACCATTTCAGAAGAACTTTGGAATCATATCACCAGACCACCTACTGCGAACAGTTTGCAAACTGCTGTCACAGCCAAGTCAAGATGGATATGCAAGTTCAATTCGAAAACTTCTTTGCTCAAACTGAAGGCTTGACACCCTCGTCACCAGAGGCAGTTCCCCATATCATGCAACAGCAAAATGGCTAGTTAAGCTGCTAAAGCCTCTGCATAATGAATTGGTAAAACATAGCGTAAATGGCAGTTTTGAATTTGTTGACAAAATAAGAGATCTTAATGTGAGGGACAAGTTTATGATGTCTTTTGATGTATCCCCCTAGTTCACCAATGTACCGTTAATGGAGACAGTGGATTTTATATGTGAGGAGATTACTACACGAAACATAGACATCAGGATTTCTATATCCACCTTGAAGGAACTTATTTTAAGGTGTACAATGAATGTTCATTTCTTATTCAATAAGGAATATTACAGGCAAATTGATGGTGTAGCTATGGGTTCCCCATTAAGTTCAATCCTAGCTGATTGTTTCCTCGCTAAATTAGAGAATGGACCACTGAAAAGAAGTAATTATTGACTTGGATTTCTACTGTCGATATATGGATGACACATTTGTGGTTATGAAAGACGAGAATGATGCAATGAATATCCTTGACAAGTTTAATGATGCACATTCAGCAATAAACTTTACCATAGAGAAAGAAAGTAATGACAGTATTTCATTTCAAGACGTCTTCATGGCAAGGAAAGATGATAGCACACTAAGAAGGAGTGTGTATAGGAAACCTACAACAACAGGTCAGTACACTCATTTTCTGAGTTTTGTACCTTTGAAATATAAACGTAACCTGGTAAAGTGTCTGGTTCATAGAGCTAAGTTAATATGTTCAGACGACTGTCTCAATGAGGAGCTTAAGATTATTAAAGAATTTTTTAGAAAAAGTGGTTATCCAGATAAATTTATTGAGAAGAATATGAATTCAGCACCAAAGAGAGTCAGTATTGCTATAGTTTCAAAAAAGCCAATGTTCATAAAATTGCAGTTCCTCGGTGACAACATCAGTGAAATCATAACACAGCGCTTGAAGAATGCAGTTAAAAGAGGTTATTATGCAGCAGAAGTACAATGTCTCTTCAAAACCACCCATATTCTATGTTCGAGAAATAAGGATAAACTACCTAATTTTGCCTCTTCTATGTGTGTCTACCAGCTGCGGAGCCAGCTACATTGGGCGTACAATTAGGCAGTTTCATTATCGTATTTCTGAACATTATCCAGCGTGGTTAAGCAAGGGACAAACAAAATCTAATCGTAGTTCTATTTTAGCACACCTTGTTGATACTGAGCACAAGGTTGATGTGAATACTGCATTCAAAATTATTTATCGCATTCCGACTAATCTTAACTTTGCTCTAAGAGTTCGTCTTCTACAGACATCTGAAGCAATTGGAATCCACCAGAAGAAACCAAGCCTATGTGTACAGAAGAAATTTGTACAGCCACTTTGCTTACCGTGGCCGTCGTTACAAGACAGGACTAGTTCCCCCCCCTCCCCCTATTAAATTAAAATTGTCCAAATTATTTTATTTTTATTTTGACCACTTCATCTTTAATTACGTGTTATTCTTGTAAAATTAATTTATTCTATCCATTTCTACTTTTTAAATGTGTATTGATTTTCTGCGTTAATTATCTACCCATTGACATTTTGACACTGTTTAATTATTGTTAGCAAACATATCGCTACGCGTTTGGTAAATTGTTGTGTATTGTAAAAAATGCTATATATACAAGAGTAGAGCCATAGAAGAGGATCTAATTGAAAAGTAAATATTTCTTCGCTCAATCTTTCTGTTTTCCAAATGTCTATATGGGGATATTTTCTATATTCTCATAATTATAATTCTGAGGGTTATCATTCAGGTTCTACTAGAGGGCCTAGCGTGCGATGTCACTCCACCGTCTCCTTAGCGCGTCTCGGTTCCATATCCATTTCCTTTGGCATATTCTCTGGGCTTTGGGTTATTCGTTGGTTGGTCCCTAACTTCTGTGTTTATTGAACTGTGGACTAAACTCAGTTTCTCCAGAAGTCATCCATCTTAGCATAAGTTCATCTCTTGTTTCACTATCTCTGTCTCCTCTATAGGCTTTCAGGCATCTTTATAAAGCCACACATTACATCGTTTCTTCCTTTTTCCTTAAAACTAATGTCTACGTTTCTGATATATGTCTATAATCTATCTCATTGGTCTGTCAGTCAGATAACGACGGATCACATTTTGTCACACGATGAGAGTCAGTCATTCAGAATCTCCAGCATGCTGTCATATATTTTTATACTTTTGGATGTTCTCGCTCTGTTTTGGAAATGCACTTTTCCAAGCCTACAGTGTGAGTCATCTGAAATTTATTAGTTTCGTGTCAAGGCATAATCCACTAGGAAATTATCGAGCGTTCATTATCGTCAGTCAGCAATCGTATTCATACTCCGCGAAATTGTATCATACTGGAGAAGAGGAATATTATGGTCTCTACAAAACTGGAACGTTTCAGGAGCAACAAATTAAAACTGACGGAAGAGACCATCAGCACAAAGACTGGTTCAAATTCACCTCCCACGACACCTGTTCATGCTATTGTACCATCTGTCGATGGAATTCCAAATAGCATCACCCAGTCCAAATATAATTCCAGATACAAATGGCACATTTTATACATGGTATCGGCTGCACAGAGGGTTATTTAAAGTTGATTCTGCTGCACGAGACGATGATTAGAACGCACAAATCTTGTTGCGAAAGTTGTGTTCAGCAGAATATAACAGGTATTTTATTTCGACTCTCCTTGAACACCCACGAAATAGTTGTTTTAATGACACAGTCAAGTCGCTCGATGAAGAATCTAGAGACCACTCCTCAGTGTTTGACATAAGACATCGCTGTCTAAAACTGGTAATTAATAATAATGATGTTTTCCCAAGTGACGTTGATAAAGTCACCAAAGAATGACAGAGATTTCGACCTAGATCCTTAAAAGATAATCCGCTAAAAGCTCTTATCCTTATATACCATCTTTATTCTCCCAAATTTACAGATATCAGAGCATGACTACTCAGTCATCTGCAGCAAAACTTGAAGTTGATCCCACATGATACATCTGACGAATATGGACAGCTAATTGATTTATAAACAGATACAAACATGGTCGCATCAGTGAATTCGAGAATTTCTGACATCCAGCCATTACTGAAGGCCAAAATATGCTCGACATCATGAATTTCTGACTCAGCTATTCCTAGTGAATCGAATGATTCCACACCTTCTGCCTGAAATTCACGTAATGATTCCGCAGTCATTATGTGGAACATGGTATTTTTAAAGCTCTGTCCATACAAACTCCATATTTGCCACAAGTAAAGTAAAATCAACCATTAAAGTGGTCTCTGTCAGCCATGCAAAAAGATATATCAAAATTGAGAGGAATGCGGAATTACAGCGAGCCTTAAACCAGCTGGAAGATCGATGAATCTACTGGCAACATGCCAAATCATCACACCACGTGTACGGAAAAAATGTCAACATTCAGATAAATGATCATCATGGACGACTGCAGTTAGATACCGCATCTGACATTACTACCATTTCAGAAGAACTTTGGAATCATATCACCAGACCACCTACTGCGAACAGTTTGCAAACTGCTGTCACTTCCTGCAATGGGTGCTTTAAACGAGCTAGTGGAACAGCATTCAGTTTATGCCTTCGTAATATCAGATTCGGAGGATTCTTTCACGTTCATCAGGATGATTGAAATGTTGTGAAAACTCGACTGATTTAATCTCCTAAAGCTAGCTGACGTTCCACTTAAATATATGTGCAATGCGGTCAACAATCCTAAAATCTCAGCTAACTCTCTTTCTCATCTATGCACAACGTTGCCAACCGTTTTCCAACCTGTCTTAGGCAACTGCACCACGATGTAAGCAGTCATTCGAAGCCAGTTCCGGGTACATAAGTTGATGAAGAAATGTAATGGTTACGGCAGTATGGTGTATTAACACCAGTCACGTGCTCAGCATGGGCAGCACCCACTACAGTCATCAAGAGATTAAGTGGATTTTACGTATTTGTACTGGCTTTTCAACTGGTTTGAATACTGTTTTAGAACAGCACAATTCCTATCCACCTATACCGGTGATTTAGATGGCGACTCTTATTTCGGAAAACTGGAACATTTCAACGCATATCTCTAAGCTGAAGAAGCTCCAGAGAGACCAGAAATTCTTGGTGTTGATGCACAACGCTGTGTGTTTCAATACAACAGATTACTGTCTGGAATTAAAGCTGCTCCAACCATCTTCCAAGAGATGACTGACACCATTTCGGCTGATATTTCAGTGCAATGGTTTATGATCTTGATGATGTAATAATTGTAACAAATTCCTCAGAGGAAATGTGCAGCACCATAGAAGCTGTCTTGTCATGTTTGCAGGATTAACGGATTGAGAATACGTTAGGAAGAGTGTCAAATTCCATTGCGACCTGTAAAATACCTCGGATTTGTATTTGAGGCATCTAGAAGACATCCTGATCCTGACAGTATATGAGAGACGCTCGCATCTACAGATGCGCCTTTCACACGCTGCTACTTGGGACTGATTAGCTACTACTCCGCATTCCTCATTTTGCTGGAGAATATTCGAAATTTACTAAATCGACTACTGCATAAGAACGCGACCTGGAAATCATATGAAGGTTGTAGACTGGCTTTCGGAAAGTTGGGGTCAATGCTGAACTCTGAATTGTTTCCACACTTGGCAACTCAACACTTCCAATTTTAGTTGCAGCAGATGCTTCAGCAAATGCGGTAGAAGTTGTCATTATGTATGTCTTTCCAGATGTTACGCAAAATGCAATACACACGCATCACAAACAGTGAATTCTGCAGAGAAGAAATATGAAAAAAGTGGAAACGCAGCATTAGCTTTAGTTTTTGCTGTTAGATGTTTCCATTAAGGGATTCACAACCATCATTTCACCTCGCTGACAGACCAAAATCCGTTACTTCCAATATTCAGCTGCAAACTTGGGATTCTTGAACTTGCAACAAATCGACTACGACACTGGGCTATCATCTAACTGAGATACGTTATTGACATAGAATATAATCGAACTAGTGATTTAAGCGAAGCCGAATCTTTATCTTATTCAATTAGTGATTATCTCACCTCAAGTGAAGATACGGTCATTGCAGTGATTGCCAGCAAAGACTAAGCAGTTCACCCCATGGACAATGCCGCTTTATCCTTGCATGCAACTTCCTCAGAAATTCAGCGACTCTAAAGCAATGATAACTCCTTACGACATGCCATACAGTGTGTATCAAGTCAAGTAGACCATGGTAGACAAAGACAAAGTCTAAAGTTTTCTGTACACGTGTATTGAGATGCGTGTCTATCATCAATTGATTCTATCAAGTGCAAAATCACCTTTTCAAATCTTGAACATGGCAATAAATGCGAAACCCTATCAAATTCACTGACTTAGTGAGATGAATCTATTCTGCAGGCCAAGTGTGTGAATTTCTCATATTCGTTTGCTGTGTAAGTGCAGCGTTTTCCTCTTCCATCTCCCTGCAAATATTGACCTCATCTACTTGGTCAACCTAACTAATTAGTTGGTTAACAGAACAAACAAGAGGGATGTGGGTAGCAAAAACGTTAATGTTCTTTGGATGTATACAAACACTTCATATTCCAATCCTTTATTAAACTTGTAAGAAGAGAATCAGTGGGACCCGATAAACTGCATTCGAGGCTAATCACACAGTTGGAATTCAATTCCTTGAATTTCAGGCTATGTTATTCACAAGGAGTGTGATCACTTGACTACAGGGATCCAAAAATGACACCCATCCTTACCAGAGATCCCAAATGCCATCCTGTGAACTACAACCATTCCAACATCTGAAATAATATACTTGAAGAAATAATGAAGACAGTTGCTGTGACTTCTTTGAAAAACAACAAATTCTTACCTGTACTCGTCTCACTATTATTTTTTCTGTATATTGATGAACAACGAAGGCTCACTAAACATACCATGGTTCTCCAAAAAGCTGATCTATACATTTGGTTTCGGCTGAAGGAGGAGGAGAAGAGCACACTACAAAATGGTCCACACAGTTTGGTTTAATTGAACGAAGAATGGATGCACAATCGGTGCAGTAAAATCTCCATAGCTTGCCAAGAATCACCAAGTCTGACATTGTCAGAAGTTGCTTTGGGTGTAATGCATCTTTTTTCTTTACATCAGGTGGAAATATCTTGGAGAATATGGTTGTATATGTCGAACCCTATTTGAACCGATTCGTAGAAGTGGAGTCTATGACTTCAACTGGCCACTCCAAAATCGGGACAGACTAACACAAGAACCTAACAGAAAAGACTAACACAAACGAGAGTATCTCCTATGCTTGATCACATATATGAATATTGAAAATTTTGAATCTCACAGTTGTACACATTTTGTGATTAGCTTCTAATTTCTGCTGATAAAGTAAGTGAGATGCATTGTGGATTAGATGGCAATCATTTTCCTCATACAGCTGAGGCAGTCACCATTCATGGAGGGCAACCCAAACTTCATTCAGAAAAGAGTGTTTAATCATGTTGACTATTAAAATTGATGTGTCTATGTCACTTTATCGACTCGATGCATAATAAACTTTACATCATTCATTTAAAACACTTAGTCCCCTTTATAAATTTTGATAGCGTTAAAAGAAGACGGAGATCATCTGAAAAATGTGATGTATTTGCGCTATACATTTCGAACAATCTGATCACACATTTACTTGTCAAGTCAATATATATGGAAAAGTTAAATTAAACAAAGGGACGAAAAAAGAATTAGGAATAATTGACACAAACGTTTGGTAATCCAATCAAATAAGGATTACCAAGGTAGGTTAAGACTAATAACAAACTGTTTTTGAATACACAAGGGGAGCTTAAGTTTATGATTGGCCATAGCCTCAGTGTATTTCAGTAAACGCCCTTGACCGTTTTTAAAGATGACCTTAAAGTCTGAGTTAACATCAACCTTATGGTTCATCTCGATTAGATATTTAGCTATAGACGAAGTTGGTAGTCTGACACCTGCATCTATTGGCTTGTCACAATTCATCTGTTTTTCTAACTATTTTTGTATCTTTGCCGTTCATAAGTCGAAAGCGAATACTAGATTGAAATTGCTTGGATCTTGTACCTCTGACTTTCAATTAAGTCAAATCCCATTAAATCCTGATAAGTATGTGACAAATTTGTCATCGGTTGAACTTTTATTACATGAAAAGGAGGTGCTATCACTTAGTTTCAGTTTTTCTATCCCATTAAACAATATTTCGGACTTAGCAATTGATTCCCAGTTCGAAAATTGGTATGATCAGTTGAGTTCTCTAACTATTTCCTCGACAGATCACCAAAGTTGGTTGAAAGTTAAATTCGCAGATGCAGCACACCAATTCCGTAATTCAAGTCGGAAACAAAGAAGCATTTTAGCATCAACTCATTTTAAAGCCCTAAAGGAATTGCGTAACAGAACCGATTGAGTTATTTCGAAGCCTGACAAAAGATCTGGTGTAGTTGTAATGGACAGAAACGATTACAAAACAAAAATGTTATCCATCCTTAATGACAAAAGCAAATTCATAGCCGATGTTCCTTTCGATGATATCAGAAAATTGGAAGGAATAGTAACTTCTCACTTAGTAAATCTTCGTGGCATGGACGTTATCGATAAACAGGAGCTTAATTCCTTGAAACCCATGGGATTTGACTTTCCAAACCTCTACGGATTACCCAAAATTCATAAGGTTGATAATCCATTACGTCCAATTCTTTCAATGTGTAGCTCTCCGACACATAAATTAGCAGAATGGTTAGCTGATATTTTAAGTCCAGTACGCAACTAATTATGTAAGTTTACTTTGAAAGATACATTTGAACTCGTTGACTGTCTTGTAGATATGAACATAAAAGGTAGGAAAATGTATTCATTTTATGTTAATTCTTTGTTTACTAATGTACCATTGGTTACGACTGTTGATATTCTTTGTGACTATGTATCTTCTAGTTGTTTTTCATTTCCTTTAACTTATTTGAAGGATTTATTACTATTACGTTCTGACAACGTCCACTTCACTTTTGAAGGTGAACATTTTTGACAAGTGGATGGCGTTGCTAGGGGGAGTCTATTAAGACCTTTGTTAGCGGACGTTTGCATGTCTTATGTTGAAAACTTATTCTTTGATTTAATTTCTAAATTGCCTTTCTATAAGAGATATGTAGATGATATCATTTTGATATGCGATGATCATGAAGATACGAGTCGTCTATTAGACAGACTTAACTCTGTACAAAAATCACATTAGTCTTACATGCGAGGATGAAAATCGCAACCAGCTCGCATTTTAAGACATACTTCTGAGTCGAAAAGACTATGGCTAAATAAGACAGTCTAGCTACAGAAAGCTCACTTGGACAGGGCAATACCTTTATTTTCACAGCTTCTGTCCATTACAGTGTAAAAGAGGCTTGGTAAAGTGTCAGTTTAAGAGGATTCAGCGTATTTACACGGCTGATGTTATAGACAAAGAAAACGAAATATTGATGGATACTCTTGTTGAAAACGGATACCCTTTGAAACAGGTGTAGAAGTCAACAAGCCTCTAAACCTACAATCCATACCGTCTCTAAGAAAAAGGTTTTCATCAAATTACCATATAATGGGGAAATAAACAGTAGGATTTTAGGACAAAGGTTGATTGAATTCTATCATCCGTAGAACCTACTATGCAGCCCAGCATGTAATTCTGGAAAAAGCTAAAAATATGCTTCACTGCAAACCCCAAAAGTGCAAAAGTGATTATATCACATCCCACACAATTTACCAATTCTCGTTTGTGTGGTCGTACATAAATAGGGAGGAGTAATCCTGCTTTGCACGTGAGGGTGCAAGACCATATCCCAAAATGTTTAGAAAAACAGATGAATTATGACAAGTCAATAGATGCAGGTGTCAGACTACCAACTTCGTCTATAGCTAAATATCTAATCGAGACGAACCATAAGGTTGATGTTAACTCAGACTTTCAGGTCATCTTTAAAAACGGTCAAGGGCGTTTACTGAAATACACTGAGGCTATGGCCAATCCTAAACTTAAGCTCCCCTTGTGTATTCAAAAACAGTTTGTTATTAGTCTTAACCTACCTTGGTAATCCTTATTTGATTGGATTACCAAACGTTTGTGTCAATTATTCCTAATTCTTTTTTCGTCCCTTTGTTTAATTTAACTTTTCCATATATATTGACTTGACAAGTAAATGTGTGATCAGATTGTTCGAAATGTATAGCGCAAATACATCACATTTTTCAGATAATTTAAGTCCTTCATTTTTTTAGTGCCTCATTTTCTCTTTATTTAAGAGTAAATGTTTTTTACAGTAAATTAGATAAACTTTTAATTTTATGTTTCACACTAATTCATGGAAAGTATGATGCAATCTTTTGGTTTTTATTTAAATTATTTTTTAAATCTTCAAGTTGTGTTAACTATTTAGAAAAACAGACATGAGAAAAATGTTCCGATAAATTTGTTAACTTTGAAGTGTTACACGATACCATAAGGAACCACACGTGACCTCTTCCCGTTTTGCTTGGATGCGCCCATTTCTAAAATATAGAAAACTAAATTAACCATCGCTGAAAAACGGTGAGAAGGGTCATTAACGAGGAATTGATTAATACATCTACCAGTGTTGAAACATTTTCAATGTAACGAGTCAATAGTTTCTTCGAAAATTTGTATTACCATCAAAAGTTTGACTACTCTCGTGCATCTCAGCAATCGTTCTTTACATTTCCAAAATATCGAAGTGGGACAATGCAAAGTACGTCTGGATGTCAAACCTGGGGTCGTGTGCAGCATTAAGAACCATGATTTATACTTACTTTGAGTTGCTGGATTAAATGCAGACAACGAAATATCGTCCAGTCGAATTCAATTCCAATAAAAATTAATGACACATTACTGCCGAAAATCCTACTAGACTATTTGAAGTGAACTTCATAGGAGTTGAGCAGTACTCCTCATCATAAATTCTACTCCTGCCCATTCATATGTAGCAAATTCAAGACTGTTTCCGAAGGGTTTTCATTTGTTCACCCTATTCAGTAAAGACACAATGAATCCAGTATATCTGAATATTACTTAACATGACTGCTAAAACGAAAATGCTGCAGGAAGGAGGGCGGTGTTTTGGGTGTTGCTTTCGAATACATCATGTCGATCACTTGTGCCTGAGTGGAGTTATTGAAGAAACTTTGAATAGCGAACTATCACCAGATGCTTTTCCTGTGTTGGTCATCGTCTTCACGAATATAGGACATTTGCGTCAATGAAAAGATTTTAAGTATTTTGACAAGTATGTAAACATAATTTTATTATATGGAGGATTTCATCATGAGCTGACATCAGTTAGAGAACCACTGGAAAACCTGGGAGTACTGGACAGCTGTTTCGTCCTAGTTTGGGACTCTTCAGCAGTACGCACCCACCGGGATTCGAACCCAGGACCTTCTGGTTACAAGGCGAGCTCGTAGACCATTGAGCCACTGGGACCCGATCCAATGGTCCTTGAATTCTAACTTCTGCCAATTCACGACATAGCGCGACCATTTCGCAATGTCTTCTTAGATGAGTTACTGTCACATCTTCAACCTGCTGTACCCTACTGGTCACGGCTTCCCACTAGAACCCCAGGTTAACTGCCTGAATAGGGCCAGTCACTAGTGAGCATCAGATTAATTTTCAAGTATTGGTTTGTTAGGGATTTTGTTTGATTGTATGGAGGATTTCATCATGAGCTGACATCAGTTAGAGAACCACTGGAAAACCTGGGAGTACTGGACAGCTGTTTCGTCCTAGTTTGGGACTCTTCAGCAGTACGCACCCACCGGGATTCGAACCCAGGACCTTCTGGTTACAAGGCGAGCTCGTAGACCATTGAGCCACTGGGACCCGATCCAATGGTCCTTGAATTCTAACTTCTGCCAATTCACGACATAGCGCGACCATTTCGCAATGTCTTCTTAGATGAGTTACTGTCACATCTTCAACCTGCTGTACCCTACTGGTCACGGCTTCCCACTAGAACCCCAGGTTAACTGCCTGAATAGGGCCAGTCACTAGTGAGCATCAGATTAATTTTCAAGTATTGGTTTGTTAGGGATTTTGTTTGATTGTATGGAGGATTTCATCATGAGCTGACATCAGTTAGAGAACCACTGGAAAACCTGGGAGTACTGGACAGCTGTTTCGTCCTAGTTTGGGACTCTTCAGCAGTACGCACCCACCGGGATTCGAACCCAGGACCTTCTGGTTACAAGGCGAGCTCGTAGACCATTGAGCCACTGGGACCCGATCCAATGGTCCTTGAATTCTAACTTCTGCCAATTCACGACATAGCGCGACCATTTCGCAATGTCTTCTTAGATGAGTTACTGTCACATCTTCAACCTGCTGTACCCTACTGGTCACGGCTTCCCACTAGAACCCCAGGTTAACTGCCTGAATAGGGCCAGTCACTAGTGAGCATCAGATTAATTTTCAAGTATTGGTTTGTTAGGGATTTTGTTTGATTGTATGGAGGATTTCATCATGAGCTGACATCAGTTAGAGAACCACTGGAAAACCTGGGAGTACTGGACAGCTGTTTCGTCCTAGTTTGGGACTCTTCAGCAGTACGCACCCACCGGGATTCGAACCCAGGACCTTCTGGTTACAAGGCGAGCTCGTAGACCATTGAGCCACTGGGACCCGATCCAATGGTCCTTGAATTCTAACTTCTGCCAATTCACGACATAGCGCGACCATTTCGCAATGTCTTCTTAGATGAGTTACTGTCACATCTTCAACCTGCTGTACCCTACTGGTCACGGCTTCCCACTAGAACCCCAGGTTAACTGCCTGAATAGGGCCAGTCACTAGTGAGCATCAGATTAATTTTCAAGTATTGGTTTGTTAGGGATTTTGTTTAATTGTATGGAGGATTTCATCATGAGCTGACATCAGTTAGAGAACCACTGGAAAACCTGGGAGTACTGGACAGCTGTTTCGTCCTAGTTTGGGACTCTTCAGCAGTACGCACCCACCGGGATTCGAACCCAGGACCTTCTGGTTACAAGGCGAGCTCGTAGACCATTGAGCCACTGGGACCCGATCCAATGGTCCTTGAATTCTAACTTCTGCCAATTCACGACATAGCGCGACCATTTCGCAATGTCTTCTTAGATGAGTTACTGTCACATCTTCAACCTGCTGTACCCTACTGGTCACGGCTTCCCACTAGAACCCCAGGTTAACTGCCTGAATAGGGCCAGTCACTAGTGAGCATCAGATTAATTTTCAAGTATTGGTTTGTTAGGGATTTTGTTTGATTGTATGGAGGATTTCATCATGAGCTGACATCAGTTAGAGAACCACTGGAAAACCTGGGAGTACTGGACAGCTGTTTCGTCCTAGTTTGGGACTCTTCAGCAGTACGCACCCACCGGGATTCGAACCCAGGACCTTCTGGTTACAAGGCGAGCTCGTAGACCATTGAGCCACTGGGACCCGATCCAATGGTCCTTGAATTCTAACTTCTGCCAATTCACGACATAGCGCGACCATTTCGCAATGTCTTCTTAGATGAGTTACTGTCACATCTTCAACCTGCTGTACCCTACTGGTCACGGCTTCCCACTAGAACCCCAGGTTAACTGCCTGAATAGGGCCAGTCACTAGTGAGCATCAGATTAATTTTCAAGTATTGGTTTGTTAGGGATTTTGTTTGATTGTATGGAGGATTTCATCATGAGCTGACATCAGTTAGAGAACCACTGGAAAACCTGGGAGTACTGGACAGCTGTTTCGTCCTAGTTTGGGACTCTTCAGCAGTACGCACCCACCGGGATTCGAACCCAGGACCTTCTGGTTACAAGGCGAGCTCGTAGACCATTGAGCCACTGGGACCCGATCCAATGGTCCTTGAATTCTAACTTCTGCCAATTCACGACATAGCGCGACCATTTCGCAATGTCTTCTTAGATGAGTTACTGTCACATCTTCAACCTGCTGTACCCTACTGGTCACGGCTTCCCACTAGAACCCCAGGTTAACTGCCTGAATAGGGCCAGTCACTAGTGAGCATCAGATTAATTTTCAAGTATTGGTTTGTTAGGGATTTTGTTTGATTGTATGGAGGATTTCATCATGAGCTGACATCAGTTAGAGAACCACTGGAAAACCTGGGAGTACTGGACAGCTGTTTCGTCCTAGTTTGGGACTCTTCAGCAGTACGCACCCACCGGGATTCGAACCCAGGACCTTCTGGTTACAAGGCGAGCTCGTAGACCATTGAGCCACTGGGACCCGATCCAATGGTCCTTGAATTCTAACTTCTGCCAATTCACGACATAGCGCGACCATTTCGCAATGTCTTCTTAGATGAGTTACTGTCACATCTTCAACCTGCTGTACCCTACTGGTCACGGCTTCCCACTAGAACCCCAGGTTAACTGCCTGAATAGGGCCAGTCACTAGTGAGCATCAGATTAATTTTCAAGTATTGGTTTGTTAGGGATTTTGTTTGATTGTATGGAGGATTTCATCATGAGCTGACATCAGTTAGAGAACCACTGGAAAACCTGGGAGTACTGGACAGCTGTTTCGTCCTAGTTTGGGACTCTTCAGCAGTACGCACCCACCGGGATTCGAACCCAGGACCTTCTGGTTACAAGGCGAGCTCGTAGACCATTGAGCCACTGGGACCCGATCCAATGGTCCTTGAATTCTAACTTCTGCCAATTCACGACATAGCGCGACCATTTCGCAATGTCTTCTTAGATGAGTTACTGTCACATCTTCAACCTGCTGTACCCTACTGGTCACGGCTTCCCAATTTTATTACTTTCAACTATGTTATACAAATTGTCAGTTACTTTCATGAAGAAATATTATTACACAAGTGAGATGCAATACTCTATCAAAGTAAACACCACCAACTTACCCGTTACACCTACGAAAGAAATAGAACATAAGAAATATAATTCACTTTATACCCTGGTTACTAAATTATTCGTATATTTCACGTGCAACGAATAAGTCGACAATGAGCTGTGAAATACGGCTATAGTCAAATAATTTATGTGCGGAAATATGTCAGAAACAAATGAATCCAGCGAATACTATTAGCAATAGGTATGAAGATTGGTGGCAGCGTATACAAACACAAGGATATCCACAAAGCTACATGGGCGTTACCAGATGGGCGAACCAAAAACCAAATCGACTTCATCTCAATCTCAAGGAAGTGAAGGCGCAGCCTGCTGGACACAAAAGTAAGAAGAGGAGCAGACATTGGCTCAGACCACTATCTCGTACAAGGGACAATCCAAATCAAATTAAAAGCTTTCAGAGAATCAGGAGCTGCAGATAGGCCACAAGCCAAGTTCAACACTCAAAAACTGAAGGACCAGGACACAAAGGACATCTTCACTGCAAGTATAAAAGACAAAGCCGAGACACAAATCAACACTAGCGAAGAGGTCAGCGTTGAAAAGCACTGGAACAACTTGAAGACAGTATGGAGTCAAACATGCATGGAAGTTCTAGGCAGGAAAAAGAGACAGGACAAACAATGGCTCACTACGGACACTTGGAGACTGATAGAAGAGAGAGGGATGGTGAAACAAAAGATTATCCAGTGCACCGACGAGCAACAGAAACAGGATTTGAATGCAAGCTACAAGACACTGAACAAAGGAGTAAAGAAGAGTGCCAGAGAAGACAAAAGAAAGTAATATGAAACCATGACAAGTGAGGCAGAACAAGCTGCAGGCAAAAATGACCTCGCAACACTCTACCAAACTACTAGGTACCTGTCGGGCAAACGTTTGACACAAATCAAGCCAGTGAAAGATGACAACGGAAAGTCACTCACCAAAGAAGTGGAGAAAAGGAAACACTGGGCTGAACACTTCAAAAGACTCCTAAATCGACCACCACCTACAACGCGCCTAACAATACCAACAACGGAGACAGAGCTACCAGTGAACACCAACCCCCAACGAAATCAGAAGTCCTGAAGGCAATCAAGATGCTAAAAGCTGTAAAAGCAGCAGGACCAGATGGACCCCCAGCAGAAGCATTGAAAACGGACCCGGAGACAACAGCGGACTTGATGACGCCACTACTGAAGAAGGTGTGGAAAGAAGGCAAAGTACCCTAGGATTGGAAGAAAGGCTACTTATTCAAATTACCAAAGAAAGGAGACCTAAGTCAATGCAAGAATTGGCACGGAATTATGCTCCTGTCCATCCCAAGCAAAATACTAAGCCGCATCATCCTGTAGAGAATCAAACATGCCACCCTGGATGAAAAAATTCGACCGGATCAGACTGGATTCAGGAGGAACAAGTCATGCATTGATCAGATAGCCACATTATGGATCATCATTGAACAAAGCCTGGAGTGGCAGTCACCTCTCTATCTCAACTTCATTGACTTCGAAAAGGCCTTTGACAGCGTCGATCGAGAGGTGATTTCGCAACTACTTCGCTACTACGGAGTGCCACCAACAATTATACATCTCATCCAAAAGCTATACGATAATGCTGCATGCCGCCAAGTAATCCACAATGGGAAACTTACGGAACCCTTCGAAGTGAGGACAGGAGTAAGACAAGGCTGGCTGCCTACTATCGCCAATGATTTTCCTGAATGCAGTAGACTGAATAATGCGACAAACAGTGGGCAATGAGGAGACAGGTATAAAATGGACACACACAAAATACTTGGAGGATCTGGACTTCGCCGATGATATATGTCTGATTTCCCACAAACTGGAAGATATGCAAGCGAAAAGCAACAAGTTAGCAGAAAAAGCATCAAAGATAGGACTTCAGGTGAACATAGATAAAACAGAGGTGATGAAAATTCCTGGGCAACACCACCAACAGCAACAACAACAACTGACAACAATCAGCATAAATGGGAGGAACCTGAAAGAAACGACCTCTTTTACCTACCTGGAAGCATCGTTTCAACTACAGGCGGAACTGACGAGGATATCAAAGCAGGAATCGGAAAAGCAAGACAAGCTTTCACTACTCTCAAGTCTGTGTGGTGGTCAACAACACTCAGCATCAAAAATAAGATCCGGATTTTCAACTCCAATGTGAAGTCAGTGCTACTATACGGATCAGAGACTTGGCGCGTCATAAAGACCATCTCAAACAAACTACATACCTTCATTAACAGTTGTCTTCGCCCAATACTCAAGATCAGATGGCCGGCCAGAAAAGATCAGCAACAGAGATCTCTGGGAGCGAATTAACCAGGAACCGATTGTGAAACAAATAGGCAGGAGGAAATGGAGATGGATTGGCCACACTCTGAGGAAATCATCAAGTGAAATCACTAGACAAGCCATTGCTCGAGTGGAACCCGAAAGGGAAGCGGCGAGTTGGTCGTCCAAGGGTGACTTGTAGGAGGTCATGTGAAGAGGAGATAAAAACGTGTGGGCAAACTTGGAGCCAGGTGAAGACTCTAGCAGAGAAGCGAACGCAATGGAGACGCACGGCTGAAGCCCTATGTTCCTGTAGGAATTAAAGGATACAATAATGATAATAATAATGAAGATATTTTCCTATAAGTGAGCAAAAGATATCAATAAAAAGAATTCTGATTTTTAAAATTAGAATTATTCTAATCAATTTTTAACCTTCAGGACCTTCTATGCTACATCTAACCCAGTAAACAGAAATCGGGTGAAACTCATCTGTGAGAAGAATAAAGGGCACAATAAAAATAAAACATACATATTATAGCTAGAATAAAAATCAAAAAAGGTTAAAACACAAGTAAATAAAAAGCTTCTGATAAGTTCGCGAAAATGCAGATTTAGAAAAAATCAAAGCCAAGATATGTTATGAATGATCACAGTTGATAGGTTATACGTTTTGCATCAGATATTGATTCACCGAATCGGGTTGCCGAATAAATGTGATGACGAATAGTTTTACTGGGCTGTCAAACGTGTATAATGCGTTTCACGTATAACGGCAGTAAGAAAAACGGGCATTTTATGAAATACATGTGACGTCAATCGACATCAAATATTTTGTTTTGCAGGCTGCCGGGAAACCTGGACAACACCTCAGATTATCTGAGACCCTGAGTAATTAGAAAAGTGTTTCGGTATTATCGTCTCGGCTGTTGTAAAATGGGTGAGAAAATATAACTATGAAATCAGTTACGCATAAAGTAATTTTTGTATCGCCCACCAATCACCGTTCCGATTTCAATCAAGCTTTTTACACGAATCGGAGTTCTGACTTCGAAAACTTTATTTATCGTTTAATATTCACCTATTGGTGATGTCCTACTCAATGCGGGAAATACAGTCTGAAAACAGGATAAAGAAATAAGTAACATAATAAGCAGGAGTAATTTGAATGCAATTATGAGACCTACAGTAATGTCCTGAAATGAATTATACAGAAAATAATTGAGAAATAGCTTGCAATCAAAATAAAACCAATGACAAGGAACCCGTTCTGTGCTATTTAAGGACTAGAACTAATACTTGCCTTTATGTCCTGAAATGAATTATACAGAAAATAATTGAGAAATAGCTTGCAATCAAAATAAAACCAATGACAAGGAACCCGTTCTGTGCTATTTAAGGACTAGAACTAATACTTGCCTTTATGTCCTGAAATGAATTATACAGAAAATAATTGAGAAATAGCTTGCAATCAAAATAAAACCAATGACAAGGAACCCGTTCTGTGCTATTTAAGGACTAAAACTAATACTTGCCTTTATGTCCTGAAATGAATTATACAGAAAATAATTGAGAAATAGCTTGCAATCAAAATAAAACCAATGACAAGGAACCCGTTCTGTGCTATTTAAGGACTAGAACTAATACTTGCCTTTATGTGCTGAAATGAATGCAGACCGAAAAGTATGGCGTTGGTAAATCCAGATCAAATAAAGCTAATGAAATTAAAGAATTGTTAACCAAATTATACCATATGAAGTGAACTTTATGCAGGTTTAACCACATTTCCCATCAAAAACTGTGCGTCTACCTAATTATGTGTAGGAAATAAAAAAACTGTTTCCCGAGAAATGATTTTTATTCAGTAAAGCAACAAGAGATCTACCACACCTGATTCTGAATTTAGCCTAATGCTTTTGTGTAACTCTTCGAGACAACTGTGCAGTGCTCAGAGAGTTCACTTTATTCGTTGCATCAGATTAAGATATTTTTTGCTAATATGAGTCAGTGCAACTCAGTAGGAAACATTTGGAAATGATGACGCAGTTAGTTTTGATCAATTTTCTAAAAAGTACCTAAATATTTTGGGTGTAAATTTCCAGTGACACCAAAATTTTGTTTCCTTTTATCAGTTTCAGCAGTGGTTCATTATACATTTCTGTAGTATCAAAATGAAAATATATAACGTTTAGCAAATAGTCCACACTAGAAGTGTTATTCAGTTTGTTCTTTAATACCATCTGATCATTATTTTCATCCAGCTTTCACCACATATGTGCAGGGAAATTGGAAAAATTGTATATGCCCAAACCACGTTCACTTTTAACAGTTTGAAAAAATTTCGGCATTGGGTATATGATATTCACTATTATAAAAGTTTTTGTATTTCCCAATGAATGAAAAACAAATCGATAATTTTTTACTGATGTTTCGCTATTTAGTGCTAATAGCTTTTTTTCCTTCACTTTCCCCAGTGGAACATAGGGCTTCGAGCTAGAGGCTTGAAGTTACTGTAGCAGTGTTTATTTAACAGGATGAGGTTGATAGCCTCATGACCAACCTTTCCTCTTCGCCAGCATTATTTCTGGCTTAGCGAAGTAAAGGAGTGCGTTGGCCGGGGATCGAACCCCGGACCATGCGAATGGTCGGAGAGCGTCCTAACCGCTATGCCACCGACGCACGCTAATAGCTTAACAAAAGTATTATTAAACTAGAATTTGAAAACCTTCAGCTTTTATATAACAACCTAATCATTGTTCATTAAGGGGTAATTCTTATGCTGTCAAGTTAGCCAGTTGGTGATGATAATATAACCAAGTTGCATATTCTTGGATTTGATAAATGTATAAAATTATGAAAGCAACATGTGTTCACATAATGAAATTGTTCTAAAACGAGTTAGACAATAGCTTACCTGGAATTCAGAATTATTTTAGATATAATTATGAAACCTACCGTGTCCTCCTGAAATAATTTATCGAGAAAATGAGTGAGAAATATGTTTGTATCATAACGGAAAAGATGAATAGCTGCAGCCTACTCAGCAGTATTTAAGGACCACTACTGATACTTGCCTCTATGTGCTGAAATAAATTAAGTGAAAAAAATACCAACCTCGTTCATTCAGGTTTCATGAAACTAATGAAATTATGCAGATGTAAATCATATTATACTATTTATAAATGTTTATCCAAATTTGCAATCATAAATTCTGCGCCAATTTAATTATGTTTAGGAAATGAAAAGCAGTTTTCGAGAGGTGATTATTTGTTCGGCTTTTTCAGTAAAACAACAAGGAATCTGGTTTATCTAATTATGAATTTAACTTATTGCTGCAGTTCGGTTGCTGCAGAATTAGACGCATTGCTTAAGGAGGTGAATCTGTTCGCCGCTTTCGACAAAGACATTTTGTTCAATTATGAATCAGTGGAACTCAAGAATAGTCAGTAGAAGACTTGAACGGAAGTATCGTTACCCTAATTTCACATTATTGGTAGGTTTAGTTTACACCTAGGATTATTCTATTTGATTTAACCCACATTGTTGGAGTATTAATAACTGAATGAATTTTCGAGCGTTAATCTTTGTTCACAGTTTTATCAGTTTAGTGGATTTTGAGCAGAAATATTTGCTAGAAAATTCCTACAATTGTTTGTGCTGCATCAATGTTCATTAAATCAAATAAACTCATCTTACACTGATTTTCGTTATACCATAGTGCCAAAGTTCCACACTTACATTAGGCGTGTTAAGCTTTTCATCGGTTTGTTTTATCATCAAAATTGCATCCCCCATTATGCATGTCCGCATTTATTCTTTATACGTCAGCATCTAATCGTCTATCTGATAAATATATTTTCAATTTGATCCTGATTAACGAGTGATTCCAATTGTAAGCAACTTTCAACACAGATGCTCAAGCCCAATGAATAATAAAGTTATGAAAGTTCTAGTCATTTTTAAGAAATACACAGGAAATATACACAACGTTGAGAAAATATGTAGTGGCTGAGTCGGTGGAGTATGCATTTCGTAATAGATATTCCTTCATTAAAACGGGTTGGCAAATAACCTTATTGACATAATTTCGCGAGGCTGTGCATTTCACATTTTGAGGCATTGAAGCAGACATAGACTTTATGCAATATATGCAAAATATATATATGTCTATATCACCTGAGGTACAAATCTTCTCTATCATATCTATATATGACTTTAAACGTCACCGACTAATTCAAATTTAAGGATTCCGAGGGAGATAGATAACACTTCAGAAAATCAGAGTCCCTGGAGAATTTAAGACAGTCTCCTCGGGATCCCCAATTTAACTCAAAGTAAAATTTGTGAGGAGAGATAGCTATTGCGTGGGTTATAGATAAACTACCATTTGGCGTGTCCACCAATAACTTATCCGATCCGACTTAAGTGTTGTTCACGAATAGCAATTATGATACTCAATGTTCACTTTATCGTTTTATATTCTAATTTTTGTATAATTTATTTAAAATCAGCCATAAATTTTGTGATTAACTTTTTGTCAATACGTAATCTCTTATTCATCTTTAATTTGTGAATTTTTTTACTTACGGTTGTTGGACTTTGGTACTCCTATATGAATATATTTCAAATTTAATTTGACCTTTGTGTCCCTAATAAATAGGAAAACGTCTTACTCTTTATGGACCGGAAATAATATTTCACTTAAGGAAAGGCTTGTTATAGGTGATGAACTGTAAATTCAAATTGAAATGCCTTTTTGATGAAAGACATCTTCATCTTGTTGAACAAAGTAATGCGGTATTTAGGAAATTTAACTTGCAACTTTTACGTGTTGGAGAGAAAAGGCTCAGATATAAGTGGATTTTCCGAAAAGGTCACTTTACCGGCTGCTTTGAAGCAATTTTGAAATTCCATATATTTCTCGCACTGATGAAAAACTATTGAAAAATATGAAGAAATCAGCGCTGCTCCATTTTCAGTGTAACAAGTCAATAGTTTCTTCGAAAATTTGTATTACCATCAAAAGTTTGACTACTCTCGTGCATCTCAGCAATCGTTCTTTACATTTCCAAAATATCGAAGTGGGACAATGCAAAGTACGTCTGGATGTCAAACCTGGGGTCGTGTGCAGCATTTAAGAACCATGATTTATACTTACCTTTAATTCCCGGAGAAAATGCAGACGACGAAATATCGTCCAGTCGAATTCAATTCCAATAAAAATTAATGACACATTACTGCCGAAAATCCTACTAGACTATTTGAAGTGAACTTCATAGGAGTTGAGCAGTACTCCTCATCATAAATTCTACTCCTGCCCATTCATATGTAGCAAATTCAAGACTGTTTCCGAAGGGTTTTCATTTGTTCACCCTATTCAGTAAAGACACAATGAATCCAGTATATCTGAATATTACTTAACATGACTGCTAAAACGAAAATGCTGCAGGAAGGAGGGCGGTGTTTTGGGTGTTGCTTTCGAATACATCATGTCGATCACTTGTGCCTGAGTGGAGTTATTGAAGAAACTTTGAATAGCTTGAAAGAAGTCATGCTTCTTGACTTTAGGAGATATGGGGCGTCTGTGTGTGCATATGTTTCGGTTGATATCAGAATTTCATTTCCACCTGTGTATTTCAGCATTTGATTATTTTGCTTTTCGGTAATCGTGAAACGACAACGTGTCACGTATATGTTATAGTCTGCTCGATGAACACTTTTAATTGGTCTCCTAAGAACAACTGATTATTTGTTTCTTCCAACTTTCATCTCACGTGTTCGAAGAAAATGAACGGATGTTTTAGATGTACCTGTCATCATGACGATGCATAAATTAATAATGTCCACTGAAGGGATTTCATAGTCATTTTCAGGGAAAGACAAATACGCAGAGTCTCAACCCTAAGGTATATAATGGTGTATTAGATTATGTGTGTTATCCATTTCGTAGCAATAATAGATTCCTGAAACTTAGTTTTTAAATTTCACCAACAGAAAATATTTCATGCATTTCTCTACCTTCATCATTCTTTTACATGTTTCAGATATTATTCTTGGAAATGTCTAGTTCAGCTAATCAGTATTGCTATAGTACTGGAAACATTTCAACCTGCATTCAATTATCAGAATACACTATGCCATCTCTGCAGATAATTGACTTGACAAGCAGTCCCACATCAATGCAACATAAAGACAACTGTGTTTAAATATATGAGTTTTTTTTGTGAAATTTGATATGTCTTGTAGCAACCTCTTGAAATGAATGTCTGATACTTCACAGAAAGGATCATATTGTATTTTTGAATTTTCTCCTTTACACTGACTCACTGAGTGAAAGCTCAGTTTGTTAATACGCATTCACAAGGATGTTTCCCAAACACTGTCTTACGAAATTTTATTACGACAACAGTGGACGATATACAGTCACTTTTAGCTATCTGTCTGTCTGATGAAGTAGTGTTTTCTGAAAAAGACAGATGTATAGTGGGAAAAACCAGATATCGTGTGCAACCGATTCACGATGATGAAGATTAGATGAGATGCAACTGTATGGCAATTTAATAAGTTCAATAGTTTTTTTATGATAATGTAGTAATCTAATCATGAACTAACCAAAACAACCTAAAAAGAAACCATTCAATTTAATGCTTTAAATTTTGAGATCAAAACCATATGCAGTCTTCAAGCAAATAGCATACAAACGATCCCGACAGAAAACTTTTATTCTGTTCTTCTGTAAGTTGTGACGTTTTGGGCATCTATCAATTCATTATTCGACTGTGATAATTAGATATAACATTAGTATTCAAAAAAAACATTTCTAATAATAATTCCAGTGTTGTGAAAAACCATCAAATATATTAGTGAGTGATAGAAATTGATTCGGTTAACTTTAATATAATTCGTTACACTTGCAATTCTTTAATGCAACTTACACTCTGGAAACCATTCTTCTCCTAACAATAAACAATTTTGGATAAACTGTGCATCATTTCTTACAGTTCAGTTAAGGTGAATTATTTTCAGACTATCACTAAACGAATTTAACTGAAGGTAAGGTGTACTATCTCAGAGTATATGAAATTCAAGATGTCGTCATGGAAATAAATACTCCAGTTTTGTATAGTCAGACATTAACATAAATATTGATTTCCACTTAAGTAAGAGTGAATGCAAGCAATCACAGCAATAATGAAATTCACTCGGACGACTTAATAACTCCATTTAAATTGCTATGATTATAAAGACTACTGTTCTAGTTAATAAACATGAGGATATTGAAGAAACTTTAAATGGATAAAACAGTGTTATAATTTAAAATTTAGGTTCATGTGAATTCGAATGAGAACACTAGCGATGAGTTGAAGATAACCCTCAAAAACCTAAAACCGTTGGTGCTATCATAGTAGCCACATTTCACGGAGGAATTGTAAAATTTACGTTCAGTCATCTCAGTTGCGAAGAATATCGTTGGCTTTCAGATAAGCAGTTTTGGCAATTCTGCATATCACTTGTGGTTAGGTAGACAAGATGGCGTTGACACAAGATTCACTTTGCATGGTACACATAGTACTTTACAGCTATAGTCCAAGAATACCATGTTACCACTACTTGGATATGTTAATTAAGGTGGCCAAATAACGTGGTACTACACACTAATATGATCATACCTCGGAATGCACAAAACATTAGGGTGTGGAAATTCACCGCGTATACTTTGCATGGCTATCATTAATATCAAGTACACTCACCTAGGCCATAAATTGCATCCCCTGTAAGAAAATTATCAATATGGCCTGATTTAATCTCTAGGTCCAATATGTATGTTGGCTGAAGTGTATACATATGTTAAAATAAGACATCATAACGCTTAAGCTTTCTCATCGTTGTGTACTGATATCTTCTTTAATTTTTGAGACAGAAAGTTTTATGACACTGAAGTGAATCATAAATCACAGCGCAAGAGCTATACACGCACAAAATTGGAGAAGTTTTACAAATCAAGTTTAGGTACGGGAAATCGGTTAACGAACACGAAGATTGAAACCTAATATTATACTGTCTTACAGTCCTTTAACATCACTGAGATAATAAACAGTTTTTGAGGATGAATGACAGTAACATAATACACAGAATAATCGAGCTAGGAATATTCTTTTCGATAAATTCCTCTTCCGGGCTCTACAATTACATATATGTTTATATACACAGAATATTTAAATTAATAGTTAATAACAATATTAGCGTTTTTTAAATAATATCGATTTGTAAAGTAAGATCAATGGAATTACAGATCATTAAAGATGCCTAAATTATAATAATAATAAAGATATAATAGCGAACAGAATATTGACTAAAATTAGGGAAATTTCACTAAAATTCCGAATTATTCAAACCTGGATGGCCAAGTGGGTAATGATAATGACTGGACTAACTTCTTTTAGATGCATAAATTAGGCTTGTTAATATGGATCCCCACATAATAGTATTATTACTAGGAGTCAAACATGTTGTGAAACGAATAAATAGGCAGCCTGAAATAAATGTTTTGGTGATTATCGTAAGAGTAAAACTTGGGCACAATGGTAGAATTTGATTCCATACTACATACGTTTCTTTCATATAACACACAATGATACAATAATATTGGCTGTATGACGTTCCCAGTACAATTCATTGCCCAAAGTAATGTCAGTAATGACGGTTCTCATCACAGAGACTTCTAAAGAAAATAATAATCATGACAACTGTTTTCATGGTATACAGATTATCATATCTGCCTTTTTAAAATAAAGATATTCAATCAGTTTTCACAAAAGCAGATAATCTGGAGTATTTAAGAGCCATAACTAGTCGCATGTCACATTACTAATAATGCTGGATAAATTCTTTATGTTCACTGCTTGTATCGGCTTTTCGTAATTTATAGCTTAGGACAGTCTTCAATTTTATTTTCAGTTGCTTCTTAACAATTAATTAACATAAATTTTAGCAGATGGCTTCAAGAACTCACCTAATTTTTTGCATTGTCCTTGTAATGCTAGAATAAAAGTGAATTTCTTTTTTGATTACAGCTTAATTCCACACCGTATTTTTGATACAAGTATGGAATTTTCAGCATTTGATATCGGTAGCCCAAAGTTTTCAGGCCGACCATTTAAATCAAGTGTGCGTCGGCAGGGGATCGAACCCTGGACAATGTGCATGTTCGGTGAGAGTCTTAACCGCTGTGCCACCATCCTCAGTTAGTTCCTGAAGATGTTTATATGATGCAGTGTAACGCACCTATTATCTGTTTATCATTCGAAAGCCCACTGTAAGTTTTCGCGTGCATTAAATCACTCTATAACGTTATTCTACTGCACTGCAATTTTTTTTTACTCAGCACTAGGCAGAAGTGAAAAGAGTTTATTGTCAGTCTACACTAAACCATCCCAATAACACAAATCAACAGATATTTTAAAGAGTCTTTAATCTGACATCAGACTGTTGTATCTTGATGATAAGCAAAGACTGTGGAATAAATTAGATATCTTCCAGTGGCAGTGTTTGGCTAAATCGGAATAATAACTTTATTCTAAATATTGAAGAGTGTTTGCTTTCGAAATGAGCCATATGTGACTGCCGAACATGAATCATAATTGTGATTGAGATGAACTGTGAAAGCGTCGACGCATCTACTTTACCGTGGTTATAAAAGCACCAACATCATTTATGTCTTTCATAAATATAATGAAAAGAAATGCGGTGCACTAACGAAAGTGACAACCAGAGCGCAGTCATGATAAGCTTTTCATCTATTTGAGTTTATTGTATGAATTTACAGTTTTATATTATAACTTATCATCATGAATGTTGACTAGATTTGCAGAAGACAATGCATTGTGCCATACAGGTGATGTAGTATACTATCAGAATGACATTTTGCAAGTTGACACATCTGACTAAATTTAAATGTAACAGATGATGTTTACGACCAGTTATCTTCAGATTTATTCAAATGTAATATTTGAAAAATTAACTGTTATCTTCCATAGGCTGTATACAAATATTTCCCTACTATTTAGCTTCTGTTTTCACTGCCCTTAAGTTATTAGCAAGTGAAGTATGTTCAGCTGTATTCCACTATACCATGTACCATTTTCGAAATTCTTTACTATTTTTTAAAATTCTTATGAAACATCATAGTGTAAATTATCATTCTAGAGAAGAAGAGGATATCATCATCGAAGTTGTTGTTCTATTTCAGTGAATGAGAATTTTTAAAAAATTTACGAGAGATTTGCTTATAAATAAAACCCAGGTGCATTCATTAAATTCACAATGCCATGTTCGTTAGGCTGATGACGTGAAGTGTCTTCAGCCTTTAATCACTCTAATATTTACAGAATATCATTTTAAATCAAACATACTGTTTCCTTTAGCATCTAGTTAATGAATCAAAAAAAATAAAGCACAAGTGATATTATTCTGTACTTTTCATATTTCAGTGTCCAACTGTAACAAATCTGTTTTTAGAACAGGAGCTTCCAGCTCACATCAGGAATAAAGTTTGTTCTACAGATTTGGAGAGAATAAAGGACACACTGGATACAGAACTCCGACCAGAACACGCTGGATTCAGGAAAGGCAAATCATGTTCCGACCAAATTGCAACTCTACGCATCATCATCGAACAAAGCATGGAATGGCAATCAAACCTCTACCTCAACTTTATAAACTTTGAGAAGGCCTTCGACAGCGTTGACTGCGAAGTAATCTGGAAACTACTCAAGTACTATGGCGTACCCGAAATATTCATCAACCTTATTCAACAGCAGTATGACAACGGCACATGTCAAGTGATCCACAACGGAAAACTCAGCGAGGCGTTTGGAGTAAACACAGGAGTCAGACAAGGGTGCTTATTATCACCAATGATATTCCTGATTGTGATGGACTGGATTATGTGTCAAACAGTGGAAAACGAGAAGACAGGGATATCCTGGACCGACGTGAAGAACCTAGAAGACCTGGATTTCGTGGATGATTCATGTTTGATGTCACACAAAATCGAAGACTTACAAGCGAAAACCGACAAACTGGTCGAAGAAGCAGCAAAGACAGGATGCCAGGTGAACATAGGCAAGACCGACCAACCAACAACAGCAGCAGCAACATCCAGCGTCAATCACCATCAACGCGAGGGATTTGAAAGAGGTTACTTCATTCACTTATCTAGGGAGCATCGTCTCAACTACACTACAGGAGGAACGGACGAGGATGTCAAATCGAGAATCGGGAAGGCGAGAAACAAATTCATCAACCTGAAACCAATCTGGAAATCTTCGTCACTCAGCATAAACAACAAAATTCGGATTTTCAATACAAACGTCGAGTCAGTCAGTTCTTCTATACGGATCAGAAACTTGGCGGGTCACAAAGAATATTTTTAACAGGTTGCAGACCTTTATCAACAGCTGTCTTCGTTCTATACTTAAGATCTGATGACCGGAAAGAATCACGAACAAAAAACTATGGGAACAAATAAAACAAGAACCAATCGCCCAACAAATATGCAGGAGAAAGTGGAGATGGATTGGACACTTGCTGAGGAGGCCGCTTGGTGACATCGCGCGTCAGGCTGTCGAGTGGAACCCGAAAGGGAAGTGGCGAGTGGGACGTCCATGGGTGACATGGAGGAGATCGTGTGAAGAGGAGTTGAAACAGCATGGACTAACATGGATGCAAGTGAAAAGTACAGCAGAAGACAGAAGCAAGTGGAGGCATGCAGTTGAAGCCCTATGTTCCACTAGGAACCCAAGGGAACAATAATATAATAATAATACAGATTTGGTTATGCAAATAAGCAGTTCAGGAAATTTATTCACTTAGATGTACGATCGCAATTATATATTATTAATTTTGTGTGTGTACAATAGGTTTGTCATTTAAGAAATAAGTTGAGTTTCATTTATCGCTTATATCACCAAAATATTTCAGAACGAGAGATGTAACTTAGGGGAAAAGTGCAGAATAGTAAGTTTAGACTAAAGCTACGTAATACGAGGATGCTCAGAAGAATTCTGATAATAATGAAAGAACATAGAGACAAGTATGAAAATAGACTTTCTAGTAGTTCGAAAGACTGCTTGTCATCAATTTCACTGTACAGCTGACTGAATGAATTCTCCATAAAAAGACTTTTAGCTGAACTGTTTGTTGTTATTTCTACAATTCGGCGGAGACTCATCGGCAGAAATAATAAGAAACTGCCTGACCCGATAACTGAATAAAACCTTGTTTGAGAGTGAACTTCAACTAAGTTTCTCTACGAAAACAATGATTCACACATAAGTGAAGAATAACCTACCACCGCCGGCCTCATCAAAGTGCTTCTTAAAATTCACTTGCTCGTGTGGAGCTATATATGTCAGTCTTACCCAGAGTTTGCTATCCAAATGTATCATTGAACACTTATGTTCATGGTTTTGTGAAGAAGAGGAGAGATCCTCCCGAAGCTCCATCCTGGAACACCTGGACAGCTATCGAATCCACAAATCAACTTCACAGTCATCTAAACAGCACGCAGGAATCTTGTCAAAAGAGAACGAATCAAACTTCTTCAAACAGAACAAAATCAGTGACAGTTCACAGTTTAATCCTGAAATCTGAATAGAAAAGAAGTTTGTTCAGTCGTTAGATCTACAATGGACCTGATATGTCTTAGGACCGGATAAGTAACTCTCGTTTTTTAATGTAATTATTTTTTATATATTTACCCCTATCAAATCTCTACCCCTTATTACCACTGTTGTTCACTTTATCCTCGTTCAGTTTTAGTTGAATTCTACTCAACTACGTTGACTATATTGCGTCAGTCAGTTTACTTATTCAATTTTATTTCAGTCTCTACCCGAATAACCTTTTTTATATCGCATAATTTGTTGCTAAAAGAATTTATTATATATAGGCGATTGTACGGTTTGAGAATGATATAGCTGAGAAGGGTAACTCTCCCCTAAACGCTTTTCCTTTTATATGATTGTATGTGGAGTTTTAATTTGTTCTTATTTATACGTCTACAGACTTGGGACGTAACTCTTTCACTTTGACATTTACTACCTCTGACCACGAGTAGTAATAATAGTTGTGTTCATTACTATTATATCTGAATCCATGCTGAATGATGATTTCATGGTCACTCGTTTATAGATATTTCATGCCACAGTGGTGTGGTTGTCAACCAGGTATCAATAACATTTGATGATATAAGAAAACTTGCTCCACTTACATTTGTTCACTGTTGCAATGCAAAAAATTCACGAACAAGCAAATATACTTCACTAGTCTATATTGGAATAATTATTGGAAAAGTGATAACAACGCACTTCCTGACTATTCACGAGTGATTTTTACACTTTCAAATAACGGAATATACACATTTGATCATAAGCAATAATATAAAAGACAGCTGCAAAGAGGAAAATTTTCTTTTCGATGAATCCATCAACTTGGCTGTACATTCGTGTATTTAGAATTAATGGGCTGGAAAGTTCCAGAATAATTCCCGGTAAAGGGTCAAACTAATAAAATTGCAATTAGGAATTAAAATGAAATACTAAACATGGGGGACGGATAAAACTCAAACAAAGTAGCATAATCACTATTTGGAGGATCAACATATTGTGCATTTAGTGGTAAAAAATGTAGGAATAACAAAAATAGACAGAATGTTTGAATAAAAAAGCCTAGTGGGATCATATTCTTCATATTAGTTATGATCCCATAAGGCTTTTTATTCAAACATTCTGTCTATTTTTGTTATTCCTACATTTTTTACCACTAAATGCACAATATGTTGATCCTCCAAATAGTGATTATGCTACTTTGTTTGAGTTTTATCCGTCCCCCATGTTTAGTATTTCATTTTAATTCCTAATTGCAATTTTATTAGTTTGACCCTTTACCGGGAATTATTCTGGAACTTTCCCGCCCATTAATTCTAAATACACGAATGTACAGCCAAGTTGATGGATTCATCGAAAAGAAAATTTTCCTCTTTGCAACTGCTTTTCACATTTTTCTTGAAAATTTCCAGACTGGTTCAAAATGTGTATGTCCATTTCCATTTCTGAGTTGTCAGTGGCCACCAGCGTTTTTTTAGCGCTATCATTTTGAAAAAGACCAGCTGTAGATACTATTAGCCATTTTATCTTACATTGATAAGTGTTGTATTCAAACTGATCCTGATTGATATTCCCACATTCACTTGTTTACAGATAACTTATTTCCCCCTAGTAAAGCAGATGTTAACCAAATATGAACATTTGTTAAAATAAGAGAAGTTGCTCCACTTACCTGTTTTCTCTATGACGATGGAAAACATTCACGAAGAAACAAATAAGCTGCATTATCTATCGTGTAACTGTTATTGTAAAAGTAATAATAAGATGATTTCTTATTATCCATCAATTTATTTACATCACTTTCTTCTGGAATTTCCCGGCAGTTTCACAATGAGTCAATTGGCTTATACCTATCACCTAAATGAGTGTTCACTGACTTGCGAAACGCCTTAAACCGGATTCTTTCCGCATTATATCACGTGAGACGGTATTTACACCACAAAATAGCACGCGTGATCCATTGTTACTTTCTGCTTACCTGCTAAGTCAGTGACTTTAAACCGATGTTTTCACTCTAGACAGATCTGCCTTTAAGGTGGAATTACAAAATTCGGATTACAATCATTTGAAAGGAAATCGATTTGCTGTCAGATGTCAGCAATTTGAATTTCGTTTGTTAACAGCTTTCTGCAACCAATATGCCACTGTCTAAATCCCACTGAAATCATATTTTATGATCATATTGCTAATTAGTGAGTTACTAGCAAGTGTTTTCTACATTCAATTTCGGTGTAAGTAACAGATTACTTACTGAAGTTAATGAAGTTGACAAGTTGCAAACAGTCATCACTTATGCTGTCTGCCCATAAAATGTCAGTTTATTAATAAAAAATGCATTTCAACGTGCAATGAGACTTTTTGTATAATTCGCCATTTACGGTTATACCGGTCGACATGAAACCCGGAAATATTTATTTTATATCTAGTCTAAATTATTTGATTGATAATAAATCTTACAACTTGTAAGGCCAGGAGGACCATGGATCGAGAGAGAAAATTCACTAACAGAGAGGATATATACGTCAAGTGGTGCATGATATCAAACGTATTTTAAGAGGAAAAAGTCAATGGATAGTCTACAGATAAGTTCCACATCTGCTGGCATTCATTATATGAGTAAGGTAAAATGATATGATGGACGAAATATGAATCCTTATGTCAACTCATATCGTAATACATTATCAGATTCATATTATGAAAGAGAACCAATAAGGCGATCAAGATAACATGGTGGTAAATATTACAGACTAAAATGAGAAGATGAATGATACTCACATCCACCTCTAAATTATTGATCTTGTTTGATCAAATGCTCAGTTTTATTAAAACGTTTACAGCACGCTGTAATACTTTATTTCACTCATTAATGTACCACATTTCGTCGGAAAAATGATATGTACACAGTAATTGATGAGAGGCAGTTTGATGACCACCTGGATATTGGAAGTTATGAAAGAAATATGTATATATATGTAGTAAGTAGAAGTCAGTAGTAGTCTTCTGGACTGCGATTTTTCTGACTAATTTTCCATGAACACTTTATTTGTTGTTCACTCGCAGCAAAAATTGAATTATATCCAAAATAAACAATGATCCATGACTTTGCATGCCAAAACCCAAACGGTCGTCTCGTGGTCACTTGTATAAGCGAACCAAATATTGTTTACAGATGACAAATTTAAATTATGGAGGTGTGTGATTCCTTTATGAAAATAGTTGCATAGCACATAGTCTAATATACATTCTTTGTTTACCATTATATGATAAAAATTCGATCGCCTAGTCTAGTTTCATTCATTATTCATCATTTTTTTAACTTTCATTATCATCTCAAAGAAAATCTCAACTCATCCTTAAAAAGATTTGAACAAGAACAGAAAGGAAATTCTGACATAATCTGTCGCTGAGTACTCTTAAAGGATGGTGTGGAAATGTAAACAGTGAGCATTATTTCAACTAATTCACGTTGATATATGCCAGTCTTCACAATAATTCAGCACATATTCAGAGTCCAGGGTAAACTTACCAAGTTTTTCTTATAGGAAATAAAAGTGAACAAAGTGAGTCAAAATTTGAACCTAATTCAGAAATGTTCAGCATCGATAAGTCCTCATGAAAAAATGGTAAAGTGAGGATAGTTGGCAACTACATTGAATGAAAGAATTATATTCATTTCGCTTGTGGCTACTGTTGCTATTCTTAGAGTAGTGAGGAGTAGTAGACAGGCTACTACGCTTGGTATTCGAGTAAAAATTCGACCATAGGTATTTTCGGTGCCAGCGGACTTCATCCTTGTAAACTTATCCATAATAATTACATTTGCTTCGTCTGTGTATATATCACATTTAATAAAATATTGACTACATTTTTTGCAAGTCTCAATCATCAGCAATTTTCCTGATTACGTACATTTAGTGTTTTCTGTGGTTTATATCAGACGACCATCCTCCAATATTATTTCAGTTCGGGAAACTTAAGTGTCTTCATATGATACGATGACCTCCTTTTTGACAATTCATGAAAAAGAAAATAAAAGATCAGAATGATATTTGTCTTCCATTTATTGCTCGACATTCTCATAAAATTGACTAAAAGAAACATCTCTTGTCTACAAAAATGTGAGAATGAAACACCAAAATTCAATAAGCCCTTTATATTACATCAGAAGGAACTGATCATTCAACAAATGCAAAGGAATTATATTGTGCACTGAAAGTGATACAACCAAAGGGACTTACTATTTTGACAAACTGTTAACAAACAAATGGAATTAGTTCTTAATGAACAGTCATGTCACATGCAAAGAAGACTACTTATTGACTGAAAAATGAATATTCCCATAGCTAATCATAGTAGGGTTAGTCACGACATAATATATAAGATAGCAGCTTCCATAGACTAATTCATAATAAATGATTTATGAGTATTTTCCAGATCATAATCAGGGATAGATTCGAGTGATATCACCACCATGGTTCTCAAGAGGTATTGCGTTTCTATTCATTTCGTGTACGTTGTGACTCAACAGACAATATGAGATAAAAAACACAAATATCTGTATAAAATCATACACCACTCCTTGATTGAGGTCATTAGCTGTATACCACTCATATCAACCAGTAGTGCTTGATAGCTAGATCGAGGTTATCTAAACACTGAACGGACATTTAGCTTGCTTGCCGTTGACGTCATCAGCAGTGTACCCGGTTTGACTGAGCTCCGAGAGCCAAATTAGCTTTCCAGATATGCTTAATTGAAATATCACTTCTCTATTCGTTACTAAGGTTACCTTTTGATCCGATGTAAACTTAAACCACATCACTTTCCAATGAACGGTTACAAATAAATGCAATAGAAGTAACAAACAGAAATTTTTCGATATACGAATATTTTTAGTTTCTTACTTTGATATTTGGTGCAGTATTCATTGTGCGTCATTCTGCTTAGGACTTATAGTTAGATAATTTCATGTGTGAATTAGATACTACATTTTTGTGGTAGTTTTCTTCACTTACTCATGTCTAAATAAGGTAAATCTTGAGTGATTCAAATTATGACTTTAATCTTCATTTTTAAGGAGAAAACTCTACATGAGTGTGTGTTGTCTTTAATGAGCCGTTGAGTATCTTTCATAATTTATACAAAAAATTATATTGTGACCAAAAAAGTTGAGTATAGACAGACTTACGTGCATTGTGACATTTAACTGTGTGAATAATTTTGTTTATTTGACTTCATATTTACTGAAACATTTGGTTTCACAGACTGTCACTGTGAAAAGAAATTTGTTTACTCACAATGGTTTTATTTCATTGCGAAATGCAAACATACTGTTAAAGTGTGGACGCAATAGAAATAGATATTCTGAATTTATTCGCGTTATTAACAAAGTCATATACATTGGGATCCGTTGGTATGGAATAAATATTCAGCTTCCAGGAGAAACAAACAAACAAAAACAATCTGCATCGATATTGAAAAAATTGCAGTTATTCTTTTGAAAGGAACATTCTTTGAATAAAACTAATACACAGAATGAAGTTCACTACTTACCTGCTTGTGCAAGCTCCTCAGCTTCATTAGAGATCATTTTTGAAAATGAATTAAATGTTAGTAAATCTGTTAGTTGATACACTTAAGTCACAGAAGCATATTCGAAATTAAGATAATATCTCATTAGCAATCACTTGTACATATAAGTATTATTTTTTGCAACCACAACATTTTTGAACGGATTACTACATGGGGTTACTTTTCATTAGAAATAATATCATGATGAAGATAGTAGGAATACAACTAGCAGATAACTAACCAGGTGGCCTTTTTATATATTTAGATAGATAAACTGCAAGAGCTACCACCTTCAAACGCCTTACATGTTCGCTTCAGATCACAAACAATGGAATATTATGTAAATAATCTGAATTCAATACTGAAATCCGCGAAAATGTCCTCCATTCGAAAATGTTATCGGTTACTTGATTAGTTTGTTGCAGCGGAAGGTTTTTGGATGAAAATCATCTGACTACTAACAACACTTTTGGATAGACCTTAACAAAGAACTTAGTGATGCTTTTGAAAGCATCTTATGTGTTTGTGCATTACTTCATGATAATTTTAAACTGTTATTCTTCTCACTGTTAATGGTCTCAATTAAAGTGTTCTCCGTTTACATAGTATAGGCTTAACACAGTGTATATTCGAAATAATTTGTTTGTACGATGGATTACTCAAATCAAATCTTTTAACCTACCCTTACGTTGGCAATCTTCCGGAGTAGCTACATAGGAAAACAAAACAAGTGCTTCAGTATCCATTGCACTCCTCGACAGATGATGAAATAGGATTCCAAAGAATTAATAATGTTCATATCAACATTAATAATCTTATTAACTTAAGTAATTACGTAAGATACATGTACGAATTTCAAATTAAAATGACTAAAGAAAGAATTGTGCAATATTTTTGAATGTATGGGAGTCATGATACCTGATAGGTTTATCATAGGTAAGGAAACACTCATACTTCTGATAGTTTTAGAAATAATACTGAAATATGAAGAGAATCAGCGTTTTAAAAGTATCCACGCCTACTGATTTCAGATTTTTGAGAGAATCGTTTAAGTACTGGCATTTACGCTGATATATATATGATTAACAGCTTGAAAAATCTTCTGAATAAAAGTGTTATTTGCTTGTAACCAAGACACGGATTACATTTCATCTCTAAGGTACAAACAAATGATCAGCATGAAGAAAATATGTAAGGAAAATGTAAAAGAAAGCACAAATTAAATTGAGTGATTGAACATAGGAAGATAATATTTTTCAGTAGACATACAACATATTCTCACATCTGGCGTTACGAGGAAATAATTTACTGCATTTAGGTTCGATTTCCCATAAAACTTTGGAACCATATTTATTACATCAAGTACTTTTATCACCTCGTAATAATCAAACTAATGACGATTGGAGTGAGGAATGATTCGAATCTGGGCGTATTAGGCTTCTTATAATATCAAATTATTATGAAACTAAACCAAATACGAAATGAAATTGAAAAACTCAAACAAAAACTCAAAAGTATGATCAATGACAAAGATTACGAAATTGTGGGTGAATCATCGAAAAAAGCCAGAGAAGCAACCTTAAGGAAATCATAAACCACGCAAGTTAGGAAATTCAACAAATTAATTGAAGACAAGAACACAATAAATAATGAATTTGACAACAGTGTTCATTTGCTATTGACAGAATAAAGAGGGTGGTCAAATTTTCATCAAGGGAACTAAGCTGTAGTGAGATAAAAGTACTTGGGAAAGCATTTAATTTCAACATAACAGTTGGTAAACTAACTAACACAAAAGTAGCATGAAGTTCAGTGAATAAGATGACATCAAAAAAACGGATGAGCACTGTGTTCAATAACCCTCGAAAATCAAAAGAAATCACAACCACACTTGACAAAGTCGGAAAGACTAGATTTGATTGGTCTAAAACAGGGCAGAAGCATTGTCATCGTAAAGTCTGATAAGAGAAACTTGACGGTAGTTATGAATAAATCTGACCACATCAAGAAAGTCAATGAACACATTGTTATAGGTCTTTATGAGAAAGTTAAGAAGCCTATAGATGCAATAATGAATAAGATTAAGAAATCTACATCGGAAGAAATATAAAACATGGAATAAATTTTCATGCCTTCAAAATATGAATAAATGCCGTATATTTAGCCCTCGTCAGCTCAAGTTAAAATAAGGAGAAGTTTTCAACAATGCCGAATAATCTATATTTTATGTCAGTCCAGCTGATGAAAACAGTGTTGAAGACTGGAGATTAAAAGTTACAAGTGAAAGTCTAGTTAGGATGAAAATCATAGAATTATCAGATTACATTTTAACAAGAACCTAGACCGATAAACAGTGGACTGGCAAAATATCTTATATAATGCACTAAGAAAACAATACCTAACATTGTTTTGATTAGGAGAGGTCAAAAAATTAAAATGGAAACAATATTGTGTGCAGAAAATGTAAATAAGATGCAGCCTCGAAGAAAGAACTGTCAATCATCAGCCTAATAAATATTTCAATTTTGAAAGTGGTAAATGCTCACTTAAATCAAGACAAAAAAGAGATTCAATCAAAACACACACCTTTAGAATCTAAGCGAAAAAAATAAAATAATGAAGAAGATTATTCATTCGGGTATCATTATAAAGTCACCTTGTGGTGACTAACGTAGGCAAAAGGAAATAAAAGATTACTCAAATGTCTAAAACATTGAGGAATGCATTGCCGTGTAACTCGTGACATATGGTCATCATTATTAATGTTGATTTGAATGATAGTGATGTTACTGTTCTCATAATCGTACGACATTGATTCACTTTGTCAACAATGAAATATGTTGGCAGATTTGATCACCGTGGCTGCAAATATTTTATAAGTTGAAGCCAGCTTCTGAATGACAAAAAAAGCTTAGACTAAGATGAAAGATAAATTCTTTGGTTATACTTATTTGATTTATTCAGAATTACACTGAGACAAGCATATTTTAGGATAATATCTTATGTTTCATTTTTCTGAACAATTTAAAGGGTTATTAGTCTTCACATACAACAAACCAGCACACCCTGATTTCAAAAGCGTTGACAAAACTTGATTTTTATGCAACATAAACATCTATATTATATGTAAATATACCTAAACTTTGGATGTTATACACCTTATAACAATATTTTCGATAAATTTTTCTCAGACTGATAGTGAATCAATGCATATGCAGATGTTGAGTGATTAATAAGAAAATGAGAATTCAACTGGAGTAAAGCTGATTAAAAGCTCTGAAATTACTGCCTAAAATCAGAATTAAAGAACAAAGAATTTAATAATGTTATCAAAATATACAGTTTTCGCAAACACACGATCGATGGTGCAAATCAGATATGTCTCTCGGTTGACCTTTGACGCAACACAGAGGCTAACATGCAAACAATTAGTTATTGTGTTCATATGCGACCTCTTACATTCGAATTTACACCAGTCCAAATTCTCACAGTCAACAATTTGTCATTGGCTAGTAAATCAGTGCTTCTCTGAATGTCCGAATCCACTATTCTATAGTTAACAACGATGCACGTCGAGTGGTGTGTGCGATTATGTGTTTGTGTTTTCCATTATTCATTGCATAAAAGCCCACAAAATTATGAGCTTATCTTCAAATATCATTGGGACAATAGAAACAAACTAATTGTGTAGATTATCGAGTGACAAGAAATATCATTTTATGTAGAAACTATTTTCACTTAACCTAGAAATATACCCAGTCCTGTAACGAAAAACAGATCTGCACATAGACTAAACTTAAAATGCTGGCTATCGAATCTTTCTTCATATTTACAGTTTTAGTGATATGAAATCATTTCAAAATTAAAATTATAGTTCTGAGGTATCTGATTTGATGTAAAATGTTTCACTAAATGGGTGTGTTACTTGACTGAAATGCTTTTCTTGAGTGAGTGATTTTGTTACTATGATATTTATTTTCCCTTTGAGTTCCAAGTGGGACTTTGCTGGGATGTTTGCAGTGATGGTGTCTTTTGCAGTTTTGTCTTTCAATTTCCAAGTTCTCAACATGAATTCTGGTCTGTCTCAAGTTGTTTTGAAGGCTCTTTGTACTCAGCAATGGTCCATGCCCAAAAGTATTCCCTTTCTAAGAGGCTGCGTCTCCAGTTTCTTGAAAATGAGGTGGTCTCTACACAGTTTTTGAGGTGTCCGTCAGAAGAAATTTACCTCGCCTTGTGTCTATCCTTTTGCTTATATACGCTATCTGCTGGCACCTAATTACTGAAGGCGCATAAGTACTCGAAGAGTTCCACGTGGGTAGAAGGAGTAGATTTTTGACTCTCTGGCTAACATTATGTGAGAGGGAAATTGAACAATTGCAGAGTATATATATATGTTGTCTAATCGAAACGTGATAATCATCCATTTAGTGAAACATTTTACATCAAATCAGATACCTCAGAACTATAATTTTAATTTTGAAATGATTTCATATCACTAAAACTGTAAATATGAAGAAAGATTCGATAGCCAGCATTTTAAGTTTAGTCTATGTGCAGATCTGTTTTTCGTTACAGGACTGGGTATATTTCTAGGTTAAGTGAAAATAGTTTCTACATAAAATGATATTTCTTGTCACTCGATAATCTACACAATTAGTTTGTTTCTATTGTCCCAATGATATTTGAAGATAAGCTCATAATTTTGTGGGCTTTTATGCAATGAATAATGGAAAACACAAACACATAATCGCACACACCACTCGACGTGCATCGTTGTTAACTATAGAATAGTGGATTCGGACATTCAGAGAAGCACTGATTTACTAGCCAATGACAAATTGTTGACTGTGAGAATTTGGACTGGTGTAAATTCGAATGTAAGAGGTCGCATATGAACACAATAACTAATTGTTTGCATGTTAGCCTCTGTGTTGCGTCAAAGGTCAACCGAGAGACATATCTGATTTGCACCATCGATCGTGTGTTTACGAAAACTGAATATTTTGGTAACATTATTAAATTCTTTGTTCTTTAATTCTGATTTTAGGCAGTAATTTCAGAGCTTTTAATCAGCTTTACTCCAGTTGAATTCTCATTTTCTTATTAATCACTCAACATCTGCATATGCATTGATTCACTATCAGTCTGAGAAAAATTTATCGAAAATATTGTTATAAGGTGTATAACATCCAAAGTTTAGGTATATTTACATATAATATAGATGTTTATGTTGCATAAAAATCAAGTTTTGTCAACGCTTTTGAAATCAGGGTGTGCTGGTTTGTTGTATGTGAAGACTAATAACCCTTTAAATTGTTCAGAAAAATGAAACATAAGATATTATCCTAAAATATGCTTGTCTCAGTGTAATTCTCAACTAGTATCTTAACAGACTTGTAGAACACAAACCGTTACAAATATGAATTTCATGTAATTTACTACATATGTGGTGCATGCGGTGAATATATGATGTTTTTTCTCACAAACTAACCGAATACTCTTCAGAGTTTACCGTAATTCTTCCACTTCCTTTCAGAATCCCTTTTTCGATTCACTTTGTTTATTTTCGATCCGGAAACAGATTCTTCAATTTTCTGTAACCTAATTTATTGGAAATTACACTGGGACAAGCGTCATTTCAGATATTATCTTTGACTTGAGTTTTCTACAAAATGCAATATACCTAACTAGTTATATTCTTCACATGCAACAAAAGTTGGCAAATTACGATTAACTTAATTAATAAGGCTGATACAAGTTCCGCTATACTTATTATATGCACTCACTCTCCCCATTTGCATATATATATCATTAAGATGCCATACACTATGTAAAAATATTGTTGAATATCGTCATCCGCATTGTATATGAATCAGTGGGTAGGCAGTAATTTCTGAGACCCAACTTAAATGACCAGTAGAAATATGCTTTTTCATGACAGTTGAGTGTCAAATTAGTGTGAACACAATTAATATGATTATGAACAATACATTTTGTTCAAAACGTCATCCAGTAAATAATACTGTTTCACTGTGTGATATACCTAATAAACAAACTAATATGGAAATACTTACTACCACAGTGCCCAAGTTTTTCACATATATTAATGTGAGTTGTTGCTGTCGGTTGCAAACTAGTTCGAATCTCTTCAAATTTTACCGTAATTATTATTTCACTGAACTCTAGATTGCCTACTAAACGCACTTTTCTGGTTTCCATCGTAAAGCGAATCCTTCGATTTGTTTACCATTCCTCCTATTGCACACTATACTAGGACAAGCATAATTTGAGATATTATCACACGTATTAGTTTTTTACAGAATTCGAAATCCTTAACGAGATATCGTTCTCTACATGCAACGAAAGTTGACAAAACACGATTCACATGGTACAGAAGTCTCGACAAACCTCCACATTTATGCCATACGTCTGCACAGCTCTACACACTCAAATATGTATACATGCATGCGTGCATACAATGCAATAGGCTGCATGGTAATCCTCCTATAACACACTGTTGATTGTCGTCGTTCAGAATCAACACGAATGACTGAATTTGCAGTGAGTGTCTTGTTGAAACTTGAAGGAGTAGTGAGAAAATGTGTGTATCGCACAGCATTTTGACAAGACGACTTGTCAACTTACCAGCTGCCATGAGAAGTAAATACAAAAATATATTTTATCAGTCATCATAGAAACAAAAGTTGTGCTACGGATGAATGGTGTAATATCTAACCACGAAATATCTTTCTGATTTCACCTGTCATAATGTATGCACGGAAACATGCAAAAATCAATAAATTATCTTGTTTATATACAGTCCCCTTCGTTTAGTTTTGAACTTGTCTTTAGACACCAGCTACTAAATCATTATGATTAATTTACCCTCAACTGGCGAAATTATAATCCGGTTGTCATTAGTTACCATACAAATTTATTGTGGAAATTTAACTCTGTGTAGGTTAGCTTATCATCCTTGAGATGTCTTTTCTATTTCATAATGGAATGCTTTATAAAAGACATTCCTCTGTTTTATTCTGAATGCGAAATCTGCAGCTAGATTATCATTTATTTTTAATTGGAATTAATAACAAGGCAGGCATAATTTGGTACAGGAACACGGGATTTTGTTTTCTATCAAATTCAAAATACCTAACGAGTTATTAATCTGTGAATGTGACAAAAATTGACGAAACACGATACACTGACTTCAGATACTATTGCAAATCTTACTGCAGTGGAATTTAATAAACAAAAATATAAATTCATGTTGTTTGTATCTATTTCACTATGCAATACTTCGTTGTTTGTCATTGTCCAGACACAGTATCAATGACTAAGTTTTCAGTGATTCCTCCGTTGAATATTAAGGAATAGTGAAAATATGTTTCAGGTTTTAACATTATTGACAATACGAGTTTTAAACTTACTCTCTATCATGCAAATTAAAAGTGCGAACACTTCAGGTGAACAAAACATTGTGATACTAACAAAAGATCTAATGTCTGAGTACGAATTATATTTCTTATTTCATTTGCCATAATTAATACAAGGTAACTTGCAAAAGATCAATTTTCGTCGTTAAACGTAACTTTCTTCATTAAAATCTGAATTAGCCTTATGGAATCATTATAATCAACGATTTAATATTGACTCATAAACTGGTCTATCTCTGAATGTCAGAAATTTGATATCCGACAGTTAAGAAGCTTGTTGGTGAAATGGTATTTGAGATGGTGGTATGTGTTTTCTCTCAGCATTTATTGCATTATATCTCACAAAACTTTAGACTTATAGGGAATCATCTGCAGGTCAACACAAACAAAGAATGTGTGGGGATCGCCTTCTAGTAACCAGAAATATCACTTTGTTTCAGAAATCATATCACCAATTCGGGTGATTTTAGTTTTTCCCAAATGTGGAAATTGGAATAAGCTTATTATCGCTATTAGTCATTTTGATTCCTGTCGTGTTAGACATAAATTTATCACCGTAAATTCTTGTTTTTTTATTGTCCCTGATCAGACGCAACATGAATGACTGAATTTGCAATAAAAGTTCTCCTTAATCTTGAAGAAAAGTTAAGAATCCAACTGATCACAATAAAATTAGGATATTTAAACTTACTTACTGCAGTGAGGAATGATAGAGGAAACATTTAATTATTCTTTTCAAGAGAAATAATATTGTGTTACAGACAAAAGTTTTAATTTCTAAGTCTAAATGGATTTCTCATCCCACTTGTCATAATTTATAAATTCCTAATGTGTAAACAATCATTTATCATGTGCATATGCAACCTCTTCTGTTCGCATTTCAACGAGTCCGAAACTTTTCCTACAACCAAAAATCCAATATGGACCAGTAAACTGCTTCTCTGAATGTCCAAATCCACTATTCAGCAGTTTTCAGAGAAAGGAGTAGGGTGGTGTTTGCAGTTGTGGTATGTGTGCTATCCGTCATTATTTGCATGAAAGCTCACAAAATGTTGCGTCTATGTTCAAATATCATTAGGATAAGGGGAAAATGAAATTTTTCAGATCGCCTTCTCGTAACCAGAAATGTTATTTTGTGTCGAAAGCAATAACGCTAACTTCTCAAAATGTATTCTCTCTAAACCTCAAAAGTATGTACTCTCCCATCACGAATGATACATTTGTACATCGATGAAACTTGAAATGTTGGCTGCAGACTGTCTCATCATATTTTGAAGATTTTTGACATGAAATAATTGTTGGATTAAAACCATAATTCCAGGGTATCCGATTTTATATAAACTAGCTTGTTAAATGGTTGGTTGTCATGCATTGATCTGACAAATTATATTTTGAATAATCATTCAATTAAGGAAATCATTTCAATCAAACAACACACGTGAAGCCTCTGTGAAAACGAATAAGATGGTGAAGAAGATTATTCATTCAAGGGTCTGTGTGAAACCATATTTTGCAAATAAATAAGCGATGTGGACACATCATATTGTGGTAAGAATATATTTGGATTATTTAAACATTCGTTTTGAACTTTTTCCTGAATGTATGCTTTTTCAATAAGTCAAATATACTGTACTCCTCTCAGTTATTTAAAAATACGCGTAATTCCAAAACACTAATGAAATGCACCTGCTTCACAATTTTCGGAAGTCTCAGGCATCTGTTAAGAATATCCGCGTTGATATCTCATGGATATCGGCTATCTACATCGATACTGTTTGCGTGAATTTTAATGCTGCATAAGTAATAAACGTTTGCTCGTAGAAGCAAATGCTTCGGTCTTACACAGAGGTAATTGTCTGCTCTCAAGATGGAGCATTTGCTAGAGTGGTTGCAAACAGCTGAAGCCGATGTAATAAAAGGTTCAGTAGCAAAGACTACAGTTATGACATTGATCCTGTCAAGTTATTCAGTACTGTGCACAGAAAAACCAACAGAAAAATGTACGCAACTATGGAAGCTTGTGCAATTAAAGTTTATAAACCTCTTCGTAGTTTACAGATGATAAGTGTCACCCTGAATACATGAAGGTAATATGATATACTGATTACGTGTCATTAAAACTGTTATTTATACCCAATCTCATTATTATTCTTGATATATTTAAAAATATCATCTATCAGTATTATCATATTATTTCTTCTAAAATTATTATTATTGAAATTTCTATTATTATCACTTTACAGAGACCAGCATATTTAAGTTCTTCCTCTGATTACTAAGTGTTTAATTCAATTATCTAAGCGAACGAAAATAAATTATTACATTGCTTTCAACCAGTCATACTACCTTCTACATATGGACCTGAATATGACCTGAAAACAGTCACACATGTCGTTTAACATGACTGATTCAATGTAGTGAATTTACCTATCAGTCTCCCTATGGATGTCTACTGGTTAATATGTGCATGTATACATATATATACTTGTGTAGAGAATTCAGCTTGAGAGTTTCAGCGAAACTTGATGAATTCATTAATTTCAAATTTATTAACTTTTGTCTCCTGTTTCAAAAATGCATGTTGTGAGTGATGCCTAGTAATGTGCATTAAAACTTTGTCTGCTTATTCTTACAGACTGCTGGGTAAAATATTTCTGTCATAATACACGAGCGAATTCACCTGACTTGTAATGAGAAATCATGCACAAATATGTCAACTCATTTAACTTCAATTATATAACTTTAAAAACAAAGACCAATAAATAACGGTTGATTCAATCATAACGTCAACAACCCATCTTTGACAAAACTCCAGGAACAAAGATGGTCGAACCAAGTAGGATTGACTTAATGAGAACCCTTAAAAACATTGTACAATAGTCAACACAAAAGGAAGTGCTAATAAGCAAACGAAATGAGAATATAGCAATAAAAAATATGCCGTGAACTATATGATTTTACTTGAACAACCGAATGCATAGAAAATACAAATGTGAATATGACACCTTGAATCCCTATGCGTTCGACAGAAATCATCAGTAGAATTCAAGAAATACACCAGGAGAAATGACGAAGACAACTATTCGCGATATGAACAATCGAAAACAGGTGAGAATGTTTAAATCGATTCTAAAGAAACTAAAGATAGTAGCTAGAATAAATAGACAGCAGTGTTAAAAACCTAGAAGAACGATCTCATCGTTATATCACGCCGTTAAAACATCAATGTGAAAATAATAATAATAATAAAAATTCAAATCCGAAAAAGATGACAGACGTATATTAAAGAGTCTGAGTTGGAGGATGAACATGTAGTGAGAATGTGTTGTATTGCACAATACTTCAAAGAAACCATTTCTTAACTCACCCGCTAAGGCAAAAGAAGAAAAAACACCAGTCGAAAAATATTTGAAGACATGAGGAAATTTTAATTATGTAAAATATCTCGCTCATATTCAAAGCATTGGCAACATTTCAATACGACTAAGTCCCTTGTTTGACTGATGATATGATGTTGACTTTCGAATGAAAGGGAAATCGTTGAAGTCGATGTCGATACTTTCAAATTAAACTCAGTCGTTTTACAAAAACATCGTGGAAACCTGTATAAATTTGCATTCCGGCTTATTTGAAGTGCGTTTCGACGATAGATCTGTTTCTATTATCAGCGTTTGAAGAGATGAGAAAGAAGTGTCATTGAGCAATATCGCTTCTGTGAGTATGCAATAGTACTCTCTCATGATTTATGACAGAGCATACAGCATAAAATGGAAAAAAGATAATCAATATGCTCATATTCAGCATTTATGCAAATCGGAATCACTCTGAAACTGTCCTTACGGAAATTAACATTACACTGGCTATGTGACTCGCACTTCCTTAAATTACATGACGTGCTATTAGACACGTAGCTTGAAAATTCCTCTAAATTGTATGCACTAATGTGTGTGTCTCTTGACTATCATATTTTGCATCTTAGCACGCAAACTCATCAGATTATATTCAAGCGTCATCACCGTGACAGATCTGAATAAATCCAATAAATCAACCTCTTCGAGGTGTACCTATACTATTACTTGAAAAACCGTATCAACAGTTTATCAGAATATTACGATTTTCAAGACGTCTCCAAACATATCTCATGCAGATCACTGACACATGAAGTCACCAAGCTGAAGCATCACTCAATAGGCGCTACAGATGAAGAAATTCCACATCGGATTTAAACCTTTTCACATTTGATCAAAGGTTAATTCGCTCAGCCTAACTCTATAAAGTGTAAGCATGGTATGTAGAGATGTGATATCGTACCTAATTGTCTACCGTTTATCTACAATGAAGTGCAACAGATGCGGCGCTGAAGTTGCACAATAACATAATTTCGGTGCACAATATGACTGCGAACAATGTGTCTTTTGGTGCAAAGCTAGTTGATTCGTGTGCAACAACATAGGTGAACTTGAGTGTCTGAGATCAAGTTTCATGGGTGTCGTTGTCTTACAGGAATTCTAAGTCATATGTTTCCATATGGATTCATTTTTCATGACAGCGCCTAAGGATTATGATGGAAGTAGTAATACCGTCGATAATTTTACTATCCTGGCAGTAAATAGACCAGTGTGAGACTGAGAATGATCAGTGAAGCACAGGAATTTATCATGTAGAGGATACGATGTGACCAGTTTTGAACATGGCATCAACTGACTGGAGGAGTCTAGAATTATTTCCCGTCAAGAGATATGTCAAAACATGTTTCAATACACGTACACATGAGGCAGTGGAAGTAATGCAACTCGTGGTCATTTTTTAACTTAAAATCGAGTTAGTGAAAGTGAAACACACACAACCCAGAAATCGTACACTGAAGAACTTTCAAAAATTCACACAACTTCATAAATATTGAAACGTGTGCCCGGTATGCTTGGTCTATTAATTATGGGGAAGTGAAGAACCACGTAGTTGAGAAAGTCGATTTCTAATCATTCAAATCTAACGAAGATGAGAGAAGTTATGCAGCGAAACCTTCATGCGTTCACATTTACAGCGGGGAAATAAAATACTTATCTCACTACATCAATTTGCCCCCTTTTGCGAAAATCTCAATAGGTTATGAGCAGATAATGACCGCGAACCGTGAGAACCGCATCCGGGTTACTGTAAAAGCATATACTCAGTTGAAAAAGACGTCAGAAAAATTATCACGAATGTGAATGTCCACAGGTTGATTGGTTGACAGGAGATAAGTAACTGTGGATTGAAATAGCGCATAAATTGAAAATGAAATACCACCATTCCCAGTGCGTTAGCATTGAGAGAATGAGGCTTGATTTTGGATTATTCTTCTCTCATGGAAGGATACATGTGGGCAGGTGAAAAACTTCATAAGATTTTATTTCGATAAATCACAGTGATATCAAAATTAATCTTATCTATAATGGAGTTATACTCAACCACAGTGCCCAAGTTTTATACTTATAGGTGAAACATTTATCAGATATAAGTGGGTGACGGCCTTTATTGAAGTGCAATCACTATAAACGAAAGATTTCAGTACAGCTTTGAAAACATAAACATTAACTGAGGAGTAAACGCTAAGTTATTAGACACCACGTATGAAATTTCAAAATCTCCACACTTACCAGTAATGGCAAACCAGAATAATAATGCGATTGCTGTTGCAAAAATAAAGTTGTGAGAATGCATTTTAGAATCGTGTGAACAAGTGCAGATTTGCTGGTTTATATACTATTGAGTGCTCATCTCCTTGACGCATACGTATTGAAGTTTGATTGAGTGTGACGCCAATAGAGATAATAGACAGCAGCTGAGCAATAAAAAAACTTGGCACACCCACGTGAAATTTTACCCTGGTCAAAAATCAACTGAGGGACTATGTAAATGTGGTTGTGAATTAAAAATAGTCGTGGTAATGCGAAAGTAATAAAATTAAAACAACGTGTTCTCTAAGGTAGATGTAGAGGATTGAAGCACAATCTACAAATAAACTCACTGAACGCTTGATCGGTCACTGCGATCAGTCGAATTTTTAGCGTAAAGATCCAGGTCACATTAAGCAAAATAAATTCACTGACATAACCAACTTTAATTAGGTAATCAGTGTTCCGACACACATTATATTGGGAAATGGGAGGGAAAACAGACAAAGTTTGCACGTGATTTTGGTTTTCTTAAGCTCCTGTCTTTAATTTAAAAATATCAATATCATCTTTAGTTATTTCAGCTTTCGTTTTGGTTGATAACCTCATGTTGTCAATCAAAACATGACACGTAAACTCGTCCTAAATTGTGATGTTCGTACTGGATTATTTGTTATGAATGCTCACCATGAAGATGTCTAAGGATTTTCAATAAAATCAGAATTGACAAACCTCGCTACCTAAATACTTTTATGTCAAATTGTGCTCACAATAATTCATATAATCGTGTTACGTTTAATATTTAGCTGACTGAAACGAATTCTAGTATACACAGTATAATATACCTCGCCATTCAATTGAATATTCCCATGCATAAGTGCACAAGATTGGTACCTGCATTTGTGCATCTACACGTATGAATGCTTACTGTTATTTAATTTTTCATCCAAGAAGCTAATCTGGGAGGATTTTTGTGAGCAGACCAGCCAAGATAAGAATGGTCGAATTATGTGCTCATATTCATATCAAGTTACTCAGAAAACTTTTTCCTTCATTTATATACATGGGTGTAATTGGTTAGATATTTGAATACAAATCAATATAGGATAATGTACATTCAGAAATAATAATATGAGCGTTATTGATCAATTACAATCAGATGGGAAATAAGACGAGTGCTTTTACAGTCAAAATATGTAACTTGTTAGATTGCTATGATGTACGTGAATTGAAATAGAAATTTATGCTTATTTATTATCCTCCTCTGATTTGACTGGTCGTAATAATATGAGTGGAATTGATCAATAAGACTCATATTATTATTTCTGAATGTACATTATCCTATATTGATTTTTATTCAAATATCTAACCAATTCCACTGATGTATATAAATAAAGGAAAAAAGTTGTCTGAATAACTTGATATGATTATGAGCAATAGTTTGTGCTCGAAACGTGGTCATCAGTTAATATTACTATTTAACAACGTGTGATTTATCAAAATAAAATCGTATCCATAATGGCGTTACACTCTACCACAATGCCCAAGTTTTATACTTATACTAGCAAGCACCTCAGTTTCTAGTCGGCTTCTTAGACCTAAGCTTCGAGAACTTACTTTGTCGTGTTGACCGTGTTCGTGATCCACCATACTCTGCTTGTAGGTTGAGAACAGTTGTTTCTAGTTTTTCCATTTTTGCACTCCACAGCGCAGGCGTTCGCTTTGTAGACATAGTCGGATGGAAGACTCACCACGTAAAGATATGTTAAATGAGGAGGTATCAGAATGTATCTCCATTACTTTATCTGCAATTTCTCATTTCTCAAGGTCCACCGATTTATATCATGAATTCAAGATTTTCCGAATATGGTCTGCTTGCTGTTGCAGCGACATTTGTCTTAAAACAGTTCCCTCAATTTTAAACATTCCAATAAGTTGATGCATATTCTGGGGAAGTTAAGATGGCCTATCTTTGGTAGATCCGATCGGATCTTGTATATGGCCTACCTACCAAAAGAAGTGAAATCAAGACATCTAGGAATAGCTGAAGCACTGGCGATCCAAAACTCAAGCCTATTCTATGTGTCCAAAAGAAATACGTACAACCGTTGTCCCTACCATGTCCATCATGAAAAGTCAGCCTCACCAATAATGATTATCCTATCACCTTTCTTGTTCAACCTTCCCGTTTATTTGTTACATTCGCCTTTCAAATCCCTATCTGCATTATAAGATTTGGTTACTGCTTTACTTCTATATGTCCGAACCTCCTACCCATTTCGCTTATACTACATCCTTAACCAGTAATGATGAAAACTGACTAGTTTTCTAGTAATTATAATCCTATTTTGTTTTTTCTACCTGATCTTACTGATTATTACACATTGTAACTTTAATTTGAAATTTGACCTGAAATATTTCTAGAATAGAGTCACTACGTACTTTCTGTTTATCACACTTAGTAGATTTATCAATCTGAACTCTGACCGGAAATAATTCTGGAAATTTCTGACACATTTAATATAAATACAGGAATGTACAACCTAGTTGATGACTTCGTCGAAAAGAAAATTTTCCTCGCTGCAAACGTCTGTATAATAATTCCTCTGATTCAGTTATAAGTCTGAAAATTCACACAAAACGCACCAAATAAGGATTCACAAACTGCGGATCATATTCTTGGTTTAATGATAGTATATAAAGAAAGAAGTATTTCAGGAACCACGTGGATTGAACTATCATCCATATTGTCAGATGGAGCACTCCAACGTGTAGGAGATACAACAATATATAATTATACATGTGGCATACCAAACTGGATAAAAAAAGAGAAAAGCTTCAAGTAGATTCTTGCTCTTCCTCACTTACTGAAAACACGGACAGGTTCATAAAGTCATTCTCCATGACCAGGTCCTATCTTGCCAGGGGAGGCGAAAAGATGTGTTCCATAGCAAGCTGCTGTTTTCCAGATAACAGCCATATCGCTTTCTTGATTATTCCTCCCAGTGTCTGCATTAAGTTATTGATAAGACTGTTGTCTGAAGAACAGAGTCCTGATCGTAATGTGAGGATTGGAGTTTCTAGAGTAAGAATGCATTCATTCAGTAAGACTTGTTGTGACGGGGATGATCTGAAGGAGGAAGTCGGTAAACCAGCTGCCAGGTCGTTGAAAAGCGTTTGATAAAATTCCATGGTTCCATTTGATTTCTTGTATATTGTGTGATTACAGACTGGAATGTGATGGTTTTGTGAATATCAACAGAAGACAACAGTAATAGAGAATATTTGTAGCTATCAGATATTCCTTAAACGAAGATGACAGTCCATGTAAATTCAAAGAGAGTAAATCATGATAATTGAAAGGACAAGTAGACAGTTCAACTGAGTGAGAAGACAAAGCTTGGATAAAGAGGCGTATATTTCCGATCCCATAGAAATGTATCAAGCCAGAGTAGTCTGAATACAACATTGTATAACTACAAAGCCGATATCACTTAAAGACATTCACGCCAAACACACAGGAATAATAAAAATATTGGAGTTGACAAAAAGTAATTATTGGATTCATTAATTTTGCCCGTCTTCATATCGTTCTGATGTGTACTCATATTTGTCTCTTCGAGTCAGCATTAGGCATGCAGGATTGGGTTACTCTGTTGATGCAGTGAATGATCTCATTTAACTTCCATATGGGCATCCAGATTTATGGTTTTGTCTCTGATGAGACTGTACAGGTAATGGCGCATACGTCCTCTTTCCACACATTTGATCTAATAGGGGTTTTGTCACAAAACAATACATCAGTGAACTTATAAATGTGAGCACGGCGTTGTCACATCGGCATGTAAGAAGAAAAACAATTTGAACGTTGAGGAAGAATGAAGGGAATCACAACGTCTGGGTCTTATGACATTATACACTGGGGTCAATGATGTGAAAGATTCCACAGTCTTATGGTAAAAAATATTGTGTGGTAGTGTTATTGTTAGTTTTTTCTATCAACTAAATGGGCGTTGAAATATTTGACTACTACGCACGGATATTTGTTGTCCAAGTGTTTGTATTCCAAATGTGGAAGTTGTCTGAGTTTCGGTCTGGACTACGATAAGCCACGATCAAATGGATGCCTTGTCTCTTGTATATCAGGCCATAGCTTGTAGATTTGTATGATACGCTTCCTTCTGCTATGTCTTCTTTGCTTCATACAGCTAGGTTTGTCTTGAGGCAGATTACTACTCCACCACTCCTGAGTTTTCCTGTTTGTCCAGTTAACGATGGAAGCTTACTGCCCTATCACTAATCAAAAGGCGATAACATTATCGCTCCATAGTCAGCCATACCATTCAACTGACTGAATATGTCCGACAGACTGTATGTTAATTTTGATGCTTCCGAACTTCACACACACACACAGGTTTAAGTGTCCACAGGCTTCGATCATTCACCATCGAAAAAAATGATTTGATATTATTGCTCTTTGTCCAGAGTCGATCATAGATAGATGACATTTCAGAACGCTTCTTATGATGAACTCCTTTATAATGAACTTTGGATATCATTACATTGGTTGGGCTGGAGAGGAAACTTGGTGTTCAGTATCAGCATCATCATATGTATTACATAATTCTCTAGTGATCTGAAAGTTTCATGAATTAATTTTTAAACCAGTTTCTCCTCTCTCCGGAATAGTATGGCTAGCAACCAGACAATCAGATAATTGGGTGTAAAACTTTACTCTCAACTTACAGTTTGAAGCTTAAATCTGCAGCTGAAGAATGAAATCTAGAAACTTTAGATCTGGAGCAGAAATAAGTTCATTGAACAACTGTCTCACTGTTGTACTTCGAAGGTATTGATACGAAAATAAGCAATTGGAAGTCCTGAGATTTTACTGTATGGCAGGAAAATACAATTATACAGAAATGCAAAGGTTCTCAGTAGACTGTGCACTTTCAGTCCAATCGCAGAAATATAATGAGCTGTAATTTCATCATCTAGAAGATTCTTTGACAAATACTTTGCAACAAAGCATTCAAGATAATCCTCTATTTCCCACTGCGAACAGCTCATAGGAAAACTGCAAAGGTTACCTAATCCTTCTAGCTATCCTAAAGTGGAGTTTTTATTGATAATTGCAATCTACAGTGGTCGGATCCCAGTAAACCAGAGAAGAACGTGGAAAAGACGCAGATGAGATGCTCGTATTCTGCAGAATCATTTATGCTAAGCACAAGCAACGAGTGGAAGCAGACAACAATGAACATTTGGATGATACAGCAATGGAGATAGTCAGCTGCAACATACGAGCACTAAATATGAAAAGATTCACAAAATGATAAAACCTTCTATGCTCAATAATTAGGATGGATCTGAAAATGTCACATTTTACATAACACTATGTTTTATTCAGTGACTTCCTGACTGACACAAAAGTGAATAAATTTACACAAATGACGATGGCCTCTGACCGCCTCGTGAATGAAACAGACAACTGTCTTCTTTATGTGGCTATCGCAGTTCACATAGAGCGAAAGGTCAGAAACGATTTGCCGGACGTTTCAACTACCATGACCTCCTCTTTTCCTTTATTTTGTTGTGTGATAATCTTTATGAAGTTCCATTATTTAATTTTTCTCTTAGTAGACAACTGTCAGTTTGATGTGCTTTTCACTTAAATAACTAACTCTTCACCATTCAAATAATTAGTTGTACACTTTCGCACCTAAGTTTTACTATTCACTATTTCACTGTTGGATTAGATTTCGATTCACAGTAAACTTTGTGTAAATCTCTTCTAAGAAATCCAAGGTGATATGATAATGTAATTACACAAATGTGATACGTACGAATGTACAGGTCAAGAATAAGGAGATTCAAATCAATTATGTTCCACAGGTTCCGTTCATAAACAATAAATATGCAGCGAATACCATTTACAATATACGAGGTAATTACGTCAGACTAAATAGAATCTTTATATAATAGGTGAAGTGGAAATCAATAACTATGATTAAGCAGCAACAAAATCTTATACGAGATATAAATCCACTACTTCCTAGTAATTAGTAGGCAAAGTGTAAAAGCGAATAAAACGGTGATGAAAAATGCATAAGAAAGGAATTTAGACAATAACTGTCGGCAATTAACATTGAATTAGAGAAAAAAGCATTTAACGGCACTGGAAATGCTCATTCAATATACATATGATAAGAATAAAGATAATCACAATGATATACTAAGGGGGTACAGTTGAAGTGGATGAATTACACAACTTTCAAATTTTATCAAGTAAGTGAACTGGTGTAGAGATTTTAAATTGTAGGTCAGGTGTCGTTTGAAAAATTAAGAATAAGATAATGAAAGCAATGAAGACGGAGAAATTGAAGTGAAGTGGAGTGAATTCAAGTAGTAAAATAGAATAAAATAAAAGGACATTATTACGACGAAGGTAAAGAAAGGGGTTTGACAAAACGTTTTCGAATTAACATTGTTCATATAAACTCTATGTTAATTGTCAACTGTCTAGATTGCGAAAGATTCTGAACCCGGAAATGATTCCAGAAGATTAGGCTTAACATGCCAAATAATATGCACAGTAACCAACGCAAAATATCAGAAAACCGAAGGACAAAACGAATTTATTTCTCCACCGATTGCGAAACAGGATTACAAGTTACTGTATGCGAAGTCTGTGAATAAACGTTGGTGAAATGTACAATAACAGTTTTGACCGTATTTCTCCAGTCCTATGCCAATGATTAAGCAACGGTCGCGATTTATATCTTCCGCCACATGGAGATCAGTTAGAATAAACAATCCATTCAGTGTTCACTAACACTGACAATAGCCTTCAAGCTTTGAAGAGGAATTACCAGGAGATAACTCTTTATGTGTTCCCACTTCACAATCAAAGTGATATGAGACCTCCTACAAACCGCTTGATGGCGACAGCCTTTGATTCCGGATCGTTGTAAGACACAAATTGCGGAAAACAGCACATTGTACGTAGGCCGAAAACAAAGGACTTCTCACACAGAGGTCACTTTGAAAGTCTAAAGATGCAACAATGTAGATGACATGTAGGAATGGATATCATGTCTTTGTTTAAATTCTTCTCATTACTGCTGCAACATTCTTGTAAGAAACCTGAAATAATCATAACAACAACATCTTCATTCTGGACAGTATTTATAAAATGTGCAGAATTTTCAAAGAAGTTTATTGTATGATATTTTCCCTTAGTACAATATCTTCAAGTAAAATACTAATTGAAAGTATATCCTGTGACACAGTGGTCTCTGAGATGAAGAACAAACCATTCAATTATGATGCATCTGCTTTGTCTCCTCCAAGAAATCCACGATATCTAGTTGAAAGCCAATTGTAAGATGTTCAGAAGTACATTTTGAGAACAAGGATATAACTGAAGAACAGTTATCTCATGCATTAGAACACGCTAGAACCATTGATCAGGCCATTTCTCAATTTTAGTAGGAACTTGAGAATCAGAAGCTTGTAAACTTTTTAAATACATAAAAGGGTAGATAATACCATTATAGGTCATATCTTAATCGATTTACACAAACCGAAAGAGAGAAGATAAATGCAATGGAGAGATGGAAGTCTTTGGTAGCCCAGGTTTTAAGCAGGCCTCCACCAGACATAAAAATTAATAGAGGAGATTTCAGTGAAGTAAACGAAAAGCTCAATTTATGGGGAAGATCCGAAACACAGGATTTGTGTAATTTAGCTAATACAATACATGTTAGAACAAAAATAATTAGTAATTCCAAAATTCCAATTTTGAGGTCTCTGAGCCAAATAATTTGAAACGCAGCGTCGCTATTTGTCACTAAGACAACAGCTCAACCACATCAAAACCGATCCAATTTTTATAAAAATAAAACTCCAAGTTGTAGAGAACAGGTGAACAGCTATTCGACCAAACACAGCTCAACAAGAATTGAGACGCACATAGGAAGAACAAGAAGCAACATGAAAATTACTACAAACAACAAAGAATGTTCACATGTGAAGTGAGGACGTTATAGTGGAAATCTCACTAATAGTTCATCTGCCAGGTGAAGACAAACTAACTGAGTAATCATTTAATTCTATGCGGTCGTTGAGGCAAACTTTTATATAATGTAATATCGTCATGCAATCATATAACAACTATTGGTATTCAGTCCTGTGTGTTCATCGGTAAGATTAATACTAACGACAGAGGCATACTCACGCGCATTTCCTACTCATACTGAAATTTTCGTAAAACCTAAATTCCAAATATTCCGTCTTATGATAAGCATATATGCTCAATATTATTCCCCATGGAAACATGATAATCATTTTCGCCATCCAAATGAAATATGGATGACTGACAATTACAGTAGATTCCATCCTAGAGAATGGATAAGTAATGAAAATATGGTCTATCAAAACATATTTCAATGAAACTATTTCTAATCTTACTCGCCATGACGAAAAATGAAAATAGCAATTAGTTAGTGGATGGAAAAAGAATGAAATTCTACTGATTTCAAATATCATCCCCACACTGAAGATTTTGCCAACATTTCGAAATTCATAAATCTCGCATTTTGATTAACAACACACTATCAACCATAAGACAGAAACGAAAACCAATGAAACCAATTTCGAAAAATCTAATTTTAACCAAGTTGTTTTACAGAAGTCACATGCAAACTCAAACTGTTTCGCTTTCTCTATTTCAATATGTGGAATGTCGAATGATTGATAGATTATTGAAATTTCGTTTTGACAATAGATTGAAGAAATGAGAAAGTAGTGTCACTATGCAAATATCGATTCCATGAGTATGAAATAATTTTCTCATTTGCTTTATGAAGAAGGGTGCAGCATAAAAAAAATATTGAAATAGAGAAAGCGAAACAGTTTGAGTTTGCATGTGACTTCTGTAAAACAACTTGGTTAAAATTAGATTTTTCGAAATTGGTTTCATTGGTTTTCGTTTCTGTCTTATGGTTGACAGTGTGTTGTTAATCAAAATGCGAGATTTATGAATTTCGAAATGTTGGCAAAATCTTCAGTGTGGGGATGATATTTGAAATCAGTAGAATTTCATTCTTTTTCCATCCACTAACTAATTGCTATTTTCATTTTTCGTCATGGCGAGTAAGATTAGAAATAGTTTCATTGAAATATGTTTTGATAGACCATATTTTCACCACTTATCCATTCTCTAGGATGGAATCTACTGCAATTGTCAGTCATCCATATTTCATTTGGATGGCGAAAATGATTATCATGTTTCCATGGGGAATAATATTGAGCATATATATATATATATATATATGCATTATGTCGGGGAATCATATTGGTGATGACTGAACAAGAATTATGATATGAATCACATTGACAATGATCACACCTAACAGTATACTAACAAATACTAGGTGATTGCATGATGTTGTGGCACCCAACTGGTTTGTTGAAATGCAGCACTAACTTAACTGATTTCACCCGTATTTTATTCGGTATCTAGCAGCGGAAAAGTTTTTGAGATTCCCGAATTGACTTCTGATCTTTCAATGATAATTTCTGTTGGTTTCTTAGCAATGCATTTTATGAGAGTGTCGATGCAGTTAACTGATTACAAGGACTTCGTGCTAACACTTTCTAATTGAATTTCATTCGTTTCATTGGTATATGTTGACACCATTCTCTGCTTACCAGTGAACACACAGGACAGATTAGCAAAATACTTTAGATTATTGCTTGGGATTTGGACATCATAAGGTAAACAGTTTGCCTGCAAATTAGTTAACTTAACAGTCTACAGTTATGATAACAGAGACTAATTTGTTCACACTTGTATTCTTTATCTAGCAATCGAACTATTAGAAATATTCCTGTGACTGCATTTAATATTCCATGACCATTTTGTGAAAGCCTTAAGAATGCACACTTACTGTTGCGTGTTAATATTACCTATGAATTTAGTTGGTCAATACAACTCATATTAGGTAACATATGTTGACTGGTGCTGTGCCCTCACTTGTTTCCATTGACTACTACGCTGTGCTGTAAAGTGATTCCATCACCTGAAGAATGTTTGATGTAGCTACTTTAAATGTTATCGGTTTGGCTGAAGATAGCGCTTATCAATCGTGGTTAAAACAACCCTTGTTCATTTGTCTCCATTTAATAGCCCATGATGACAAAGGCATAAATGAGGTAGTTTTAACACAACATGTCTCCCGATAATTCACCTTTTCTATCCCGCTTTATTATCTGATAGGAGTTTTATGTGTGAGTCTTTGTTTTAATTTACAGAGAATCCTACTTCACATAATACTAAAGAGTTCTCACAGTATCCTGTTTCCACAACTTTGGCTGCACGTGCGTAATAATTCTTTGTCAAGAAAGTATATTTTCGTATATAAATAGAATTCATTAAAATATCTTCTGTATTACAGCCACTCAATTTGTGTTTATTGTTGTGAGTGTGATTCTATCTGTTTTACTTTCCTGCGATCTTGTCATCAACTCCGTGGGTCATTTCAGAACTTCCAACCCCTTATCTAAATAATGATATCGACAGTATTGAAATCTGCTGATAGATTTAACTGTTGATTAGTTAAGACTGTTGCACAGCTTTGATGACAACAACATCACCAATAATAATTATAAGTGACAGGATGAATGAGAATGCTTTCCTTGAGATTTCACATCAGTTAAGACCCACTCATTATAGGTTTATTATTGAAAAATAGTTAACCGATTTAGCTGACGAAATCACTGTAAATCAAACATCTGCACTCAATGCATGGTGCTGCTCACATGTCTTGCTTTTCGGTGCATGTTGATTTATTTTCTTTTTTCTTCTCATGCATTTGTGTTCCGAGTAGAGTATATGGGTTTAAACTTGAGGTTTGAATTTTCAGCAGTGGTTTTATTTTCTTTCTGTGACTGTCATAGCCTCACTCACAACCTTACTTTCTCATCAGGCTTGCTTACTGCTGACTAAGTGAGGCATAGGAGTACGTCCGTCTGATCATGTGTGTGGTTGGCGAACAATCTACCACTGAACGACCGATGCACATCTCATGCTAACACATATTTTAAATAACAGTTCTTTATCTGACCGTTGAATTCAGGATTACAGGTTAGTCAGTGATCTGAGTCTAAAAGTTAGGTGTCAGTTCAATACTTGAAACAATGTACATTTGTCTGTTTTCTTTAACTAAAATGGAATGAACAGAATTAGCGCGAATAGAATTTAAATGACGCTTGTAGTTGCATTGAAAATTAGTTAGTAATTTGAAGTGTACACAGTTCAAGACATGAGATTTTCGTTACAGTCTCCTTTGGAAACTGAATCACTCAGATCACAACATTACTGTCAATTCGTGTGTTCAAAACCCGCATTATTTCTCGTCCCTTTTCTTTGTGAACAGCTTCATAGTACTAATTAGCATAATTAACATAGTTTTATTTATATTTTGACTACTACAGAACTCCTTATTTCAAAGTAGACACTGTATTTTGTCTGTGGCAGTTGACGCCTTGTGATTGGACTGTTCTTCGTGCACACATTTCACTCACTCTTGAACTGTCTTTAGTCGAACAGATTTTCGCCTGCTGTATGCAATCTCGCATTTTATACTTTCTGACCGCAGATCACTTTTCGAAGAGCCTTATTGTCACTGTACTGGCAAACGGTGGCTGCAATCTTCAACATCATTCAGCTAAGATGCTTCATAATTTGACTTTTTTAATTCTTAATTATTTTCCCTATGTATATATATTACCGTGTTTTACACAAATCCTGTGTTCTGCGTTTTAGGCGTAACTCGAATCCTTGGTTTATTTCCCCAGCACGTCAATACCTAACTGTCATTCTTCATTCTTTACAAAGGAATATGAGGCGCTTATGAGCAATATTTCAGGATTTCGAAATAATCCCTTGGATAAATTTACATATGATAATGAGAAGGCAAACACTGTGAGATGATATCACTTCGTGATTGCTTTACAACCGGCTGATTTGACAATTAATCAGTTATATAACACTTAAAAGTGTGTATAATTAACTAATCATACTTTAATCATTCAAGTAGCCTATCGTGGACAGAGGTTGGAGTCTACTGTTTTCTGCACACACTGTTTCGGTAGCTTTTCTTTAATCAACAGTACTTTCATCAGGTGCATAATCACTTCATAAAATTCTGAACATGGTGGTAAGGGCGAAACCACATACAATTCACTGCATTAATTAGAAGTATTCATTCTAGGGAAGAAGTCAGCAGATGTTTCAGATTTGTCTGTGTGTGGCGTTTTGCTCCTTCACCTCTCTGCAAACCTCTGCGTCATTTACTTATGCAACCATGGATGTTTGGTGAGCCTAATTAATACGTCGGTGTACGCAGTCAACACTGGTGATCCGTGTAGCTTAACTTGTGGCTGGATAATTTAAGAGAAATGTTTCAAGTAGATTCTTGCTCTTCCTCACTTACTGAAAACACGGACAGGTTCATAAAGTCATTCTCCATGACCAGGTCCTACCTTGCCAGGGGAGGCGAAAAGGTGTGTTCCATAGCAAGCTGCTGTTTTCCAGATAACAGCCATACCGCTTTCTTGATTATTCCTCCCAGTGTCTGCATTAAGTTATTGATAAGACTGTTGTCTGAAGAACAGAGTCCTGATCGTAATGTGAGGATTGGAGTTTCTAGAGTAAGAATGCATTCATTCAGTAAGACTTGTTGTGACGGGGATGATCTGAAGGAGGAAGTCGGTAAACCAGCTGCCAGGTCGTTGAAAAGCGTTTGATAAAATTCCATGGTTCCCTTTGATTTCTTGTATATTGTGTGATTACAGACTGGAATGTGATGGTTTTGTGAATATCAACAGAAGACAACAGTAATAGAGAATATTTGTAGCTATCAGATATTCCTTAAACGAAGATGACAGTCCATGTAAATTCAAAGAGAGTAAATCATGATAATTGAAAGGACAAGTAGACAGTTCAACTGAGTGAGAAGACAAAGCTTGGATAAAGAGGCGTATATTTCCGATCCCATAGAAATGTATCAAGCCAGAGTAGTCTGAATACAACATTGTATAACTACAAAGCCGATATCACTTAAAGACATTCACGCCAAACACACAGGAATAATAAAAATATTGGAGTTGACAAAAAGTAATTATTGGATTCATTAATTTTGCCCGTCTTCATATCGTTCTGATGTGTACTCATATTTGTCTCTTCGAGTCAGCATTAGGCATGCAGGATTGGGTTACTCTGTTGATGCAGTGAATGATCTCATTTAACTTCCATATGGGCATCCAGATTTATGGTTTTGTCTCTGATGAGACTGTACAGGTAATGGCGCATACGTCCTCTTTCCACACATTTGATCTAATAGGGGTTTTGTCACAAAACAATACATCAGTGAACTTATAAATGTGAGCACGGCGTTGTCACATCGGCATGTAAGAAGAAAAACAATTTGAACGTTGAGGAAGAATGAAGGGAATCACAACGTCTGGGTCTTATGACATTATACACTGGGGTCAATGATGTGAAAGATTCCACAGTCTTATGGTAAAAAATATTGTGTGGTAGTGTTATTGTTAGTTTTTTCTATCAACTAAATGGGCGTTGAAATATTTGACTACTACGCACGGATATTTGTTGTCCAAGTGTTTGTATTCCAAATGTGGAAGTTGTCTGAGTTTCGGTCTGGACTACGATAAGCCACGATCAAATGGATGCCTTGTCTCTTGTATATCAGGCCATAGCTTGTAGATTTGTATGATACGCTTCCTTCTGCTATGTCTTCTTTGCTTCATACAGCTAGGTTTGTCTTGAGGCAGATTACTACTCCACCACTCCTGAGTTTTCCTGTTTGTCCAGTTAACGATGGAAGCTTACTGCCCTATCACTAATCAAAAGGCGATAACATTATCGCTCCATAGTCAGCCATACCATTCAACTGACTGAATATGTCCGACAGACTGTATGTTAATTTTGATGCTTCCGAACTTCACACACACACAGGTTTAAGTGTCCACAGGCTTCGATCATTCACCATCGAAAAAAATGATTTGATATTATTGCTCTTTGTCCAGAGTCGATCATAGATAGATGACATTTCAGAACGCTTCTTATGATGAACTCCTTTATAATGAACTTTGGATATCATTACATTGGTTGGGCTGGAGAGGAAACTTGGTGTTCAGTATCAGCATCATCATATGTATTACATAATTCTCTAGTGATCTGAAAGTTTCATGAATTAATTTTTAAACCAGTTTCTCCTCTCTCCGGAATAGTATGGCTAGCAACCAGACAATCAGATAATTGGGTGTAAAACTTTACTCTCAACTTACAGTTTGAAGCTTAAATCTGCAGCTGAAGAATGAAATCTAGAAACTTTAGATCTGGAGCAGAAATAAGTTCATTGAACAACTGTCTCACTGTTGTACTTCGAAGGTATTGATACGAAAATAAGCAATTGGAAGTCCTGAGATTTTACTGTATGGCAGGAAAATACAATTATATAGAAATGCAAAGGTTCTCAGTAGACTGTGCACTTTCAGTCCAATCGCAGAAATATAATGAGCTGTAATTTCATCATCTAGAAGATTCTTTGACAAATACTTTGCAACAAAGCATTCAAGATAATCCTCTATTTCCCACTGCGAACAGCTCATAGGAAAACTGCAAAGGTTACCTAATCCTTCTAGCTATCCTAAAGTGGAGTTTTTATTGATAATTGCAATCTACAGTGGTCGGATCCCAGTAAACCAGAGAAGAACGTGGAAAAGACGCAGATGAGATGCTCGTATTCTGCAGAATCATTTATGCTAAGCACAAGCAACGAGTGGAAGCAGACAACAATGAACATTTGGATGATACAGCAATGGAGATAGTCAGCTGCAACATACGAGCACTAAATATGAAAAGATTCACAAAATGATAAAACCTTCTATGCTCAATAATTAGGATGGATCTGAAAATGTCACATTTTACATAACACTATGTTTTATTCAGTGACTTCCTGACTGACACAAAAGTGAATAAATTTAAACAAATGACGATGGCCTCTGACCGCCTCGTGAATGAAACAGACAACTGTCTTCTTTATGTGGCTATCGCAGTTCACATAGAGCGAAAGGTCAGAAACGATTTGCCGGACGTTTCAACTACCATGACCTCCTCTTTTCCTTTATTTTGTTGTGTGATAATCTTTATGAAGTTCCATTATTTAATTTTTCTCTTAGTAGACAACTGTCAGTTTGATGTGCTTTTCACTTAAATAACTAACTCTTCACCATTCAAATAATTAGTTGTACACTTTCGCACCTAAGTTTTACTATTCACTATTTCACTGTTGGATTAGATTTCGATTCACAGTAAACTTTGTGTAAATCTCTTCTAAGAAATCCAAGGTGATATGATAATGTAATTACACAAATGTGATACGTACGAATGTACAGGTCAAGAATAAGGAGATTCAAATCAATTATGTTCCACAGGTTCCGTTCATAAACAATAAATATGCAGCGAATACCATTTACAATATACGAGGTAATTACGTCAGACTAAATAGAATCTTTATATAATAGGTGAAGTGGAAATCAATAACTATGATTAAGCAGCAACAAAATCTTATACGAGATATAAATCCACTACTTCCTAGTAATTAGTAGGCAAAGTGTAAAAGCGAATAAAACGGTGATGAAAAATGCATAAGAAAGGAATTTAGACAATAACTGTCGGCAATTAACATTGAATTAGAGAAAAAAGCATTTAACGGCACTGGAAATGCTCATTCAATATACATATGATAAGAATAAAGATAATCACAATGATATACTAAGGGGGTACAGTTGAAGTGGATGAATTACACAACTTTCAAATTTTATCAAGTAAGTGAACTGGTGTAGAGATTTTAAATTGTAGGTCAGGTGTCGTTTGAAAAATTAAGAATAAGATAATGAAAGCAATGAAGACGGAGAAATTGAAGTGAAGTGGAGTGAATTCAAGTAGTAAAATAGAATAAAATAAAAGGACATTATTACGACGAAGGTAAAGAAAGGGGTTTGACAAAACGTTTTCGAATTAACATTGTTCATATAAACTCTATGTTAATTGTCAACTGTCTAGATTGCGAAAGATTCTGAACCCGGAAATGATTCCAGAAGATTAGGCTTAACATGCCAAATAATATGCACAGTAACCAACGCAAAATATCAGAAAACCGAAGGACAAAACGAATTTATTTCTCCACCGATTGCGAAACAGGATTACAAGTTACTGTATGCGAAGTCTGTGAATAAACGTTGGTGAAATGTACAATAACAGTTTTGACCGTATTTCTCCAGTCCTATGCCAATGATTAAGCAACGGTCGCGATTTATATCTTCCGCCACATGGAGATCAGTTAGAATAAACAATCCATTCAGTGTTCACTAACACTGACAATAGCCTTCAAGCTTTGAAGAGGAATTACCAGGAGATAACTCTTTATGTGTTCCCACTTCACAATCAAAGTGATATGAGACCTCCTACAAACCGCTTGATGGCGACAGCCTTTGATTCCGGATCGTTGTAAGACACAAATTGCGGAAAACAGCACATTGTACGTAGGCCGAAAACAAAGGACTTCTCACACAGAGGTCACTTTGAAAGTCTAAAGATGCAACAATGTAGATGACATGTAGGAATGGATATCATGTCTTTGTTTAAATTCTTCTCATTACTGCTGCAACATTCTTGTAAGAAACCTGAAATAATCATAACAACAACATCTTCATTCTGGACAGTATTTATAAAATGTGCAGAATTTTCAAAGAAGTTTATTGTATGATATTTTCCCTTAGTACAATATCTTCAAGTAAAATACTAATTGAAAGTATATCCTGTGACACAGTGGTCTCTGAGATGAAGAACAAACCATTCAATTATGATGCATCTGCTTTGTCTCCTCCAAGAAATCCACGATATCTAGTTGAAAGCCAATTGTAAGATGTTCAGAAGTACATTTTGAGAACAAGGATATAACTGAAGAACAGTTATCTCATGCATTAGAACACGCTAGAACCATTGATCAGGCCATTTCTCAATTTTAGTAGGAACTTGAGAATCAGAGGCTTGTAAACTTTTTAAATACATAAAAGGGTAGATAATACCATTATAGGTCATATCTTAATCGATTTACACAAACCGAAAGAGAGAAGATAAATGCAATGGAGAGATGGAAGTCTTTGGTAGCCCAGGTTTTAAGCAGGCCTCCACCAGACATAAAAATTAATAGAGGAGATTTCAGTGAAGTAAACGAAAAGCTCAATTTATGGGGAAGATCCGAAACACAGGATTTGTGTAATTTAGCTAATACAATACATGTTAGAACAAAAATAATTAGTAATTCCAAAATTCCAATTTTGAGGTCTCTGAGCCAAATAATTTGAAACGCAGCGTCGCTATTTGTCACTAAGACAACAGCTCAACCACATCAAAACCGATCCAATTTTTATAAAAATAAAACTCCAAGTTGTAGAGAACAGGTGAACAGCTATTCGACCAAACACAGCTCAACAAGAATTGAGACGCACATAGGAAGAACAAGAAGCAACATGAAAATTACTACAAACAACAAAGAATGTTCACATGTGAAGTGAGGACGTTATAGTGGAAATCTCACTAATAGTTCATCTGCCAGGTGAAGACAAACTAACTGAGTAATCATTTAATTCTATGCGGTCGTTGAGGCAAACTTTTATATAATGTAATATCGTCATGCAATCATATAACAACTATTGGTATTCAGTCCTGTGTGTTCATCGGTAAGATTAATACTAACGACAGAGGCATACTCACGCGCATTTCCTACTCATACTGAAATTTTCGTAAAACCTAAATTCCAAATATTCCGTCTTATGATAAGCATATATGCTCAATATTATTCCCCATGGAAACATGATAATCATTTTCGCCATCCAAATGAAATATGGATGACTGACAATTACAGTAGATTCCATCCTAGAGAATGGATAAGTAATGAAAATATGGTCTATCAAAACATATTTCAATGAAACTATTTCTAATCTTACTCGCCATGACGAAAAATGAAAATAGCAATTAGTTAGTGGATGGAAAAAGAATGAAATTCTACTGATTTCAAATATCATCCCCACACTGAAGATTTTGCCAACATTTCGAAATTCATAAATCTCGTATTTTGATTAACAACACACTATCAACCATAAGACAGAAACGAAAACCAATGAAACCAATTTCAAAAAATCTAATTTTAACCAAGTTGTTTTACAGAAGTCACATGCAAACTCAAACTGTTTCGCTTTCTCTATTTCAATATGTGGAATGTCGAATGATTGATAGATTATTGAAATTTCGTTTTGACAATAGATTGAAGAAATGAGAAAGTAGTGTCACTATGCAAATATCGATTCCATGAGTATGAAATAATTTTCTCATTTGCTTTATGAAGAAGGGTGCAGCATAAAAAAAATATTGAAATAGAGAAAGCGAAACAGTTTGAGTTTGCATGTGACTTCTGTAAAACAACTTGGTTAAAATTAGATTTTTCGAAATTGGTTTCATTGGTTTTCGTTTCTGTCTTATGGTTGATAGTGTGTTGTTAATCAAAATGCGAGATTTATGAATTTCGAAATGTTGGCAAAATCTTCAGTGTGGGGATGATATTTGAAATCAGTAGAATTTCATTCTTTTTCCATCCACTAACTAATTGCTATTTTCATATTTCGTCATGGCGAGTAAGATTAGAAATAGTTTCATTGAAATATGTTTTGATAGACCATATTTTCACCACTTATCCATTCTCTAGGATGGAATCTACTGCAATTGTCAGTCATCCATATTTCATTTGGATGGCGAAAATGATTATCATGTTTCCATGGGGAATAATATTGAGCATATATATATATATATATGCATTATGTCGGGGAATCATATTGGTGATGACTGAACAAGAATTATGATATGAATCACATTGACAATGATCACACCTAACAGTATACTAACAAATACTAGGTGATTGCATGATGTTGTGGCACCCAACTGGTTTGTTGAAATGCAGCACTAACTTAACTGATTTCACCCGTATTTTATTCGGTATCTAGCAGCGGAAAAGTTTTTGAGATTCCCGAATTGACTTCTGATCTTTCAATGATAATTTCTGTTGGTTTCTTAGCAATGCATTTTATGAGAGTGTCGATGCAGTTAACTGATTACAAGGACTTCGTGCTAACACTTTCTAATTGAATTTCATTCGTTTCATTGGTATATGTTGACACCATTCTCTGCTTACCAGTGAACACACAGGACAGATTAGCAAAATACTTTAGATTATTGCTTGGGATTTGGACATCATAAGGTAAACAGTTTGCCTGCAAATTAGTTAACTTAACAGTCTACAGTTATGATAACAGAGACTAATTTGTTCACACTTGTATTCTTTATCTAGCAATCGAACTATTAGAAATATTCCTGTGACTGCATTTAATATTCCATGACCATTTTGTGAAAGCCTTAAGAATGCACACTTACTGTTGCGTGTTAATATTACCTATGAATTTAGTTGGTCAATACAACTCATATTAGGTAACATATGTTGACTGGTGCTGTGCCCTCACTTGTTTCCATTGACTACTACGCTGTGCTGTAAAGTGATTCCATCACCTGAAGAATGTTTGATGTAGCTACTTTAAATGTTATCGGTTTGGCTGAAGATAGCGCTTATCAATCGTGGTTAAAACAACCCTTGTTCATTTGTCTCCATTTAATAGCCCATGATGACAAAGGCATAAATGAGGTAGTTTTAACACAACATGTCTCCCGATAATTCACCTTTTCTATCCCGCTTTATTATCTGATAGGAGTTTTATGTGTGAGTCTTTGTTTTAATTTACAGAGAATCCTACTTCACATAATACTAAAGAGTTCTCACAGTATCCTGTTTCCACAACTTTGGCTGCACGTGCGTAATAATTCTTTGTCAAGAAAGTATATTTTCGTATATAAATAGAATTCATTAAAATATCTTCTGTATTACAGCCACTCAATTTGTGTTTATTGTTGTGAGTGTGATTCTATCTGTTTTACTTTCCTGCGATCTTGTCATCAACTCCGTGGGTCATTTCAGAACTTCCAACCCCTTATCTAAATAATGATATCGACAGTATTGAAATCTGCTGATAGATTTAACTGTTGATTAGTTAAGACTGTTGCACAGCTTTGATGACAACAACATCACCAATAATAATTATAAGTGACAGGATGAATGAGAATGCTTTCCTTGAGATTTCGCATCAGTTAAGACCCACTCATTATAGGTTTATTATTGAAAAATAGTTAACCGATTTAGCTGACGAAATCACTGTAAATCAAACATCTGCACTCAATGCATGGTGCTGCTCACATGTCTTGCTTTTCGGTGCATGTTGATTTATTTTCTTTTTTCTTCTCATGCATTTGTGTTCCGAGTAGAGTATATGGGTTTAAACTTGAGGTTTGAATTTTCAGCAGTGGTTTTATTTTCTTTCTGTGACTGTCATAGCCTCACTCACAACCTTACTTTCTCATCAGGCTTGCTTACTGCTGACTAAGTGAGGCATAGGAGTACGTCCGTCTGATCATGTGTGTGGTTGGCGAACAATCTACCACTGAACGACCGATGCACATCTCATGCTAACACATATTTTAAATAACAGTTCTTTATCTGACCGTTGAATTCAGGATTACAGGTTAGTCAGTGATCTGAGTCTAAAAGTTAGGTGTCAGTTCAATACTTGAAACAATGTACATTTGTCTGTTTTCTTTAACTAAAATGGAATGAACAGAATTAGCGCGAATAGAATTTAAATGACGCTTGTAGTTGCATTGAAAATTAGTTAGTAATTTGAAGTGTGCACAGTTCAAGACATGAGATTTTCGTTACAGTCTCCTTTGGAAACTGAATCACTCAGATCACAACATTACTGTCAATTCGTGTGTTCAAAACCCGCATTATTTCTCGTCCCTTTTCTTTGTGAACAGCTTCATAGTACTAATTAGCATAATTAACATAGTTTTATTTATATTTTGACTACTACAGAACTCCTTATTTCAAAGTAGACACTGTATTTTGTCTGTGGCAGTTGACGCCTTGTGATTGGACTGTTCTTCGTGCACACATTTCACTCACTCTTGAACTGTCTTTAGTCGAACAGATTTTCGCCTGCTGTATGCAATCTCGCATTTTATACTTTCTGACCGCAGATCACTTTTCGAAGAGCCTTATTGTCACTGTACTGGCAAACGGTGGCTGCAATCTTCAACATCATTCAGCTAAGATGCTTCATAATTTGACTTTTTTAATTCTTAATTATTTTCCCTATGTATATATATTACCGTGTTTTACACAAATCCTGTGTTCTGCGTTTTAGGCGTAACTCGAATCCTTGGTTTATTTCCCCAGCACGTCAATACCTAACTGTCATTCTTCATTCTTTACAAAGGAATATGAGGCGCTTATGAGCAATATTTCAGGATTTCGAAATAATCCCTTGGATAAATTTACATATGATAATGAGAAGGCAAACACTGTGAGATGATATCACTTCGTGATTGCTTTACAACCGGCTGATTTGACAATTAATCAGTTATATAACACTTAAAAGTGTGTATAATTAACTAATCATACTTTAATCATTCAAGTAGCCTATCGTGGACAGAGGTTGGAGTCTACTGTTTTCTGCACACACTGTTTCGGTAGCTTTTCTTTAATCAACAGTACTTTCATCAGGTGCATAATCACTTCATAAAATTCTGAACATGGTGGTAAGGGCGAAACCACATACAATTCACTGCATTAATTAGAAGTATTCATTCTAGGGAAGAAGTCAGCAGATGTTTCAGATTTGTCTGTGTGTGGCGTTTTGCTCCTTCACCTCTCTGCAAACCTCTGCGTCATTTACTTATGCAACCATGGATGTTTGGTGAGCCTAATTAATACGTCGGTGTACGCAGTCAACACTGGTGATCCGTGTAGCTTAACTTGTGGCTGGATAATTTAAGAGAAATGTTTCAAGTAGATTCTTGCTCTTCCTCACTTACTGAAAACACGGACAGGTTCATAAAGTCATTCTCCATGACCAGGTCCTACCTTGCCAGGGGAGGCGAAAAGGTGTGTTCCATAGCAAGCTGCTGTTTTCCAGATAACAGCCATACCGCTTTCTTGATTATTCCTCCCAGTGTCTGAATTAAATTATTGATAAGACTGTTGTCTGAAGAACAGAGTCCTGATCGTAATGTGAGGATTGGAGTTTCTAGAGTAAGAATGCATTCATTCAGTAAGACTTGTTGTGACGGGGATGATCTGAAGGAGGAAGTCGGTAAACCAGCTGCCAGGTCGTTGAAAAGCGTTTGATAAAATTCCATGGTTCCCTTTGATTTCTTGTATATTGTGTGATTACAGACTGGAATGTGATGGTTTTGTGAATATCAACAGAAGACAACAGTAATAGAGAATATTTGTAGCTATCAGATATTCCTTAAACGAAGATGACAGTCCATGTAAATTCAAAGAGAGTAAATCATGATAATTGAAAGGACAAGTAGACAGTTCAACTGAGTGAGAAGACAAAGCTTGGATAAAGAGGCGTATATTTCCGATCCCATAGAAATGTATCAAGCCAGAGTAGTCTGAATACAACATTGTATAACTACAAAGCCGATATCACTTAAAGACATTCACGCCAAACACACAGGAATAATAAAAATATTGGAGTTGACAAAAAGTAATTATTGGATTCATTAATTTTGCCCGTCTTCATATCGTTCTGATGTGTACTCATATTTGTCTCTTCGAGTCAGCATTAGGCATGCAGGATTGGGTTACTCTGTTGATGCAGTGAATGATCTCATTTAACTTCCATATGGGCATCCAGATTTATGGTTTTGTCTCTGATGAGACTGTACAGGTAATGGCGCATACGTCCTCTTTCCACACATTTGATCTAATAGGGGTTTTGTCACAAAACAATACATCAGTGAACTTATAAATGTGAGCACGGCGTTGTCACATCGGCATGTAAGAAGAAAAACAATTTGAACGTTGAGGAAGAATGAAGGGAATCACAACGTCTGGGTCTTATGACATTATACACTGGGGTCAATGATGTGAAAGATTCCACAGTCTTATGGTAAAAAATATTGTGTGGTAGTGTTATTGTTAGTTTTTTCTATCAACTAAATGGGCGTTGAAATATTTGACTACTACGCACGGATATTTGTTGTCCAAGTGTTTGTATTCCAAATGTGGAAGTTGTCTGAGTTTCGGTCTGGACTACGATAAGCCACGATCAAATGGATGCCTTGTCTCTTGTATATCAGGCCATAGCTTGTAGATTTGTATGATACGCTTCCTTCTGCTATGTCTTCTTTGCTTCATACAGCTAGGTTTGTCTTGAGGCAGATTACTACTCCACCACTCCTGAGTTTTCCTGTTTGTCCAGTTAACGATGGAAGCTTACTGCCCTATCACTAATCAAAAGGCGATAACATTATCGCTCCATAGTCAGCCATACCATTCAACTGACTGAATATGTCCGACAGACTGTATGTTAATTTTGATGCTTCCGAACTTCACACACACACACAGGTTTAAGTGTCCACAGGCTTCGATCATTCACCATCGAAAAAAATGATTTGATATTACTGCTCTTTGTCCAGAGTCGATCATAGATAGATGACATTTCAGAACGCTTCTTATGATGAACTCCTTTATAATGAACTTTGGATATCATTACATTGGTTGGGCTGGAGAGGAAACTTGGTGTTCAGTATCAGCATCATCATATGTATTACATAATTCTCTAGTGATCTGAAAGTTTCATGAATTAATTTTTAAACCAGTTTCTCCTCTCTCCGGAATAGTATGGCTAGCAACCAGACAATCAGATAATTGGGTGTAAAACTTTACTCTCAACTTACAGTTTGAAGCTTAAATCTGCAGCTGAAGAATGAAATCTAGAAACTTTAGATCTGGAGCAGAAATAAGTTCATTGAACAACTGTCTCACTGTTGTACTTCGAAGGTATTGATACGAAAATAAGCAATTGGAAGTCCTGAGATTTTACTGTATGGCAGGAAAATACAATTATATAGAAATGCAAAGGTTCTCAGTAGACTGTGCACTTTCAGTCCAATCGCAGAAATATAATGAGCTGTAATTTCATCATCTAGAAGATTCTTTGACAAATACTTTGCAACAAAGCATTCAAGATAATCCTCTATTTCCCACTGCGAACAGCTCATAGGAAAACTGCAAAGGTTACCTAATCCTTCTAGCTATCCTAAAGTGGAGTTTTTATTGATAATTGCAATCTACAGTGGTCGGATCCCAGTAAACCAGAGAAGAACGTGGAAAAGACGCAGATGAGATGCTCGTATTCTGCAGAATCATTTAT